>CM062225.1:17316296-17823241 GCA_031216235.1 Syzygium jambos | reverse complement strand
AAATAAGGAATGTTTGATATTTACATTTCGGATTCACACATGACAGAACTTATATATATATATATATATATATATATATATATGTATTTGTGGGTATACATGTTTGTTTTTTTATATTTCAGGAACAGTACCTCTACCCTGCTCATATGAACATAAATAAGGGTGAAAAATATGATGATCCCCAGATGGCACGTGACAGCGCCGATTGAGAACGTCTTTTCTGGCATCGGCATGCGTTCTTGACAGTGGGATTGGGAGGAAATGCAGATCGGACGGTGCCCGTTGGACGCTGAAATCAAGCGGCACGCCCACTCCGTTCGATGGCTTCGAAACTTTAACTCGCCGCATTCCTCTTCTTTCGGCTTGAACTGCACTCCGTTCCTGACTTTTCAGTTTGCACTTGCTGCTCTCACCATTAACGTTCACACAGTTACGTTACATGGCCCCGCTACATTTGGCATGCATGCAGAATGATTCTGGAATCAAGGTTTTTCCTTTTATCTCCTTTTCTTTCACTGGCTACACAAGGATGAAATTAGAATCGTAGCTACAGAATTAATGGAGATATTAACATAAAGTTACGGTCCAAATAACGTAAATCGAAATCTCATACAGATATCCAAGGTGACCATCGTTTGGAATCGAGTCTTATTATTAGGAAAATTTACTCCATGCACCTAGGTCCAGTGGACTGGATCGAGATTTTATGAGACCTATGAGAGCTTTCATAAAATCAATGATTATGATGAACTAGGCCTCATGAAATCGGGTACAAGTATGTATACTTCCTTCATTTAGTCTCTTCTCTATGATTTGTGAGTTTGGGCAGTGCATTTGCCGTGTCAAACATTGACGTTCTTATCAATATTTGACTTGGCCTAGAACTACATGGGGCAGATATGATGAATCAGGTACTTCTGGCGAGTGACACCACGTTGTTATCATTTGTAACACTCCAAGTATCACATCAAATGTGAGATATCCTTCAAGGTGGTACACGAGCAAGATTCACCGTAAACGTCATCTCCCGGAGTACCCAAGTTTTGACTCTTGTGGATAAATCGGATAGTTAAAAATGATATTAGAGCAAGACCCGCTTTAGTAGATATGCAATTTAGAGACAAAGTAGGCCCCTAGCTAACTTAACGAGGGTAGAGAATGATCGTCGGGGTGAAAGAGCTTATAAGTGTGCAACTTCAACTAGCTTTCAAGATGATGAGATGCGGGATCGAATTAAATCAGGTTTTGAGTACTCCTTTTGAGGCTTATCTCAATGTAAAAGGGCCGAGTCATTCTAGCCAATCCTTTGCCAAGGGTAACCGGGGACGCCCCATGAATTTTATTTTACTTTTCTATTTTTATACATCAATGTCTTTACAGAGCATTATTTGACTTTATTACTTTTGTGACTTTGGTCTCATAGAGTAGTTAAAACTACAAACCTGAGCTTATTAGGATTTTAAAAGCTTAAATCGCCCAACATCTTAATGCTATCGTCAAATCTTGTGAACTTTTTGTCTTTGTTTACACTGTTTATTATTAACAGCGTGATTAAAGGATCATATCGGATTTGATGTGTTCAAAGGAACTTTAGTCCTTACATTATCTTTTGCATTGACAAATATGCTCAGCCCTTTTCCATAATTGGCATTTTGCGTTTAGGTCGTGACACTGAAAGCTAAATGAGAGACTGAGGGCGAGCAAAACGTGTTTGAATTGATTTCTATTTTTTATTTTTCGTTGCGGCGGATACACTAAAGCTTTTTTTTTAACTTAAAATATTTTAAACTCTCGTGATTGACATATAAATGTTGACACGTAATATAACATTTTTCATTATTTTTTAAAATTTGAACTATATTTTAAATTTTAATGGGAGAATAAAAATTTGATTCTTGCTTTTTTAAGGACACAAGCAAACTCGCCATCTTCAAATCATCATTTTTGATAATCCTTCATATCTACAAACATATATGAACATCAAAAATAGAGAAGCCCTTTTAGGTGTGCGAGTTAATAATCTTAAGGTAAGATTTGCGAATTCCTTTGTAAAATTGAGAGATTGTTTTGCAAGAAATTATGATAGCTAAATACTATGTAAGATATTAGGTTTCCATGGCAACTGAGAAACATTGAGAGTATTTGAGTAACTTGAATGTAATTGTAATCTTCATTATATCGCTTGCTTTATAACGCAATCTTGTGCTGCTCTCCCCATGGAATAGGTCCCACTAACCAAATTACTTAAATTAGGGGTTGGATTTATTGTCTCGTTTAGTTTGTTATTATGTCTACTTTTTGTTTTTTGCAACAATTGATATCAGAGTCAAGCTTGTTGATTTGAAATGGGGACAAAAGAAAGAAAAATAAAAATTGATAAGTTTAATGGGGGATGATATTGGTTTGTAGAAGATACTTGTTAAGGATTATATGTATAAAAGAAATATGCACTTACCCCTATTCGGAAAAAAAAAACCAGAGTTTATGAAGCAAGCTAATTGGAATTTGCTAAATGGACACACGTAGAGCATTGTTCTACTAATGTTGGCTTATAATGTCACGTTTAATATCGTGAAAGAGAAGATCGTTGTAATTTTGATGAATGCGTTATCGAACATGTACAAGAAACCCTCTACAACTACTTAATACGACGTATAATTCACTTAAAAATGGCGAAGGTATGTCGGTTATTAAGCATATTAATGAATTCAATGTGGTCATTAGTCAATTGAATTCGATTGATATTAACTTTGATAATAATGTACATGCTTTGATTCTATTATTTTCAATGCATGGTAGTTCGAATACCACTAATACTACTATCAATAATTCTTTTAGGTCAAGAAACTTGACGTTTGATAAGATTCACGATATAATTTTGAGTGAAGACATATACGGAAAGAATCTGGTGAACCTATATCTACTAGGTTAGTTAATGAAGAACTATTAGTCGTGTTAGCAGGAGCAGTGTGAATTTGAACAAACGTAGTCAATCCAGGAACGATGGTGTTAGCTATTGGAGCTGTGGCAAGAGAATGCATCTTAGAAGAGATTGTCTTATGCTAAAGAATGAAAAGGGTAAAGGAATTAGAGTTGAGTCTACTAGTGATATTGCTACAATAGTTGAAGTAACTTGGACAATTTTAGTTATGTCTTATTTGTTACCAAGGATTCATTGTTTGATGGATGGGTTATGGACTCTAGTTATTTGTTGCACACTACACCAATAAGAACTGGTTTGCTACTTATTAGTACATATATAGTGGTAAAGTGCAATTTAGGAATAATGCTAAGAGCGATGTTGTAGGTGTTGGTGATATTAGAATTAGAACGCATGATATTATCATGAGGACATTGACTAGAGTAAGGCACGATCCAAAATTCAAGAAGAACCTGATTTCTTTGATTGGCCTAGATTCAGACGGGTGTCCTTATACTTCAAAAGGTGAAATTCTGAAGATCATTCGAGGTGTTCTAGTGATAATGAGAGGAATTAAGCAAAGTGGTTCTATGAACTTCAATGGGAGATAATGACAGATTTCGCTGCACAAAGGTCAGATGCATATGCTCGAGAGTCTAAACTATGGCATATGTGTTTGGGGCACATTAGCAAAAGAAAACTGAAGGTTTCAAGTGAAAGAAATTTTTTGTGTAGTTATGTGGCTAAGAAACCAAATCTATGCAGTTGCCATGACTTAGGGAAATGGCAAAGAATGTAGTTCAGGATGACCCTAAGAGAAACCATGGAGTTGCAAAGTTTACTTCTTCTTTTTTTGTCGAAACGGAGTTGTAAACTTAACTCACTTGGGTATTCGCAGGCTATTGCTACTGTCTTCGAGAAATATTGCTAAATTTATGCTAATAGCTGTGGACAATTACTTGAGGAGCACCTTGGTGTTTGCTTTGAGGCACGAGTTTGATGTTGTTAGAATCAAACAGTTGAGAGCTGTGATAAAAAGAGAAAATGGTAAAAGGATCGAGTATGTGTGGATTGGCAATAGCATAGAATTTTGCTCAAGGCTATAAAATAAATTTTGCATAAAGGAAGGCATAGTAAGACACCGCATTAATGCTATGAACTGTAGTAGGTTGCAAAGTTGATAAGCAAAATATCACCATAGACTGCCATAAAATGCTCTCTATTACTGGTATAGCTAGGAAATTATTGGTGAATGAGCTTAGTACAATGAGCTATCTTGTAAATATTAGGTTGCTAATTATTCTATTATTAGAATATTAGGTTGCTCGTGTTATATTCGAACGAGTGATGGTAAGCTTGATGGGAGTGCAATAGAGTGGATATTCCTACTCTACATGACAAGGTGAGCAGGGCTAGTGCCTAGAATTAAATTCACCTATTGTCAGCAGATGAATTACATATGACGATTACTTTTGGGTATGAATGATTATGACAACGTCTATACAAATTTGGACAGTATTCATCTCAAGGTGGAGTTACAACTAGAAAATCATTAAGTGGCAGGTGCTAGTGTAGCAATCGACACAGATAGTGTATGTAACGAGGTGGGCATATAGAGCCCATGCTTGCTATAACCGTTGAGTTTGACAAAGTGCATCTTCAATGTCCTAACAATTTTGGATGTAACGGTAGTTTTACTTTATTTGTGATAGAGGAGGTTATATCTCAAAATTCTTGAAGAGCAGTTAAAAGTACATATTGTGTTCTAAAGAGATCAATGATTATGGCGAAATTCAAGTGTGTCTTGAATTTGGAAGATGTTTGTGGTAATTGAGCAGCTGTGAGAAAGAAGCAAGAAAGTTTGGATTCTAGCGAAGCGATTGTAACTTGACTAAAATAGTAAGTCAAGATGGAGATTATTGAAAATATATTTTGAGTTTGAACCTGTGAAGGAAACTACCAATCAAATAGGTTTCTTTATTTGAGTGATTTCCTAGTTTGAGTGGATTTCCTAAAAGAAGTTATATATGTACACACCTTTTGCCATTCAAAGATGTGAGAGAGAGAGAGAGAGAGAGAGAGAGAGAGAGAGAGAGAGAGAGAGAGAGAGAGAGAGAGAGAGAGTCTGTGCCTTATGTGTAGAAGTGTGAGGTGGCTTCTTCCTGATTTACACCCCTAAGCAATCCAAGAGACGGAGTCTTCAAGTCAATAAATTTTGTGAAAAAAAGAAAAAGACAAAAGGAGAAAAGAGGTTGAGAATGAATTTTATTTTGAGGTGGAGAGATTTTTTCGTTACAAATCATGAGTACTAATTATTGTATGAGTTATTGGGTGTAATTGGGGATAGAAAAATACTGAAAGTGTTTAAGCAACTCGTGAGTAGTTAAAATCTCCGTTATGCCGCTTAATTTATAGTAGAATCCTATACCGCTCTCCTTGTAGAGTAAGTCCCACTTATCGAACCACATAAATATTATGTTAAATTTATTTAATCGTTTTATTTTTTATTGTATTTGGCCGCCTCTTTTTCTCAGCAATTGGTATCAAGCTCGATTGACCTAAAGCGAATCGAAGACGACAAAAGAAGGAAAAATGAAAATTGATAGATTTTTTTGGGAAGGATTTCGATTTCTAGGAAAAGTGTATGCATCCGTTCACGTGCGAGGGAGAAGTAGTTAGGCCGTTGCCGCCAAGCCAATGTCGATGCTCGTCGATCTCTTCGCTCGGGTAAGAAGTTATTTTGCAAGGGTACGGCTTTGTAAATCCCAATTACGGCGTCGCAGCTTGTTGCTCAAGTCAAGCTCAAACCCAATCACTAATTCGATTAGGGTAAGGCATCCCATTCATGGTAGCCTGTCTGATTTTGAAACGCAAATTTCTGTTGTTATTAGCATTTTGAAACCCTAATGACGCCACTCGGAGGCTCTGATTGCGGTCGGAATGAGGGCTTTACTTTACCTGCCTGTGTTGGTGGTCGAAGATAATTGTGCTTCTCTAGCTGACCACAACAAGCTTGCGACGACCTCTATTAGTAAAATACTAATACATTTACATAGTACAAATGTTCATACGGAATTTTCAAAAAAAAAAAGAGAGAAAAACTTCCGCGGCACGCGCATTTGTTGAGCTTACTAAAAGATACCTGTGTTTTAGGATAAATGCATTGTGAGTCCTAAAACTTGTAACGAAATGCAGTTGCATTCTAAAACTTTCAAAAAGTACAATCAAGTCCTAAAATTTATCACGAAACTGCAGTCAAGTCCTAAAACTTTCAAAAAGTGCAATCAAATCTCAAAACTTGTCACGAAAGTATAATCGAGTCCTAAAACTTTTAAAACGTATAATTGACAGAATAACTGTTTTAAGACTTGATTACACTTTCGCAATAAGTTTTAGAACTTTTAATGTATCGATGAATGATAAACATATAAAACATCCACCTTGTTATACCAAGGTATACGTACTTCAAATTTTCTAAGTTATTTCGTAAATTTACAGTATTCAATTAAAAATATAACATGTCAATTATCATTTATATACGAAAATATGATCATGTAATGTCATATTCACATAAACTAATATGATATAGCTAACACCGCTAGTTCCTATTAGCAAAGCTCATCACTGAAAATGGTTTAATATTGAACTATGAACCTTGTGTACGGTACCCTGTATAATATTTAAGTATATACGTATGCACTTGATTATTTATGATTTTTTTCTTCGCAAATTTTTTAAGTTTAAAGGTGTGGAACGATGGGAGGAAGCTATCTCTTTTTTGTATTTTATTCTCGGTGTTATTACGTCTTAAGATTATGCCACTATTTAGAAACATACATGTACCTTATTATTAATGCACTCGTGTTTTTACGTCGGCTATTGAATGTACCGGTTATTACATTCGTGGCATTTCTTATTCGATAATTTTTATAGAAACAATAGAGGATAGTGTAGGGTTCCCTATTATCTATGAAATCGACTTCCAAGACCTTACGGGTAGATTCCAAGTTTCAATTATTCGAAACCCGATGTCTATAGTATATATTCCGAGGCAGGGCTAACACCCCCACCGGTCTCGGAACCCGCACACCCCTAATCACCGGTAACAGTATTCCGAAGACCGAGCATCTCTTCTCTGCCTACAGAGATGATTATACATGGGTTTACTTCGATCTTATGCTTGTATACGTCATCTAATAAAGAATAAACTAAAGTCACTAAAAAAAGCGCATCAACCTTATCCTCCATGCCCTCTGCATCGTCCAAGCTCGCCAAAGTCAAAGCAGCCGCGCGCACAAATTTAAACCTTCCCAAGACACATCGACGTCTATCTTCACCTTCCTCCACTTCACCGTCAAAAGCACCGAAAAACAAAACAAAGCGACGTGACTTAAGCCAAACGAAATACGCAAGCCGTCGCCGATGATTTCAAGATAAGCACACACCTAATTAGCATTATGCGCATGGTGGGACACACGAAATCTAGGGCGGATGATTCGACGCCCCTTCAATTAGGTAGGGGCGCGAAAGGGACGGGGGTGTCTGGCGAGCTTATCATTTCTCAAGCCATCGACGATAATAATAATTTATGGTTTTCTTCGTTTGGATACTCATAATGAGCACTAGCCATGGGCAATTATTGTACTTTTCGAGAAAATTGATAAAGGAAAGGAGAAGAAAAGGAAAAGAAGGGGAATTCTTTTGGGCCAGCTTTGGACAGCCAATGCCATGCTCAGAATCGTCCCCATCATTTCACCTCGATGGCTCCATGAATTCCAGTGATGCACCACTTGGCGTGGATTATTACTGTACCATGAGAGATGGGAAATCGGACTCGGAAACTCTGTGAAAATCGCCACGACTTGAAAGCTGTTTGATTCAAAATGAGCATGAAGAGCAGTTGGCAACGATTCTTTCGGCGGTGGCTTCCGTCGCATCAAGGTGACACTTTGTTCCCAAGTTATATGTTTAGAGGATGAAATAAAATGGAAAACATTGACCCAAATTCGATAAGACGGAAGGAAGATGGGATAAGGCTTTGCTAATTCGATTGACAGGTATAGATTGACCGACTCGTGGAGGAGAAGGCAACAACGACACGAGATAATTTTATCGTTGCTTGTCAATCTAAATCACCCAATATTGAGTTAGGATGATGTGCGGATTCCGAACTTTATATCCAAGAGTGGAACCAAGAGAATTGTTGGGTCGAGAATTCAACATAGCCATGGCGGCTCTAGGCGAAACGTATACATTTTCAAGAAGAAAAGGCAATACAAAGATATGTAAGAATCTAATATCTCAATAATGCTTTAGGATTGGAAATTGCTTCCAAAGTTTAGAGTGCAAATTCGTTCGAACTTGTTGGCTCAAGAACCCGATTCGACCACAAAGTCTCCACAAAGAAAAAGGCTACACATGCAATTGTCATTTCCTTTGTCTTCTCCTCTTTTTCTAATCTTTTTTCGATCGTCTTCTCCTCTTTTTCTAATCTTCTTTCAATCTCAGAACATACAATCCATAGAATGAAACGAAGAAGAAGTGGGATTTACAATTTCGAATGACAACTACGAGCTCACGCCCCAATTTTTCAAATCGCCGGGACATCCAATCAAAGACGAGGAGGGAGATAAGGGTGGGTGGAATCTCGCAAATCCACAAAAAAATAGTCAACAAAGGGGGTCCAAATCCAACACATTCTTTCATGGGTTTGGATTGACCATACCAGATGATGATAAGGGCGAGTCAGGAGGGCGTACAAAAAAAGCTTTACAGGCCCAACAAATGATTAAGATTGTCACGAGGCATTACACCCCCTCCTCCTCCTCCTCCTCCTCTTTTCCTTTATTAATTTAATTAATTTATACAAGGACAAAAAGCATTGATCGAAAATGACAAAAGAGGCCAAATTAAAATTTCAAAAAAACATGGGGAGGAAGATTTTTTTTTTTTGGGTAGGGCCCGCACGTGATAATTGAAAGCGAGAGAACCTAAAAAAACAGGCGTGGGATGAGGGGAACATGGAAACAGTGTCCAGTGTTGGGTTCGAAGGGGACAATGTGCTCCTGAATTCCTCTGTTCGAAGAGAGAGCTCGGTTTTGTCTTCTGTGCATCCCTCCTCCTCCACTCTCTCCAAGATTCTGCACGTTTTTTTGGATTTTGTATATATACATACTTGGGTTATACATTGATTATGTAGATTCCTATAAACAAATATAGATTATATATATTAATAGGCTTCTTATATGATGCTATACAAAGTTATTATGGAGCACCAAGTTGATATTTCTTTGCATTTTCAGGGTGTATGTCACAGTGTTTAAATAAGATTTATGTTCTTTTTGTTTAAAATGCAAGGCTGCTTTGAAAAGGGCTCTTTTGATGGAGCAAAAGTGACCTAGAAAGAGGGGCCCTTTTTGGCTTTACTTGCTTATGATCTTTCTTGTCTTCCTTTTCTTCTCGCTCTAGTGATTGAGATTCCACACTAGGCCACGAGATTGGAACAAGGCAGAGGCTTTTGGCAGCTTTTTTTTAGGGGGGGAGGGGGGGTAGTTTTGATAGATATGTTGCTTTCTCTTTTAGAGCATGCCTCAGAAAGAATGCCATCATTGGAATAGGACCCCGAATTTGGGCCCTGCTCCATCCATTTTAGCTTGCATTTGCTGTAGAAATTAACATTTCTTGGGAGTGTGCGATCGATGAGATGTTATCACATAAGCATAACTTGATGGAGTCGTGCTATGTTGCTGCATAATTAGGCGTTGCTATTGGTTTATCAATTTTGAGCATAATATGTTGTAAACTTCCTTTGGCATAGGAGTCTAAAGTCCATAGTCTTCTCAAGTCAATATCATCATTTCAATTAATGCCTATTATTTTCGCGTTGTTTTCCCTCATGCCATGATACAAGTGACTATGGTAGTATGTGTAAGAGTTTTTCTAATGTGGACTAAATTAATTGAGATTGTAATTTACCGTTTTACAGGATTAATCTAATAAGGTAAAATATAAAGATTCTTAATTAGTCTAATATGAAACTGGTTAGTGTAGGCCAAATAAAACCCGGTCTGCGATGAGAGGGCCTATGACTCAAATATCTATAAATAGTGCTCAAGTTTCTCCTTTAACCCATATGCACAAATAACCTCACATAAGAAGCGGTTACATAACGCTAATCATGAGGGGCAGCCACATTGAGTCAGTGATACAGAAAATAATAGAGGAGAAGAACTTGCACTAAAGATCGTCGCTATTTCGCATCAAGAACGATAGATCCTAAATTAGGTGCGCAAATCTCTTTTCTCAATTACTGTATTCTAGATTGTAGTTAAGGAGATTTTAGGTGCCGTTTTCGCGGCTTACGGTGTAAATTCAACCATTCAAAAGAAATCATCAACTATCACTCAAGTCCTAAATTTGCCTCGAGTCTAAAAATTACCGCTAGTTTCTTCGAAATTATCAATATCCCCACTTAAGAGGTTCAATATCAGAACCCGCATTTTGATTTACACCCTCACCATCGTATCGAACAGCGGTAGCCTTCCAATGTTGACAATTTTGAAGAGATCGGTAGCGATTTTTGGTAGTGTTAACGGGAGTAGATTTGGGACTCAAATGAAAATTAAGTGCTTTTTTTGGACAAATAAAGAGTTCGGAACAGAATTGGAATGTAACCTAAAGTTATGGGGTTTTTTAGGGAATTAGGTCAATGTCCGAGGAGTCCAAATCCATGAAAATTCCTAAAGTTGGAGTCTAGTGTCGATTGGGGGGGGGGGGGAGGGGCTCATGACCAGCTTCTCTTCTTTTCCTTTGTTGATTCTTGCGCTATGATCGCAGGCCATGGAATTGGGCTTTTCCATTACCCTCTGCACCACGAGGCCCAAGCCCACAGTCCCGTAAGCAACGGGCTCGTTACGATCGGACGCGTCACGTCAACGGCTCCTCCAACTCGCTCGCTGGATTGAGTCGACTCACCGGGTTAAACCTCTCGACGACGAGGGTTTTTTGCGGTGCAGAGAGACGTTGCCGCTTACCAGTTGCCGCCATTAGCGCGAAGCTCGAGCCTGGTCCGAGCATTCGATCCTCGCCGTCGCAATGGAGGGGCTGAAGGTATCGGATGCGGACTTGGTGGTGTTCATCCACCCCTCGAGGAGCAAACGATCGTCTCAGGCGATCCTCCGCGAGCTCAGCTCCCACCTCTTCCAGTAAGCTCCCGCAGTCTCTCTTTCAACGAAGTGTTTCGCGACATCGTTTAGGGTTTCGGAGGTCATATGGTCGTGCTCGAACTGCTGATTCGAGAGACAGCGCACGGTGTGCTTCGCTCGTGGAATCCGGGCTCGTTCAGCCTCCGTTTTGTGGCAGATCAGTCACCCTTTGGCTTGTGGTGGTGGAATCCATAATGCCTTGTTGTTGTTGTTGTTGTTTCGTGCCCTCGATGCTCTAGCCTTCCGTCGCTAGTTTTTTTCGGTCGCTCGGGTTGTAATTTCCAAGCATTGTCTCTTCTTCTGCAGGTTTAGTGAGATTTTTGATGGAGTACTATTGGCTTATGACGTCGACATTGTCGAGACAAATGCAAAGATTGTCCATGATATCCTACCATACTCTGGCATGAGACTCAAGGCAAAGCTGCTGCTTTTTTCTCCCAAGCCCAATATGTTGCTGGGTAGATTCGCCGTTCATGTCATCTTCTGTTTTTGACATATTTGATTTTTCTACGTCAATGATTGCAATGCTAATCTGGTTTAATTGCACTGCCTGCGGTATGCCTTCACTATATGTCTGGGAGGCTGAATGCCAGAGAGATGGCTGTAGCTCTTGGTTTTCTTATTTGACATGAATAAATATATGTTGTGCATTGGTCTCTCCCTTTTGTATTGCCATTGATTTTCCCTATTTATTTTATTTTTCAGAGGGGAAGGTTGTAAAACTTACACCGGAATCCATTCATGTTATTGTTCTTGGATTTGCATCTGCTGTAATAATTGATGAAGACATTCGTGAAGAATTTGAATATAGAACTGTAAGGAGCTCCTTTATCCTTTTCTTGTTATGCTTCAGCTATGTAATCTTTCTCGTACTGTGAACAGGTTTCCATGGTTTTGTCCTCAGCATGTCTTCTAGTCATTTTTCTCATTTGGTTGAGAGAGACCCTTTTTTTTCTGAAATGCCCCTTCCCTTCATTAATTTACTTTTTGTGCTGCATCAGATGAACACAACCCTATCTGAACTCCTCTACTATGGATGATTTCAAGCTAACTTGCTCTGATGACTGGCTTAATGGTTTTTGTGGCAACTTCCTTTGTAATAGACTAAATGATGTAGTGGTGATTGTTACGAGAACATTTAGCTACAATTAGACTGTTAGTTTGAGTGGTGGTCAACCTCCACTGGCTATAAAGCATCAGTTTAAGCGAACTTCACCTTAGTTGCCAAGTCCTCCCAATCATGTGTAAATTGTACATTTTAGTTGGATCTTTTGTGGTATTGGATGGCCTTAAGAGACAGTGCAATCAAGTGCATGTTCTTTTTGGTTTTGCCTTACCTTGTGGAGGTTATAAAGCTCTAATTGTTTATAATTTATCCAGGTCAACTTAATCATTGTACATGAGTAACAGTATCTTATACCGGAAGAGGATAAACACGTATTGTTTTTTTCGTTTTAATCACCTTTCCTTTCTAATCATCGAGACATATTAGGTGAAAAAAGGGCACAAGCTGTACTGGCTTGCTATACTTAAGTTGTGAACTGCACTGGGCCACACTGTTGTCTCCTTTACCTGGCATGCAAGATATTCAATGAGTACCTGGCTAAACTAAAGAAAATCGCCCACATCTTTTCATTTTGTTCTTTTTTGGTGAAAATTTGTGATTTTGCCTTGCATTCAGTTTTGATGAGCATAATGGCTGTATCAACTAATATCTTGCAGAAGCACGGTAAGGAAGTATATCACAGCAAAGCTCACAGGCGACACGTTATAAAAGTTGGAACCATGATACGCTTTTTAGTTAAGAGGTGACGTTTCTTTCCAAATGGCTGTCTTATATCATCTAGGGTTGATAATTAACAATAGTTCCTTATATCTTTTGCATGAAGCATTTACTTCTCTAAACTACTGATCTCTAAATGTATCTTTTTTTTTTTTTAAACTAAACATGCTGCTCAAGTGGCATTTTGTTGCCATGTACATAATTTTTCTTCTTCAAGATTGTTAAACCTACCATGGTGTTGTGGCTAGATTTAAAAAATGGATATAAATGGGAAAATTTGGAAGGAACTCATTGGTGAGAAGGGATGGAAAGAACTTAGGAGACTTTTTGGATACATCAATCCCTCTTTTGCACGCACATGGTCTCAATGTTGGATATCAAGCAAAGGGATAATGAACCTGTCACGGAATTCATTGCATCCCTCTTTGGCACCCACATGCTCTTAATGTTGGATGTCATTGATATTAACATGAATAGATTCTATCATTCAATAATCATGAACCTAAAGCGCTATTATCTTGTTGAGTGTTGTAATATAGCCTCAAAGCTAGAGTAGTCTTGTGTTTTGAAAAAATTTCCCTTATGCTCGTCTTTTAAAAGATATACGCATTTCATGAGACTCGTTTCTTGGGAAAACTCCTCGTTCTAACTGGTGACAGTGGTTCTGAAATTTGCATTTGACAATACTTTATAAAATTCTCCTGCTGATTAGTTTTGGTATGGCAACATAAAACTGCTCTAAGGAAGTCCTGTTTGGTAGTTTCTGCTAGTTGAAGGCATTCTTTCGACAATCTCAAGCTTCATGCTACTACAAATGACCATAGTCTTGAATCTGGTGGTCGTCAGTATATTGGAATAGTGAAATTGGTCCATGACTAATAATCGGCAGCTTATCAACAGTTTTCTGAGAGGGAAGCACCATTAGATGAGGTTTATTGTAGAGATAGCATACGGGAAACGATTTAGATAGCTAACATAAACTGACTAAGGATGTTAGAGGAGGTTCTAGTTCTTTTTTCCCTTTGGCCATAAAAAGAGGCTCTCATTGACTATATACGATGGTGCCTTGTAGAAAACATTTTTTCTGAAGAAAAACAAGCGCAACTTTGAAGTTTGAGAGCCGTCGAAAACTTTGAGACTTTTATCTTAACCCACTCGCATGCTTCATGTGAGTGAAACTGCCATTGGAATCACTATCTCTTATCCATGGCATGTTTGATCAGATCAACACATGTTTCACTTTTTGGAGTTTATTGATACTTTTTAAGTTTCTACCATGTTTATTTAATGATGGTAAAAACTACCTTTGATTTCAACGTCTATTTTGACGTAGCTTGACTTGTCACATTTCACTTCAACCTTGTAATTTGTTAGTTGAGTGACAACCTTTTCCACTATATGCGTGATTTAGTTCCCTATTCAGCAATTCTCTGCTTCTGTACAGGTTGCTGAACTATTGATAAATGTTTACTTATTTCTTTTGAATAAATAAACGAATTTCTTTGAGGAGCATCAATGGGGTGTCAGCCCATATATGAAGCTATTACAATCTTAAGGAAAGAGACGTCTGGACCGTTTATTTTACTTTTGAACACTTTTACTGTGATCGGCTCTTTAGGTTGTTAAGATTCTTATTGGAGAAACTGGCACAATGTTGAGTGTCTGTTTGCTTTTGTGCTTTATAAACTTTTCTTTGTAAAAGAACAGTTTTGAGAGCATTATGATTACTGCTTGATGTATGATGTGATGTATATTTTGAGAGCATGAGGGTCATTAATTATTGTATGTTGTGATTGTAAATGTATTTTGAGAGCCTGAGGATCATTTCTTTGCAGTTTGGATAAGGAAATACTGCACATATGTGGTTCCCTAAAACCAACCAACACAGGAAGCATTCATTGGTTGGATAAAAATTTTGACGAAATATCCCTCATAGATAGGTATTTTTCATGACTGGATCCTCCTTGAACCAATTGTTTTTCTTAAAGAATCTAAGCTGTAATTATTCAATGATACCACAGGAGTGGTACGAAAAGGGGGAGCGAGAATGAAATGAAGATGCAGGAGCATGCTGTGAGAGGAGGGGATGAAATTTCCTCATTCAATGACCAAATTAAAAAGTCCAAGAAACAAAGATTAAGAGAAGAGCCTTAAACGTGGGTTTTTGTCAAGTGCGGGTTGTTTCATTTGCTTACAGGTAATCTCATGTACCTGAAGTTTGTGATGCTTGTGATTTTGTCAGTGTTCTTTCTTTCACTACTTCAAAAGTTTGTGCTGCTTTGTTGGTTGTTTAGCTCAACTTTATGATATTCTTGCATGATTTCTTAAGGTTTATGTTCATGGAACTTTTAGATGCATAATAAATTCTAAAAGGACACTTGACCTGGTTTAACTGGCTTGATGCCAAGAGTTGTGAAGCTTTACGAATTATAAGAGGAGAGTTCTAAATGTATTATATTCTTCTAGTCGAATTAATAGTCTTTTCAATTAGGATTTGAGTACTATGAAGATCTTGTCTTATGAAGATCTTGTTTTAGTATATGTTATACATATTGTACTTTTTTATTTTAAGTAAAGTTGATGAAGATTATTAAAATCTAGCAAGTCATTGCTTTTGAATTGTGGGATTCAATTCTTCTTTCAGTTTAATGTTTAAGAAACCCTAGGTAATTTGCTTAGCTAAAGGAAGTCTTGAGGAACTTTCCTGTTTCTGGTTCATAATAAATTAGGATTACTACATTGGGACTCTAGTCCTAGATTAGTTTTGGTACCTTCAAGGTGTCGATTAATAATTTCCTTAAAAAATGGGGAGCAATAGTGAGTTGAACCGAAAACTTGGTGAATTAAATTCCTTTGCATGAGGAGTGATGATGTAGGATGACTAGTCCCACAACAAAGAATTAAATCTTTAGGCTTCACAAGTGCATACCTAGAATTTCTTAAGCATCACACACGAGAGAAGAATTACATCACAAAATCCCAAAGCAAAGAATTGCCAAATTCAAATGATTGTCAACTCTATTAAAAAGAAAGAATGACAACATATGTATAGACTCTCCAAAGTTTTCTGTAAGTCAAATAAGGAAATGTAATGTCCTAAGAAAACTAGGAAATACACATATCCACCACCAACTAGGAAAAGGAAACATAAATCCATCCCAACTAGGATAAGTAAACTCAATAAAATCCTAGTAACACTCAAATCCTACTTAATAACTCCACTAATTAAACTTAAAACAAGTATCTTTGTCCTTCTAGGAATCTTATTTAAGTTGCATTGGCTGCATCAATCTCCCGTGAGATTTTGTGGGATCACTGCCAATTGTTCTAAAAGTTTAAGCTATTGAACGAAGGTGTGGTTTAATATTGAGATATTCTATTACTCCCCCTCACGCGTAGTCTAGTTTTGCCTAGCATTAAATGTGGAAATATTTCATTGGGGAGGCAAAATAAGGGTTTGGAAACATTCAAACTCAGGACCTCCTGCTTTAATACCATTTGAGATTTTGTGGGACTACTACCAATTGTTCTAAAAGCTTAAGCCATTAGATGAAGATGTGGTTTAATATTTAAATATTCTATCAAGTTGGAGAAAACTCGTCCTTGAATTTGAAGTGTCCGCCAATTGGATTCATCAGTTATATCCGCATGGAAAGCGGCCTAGTTTAAATCTTCTTCAGAGTCTTCTGGTCGTTGGTTGACCCCTTATCATCAAATCTAATATGCAAATTATTCCTCTTTGGGCATTGATAGGACATGCGACCCGCTCTCCACACTCAATGCAACATTATTCTTGCTCGATTTATTATTGACCTTATACTTTTCTTTGGTTTTAGCCATGTTTGTTGATAATTTGGATACGTTAGACCAAACTTATTCTGACGTGATACCACAGAATGCATTTTTGAGCTTCTTGCTTGATGCCTCCTCGGCTTGAAAGCCAAAACTACGTGCTGAAGGATAGTTTAAGTACTCATCTATATTCAAGGCCACTTGAGATGCATGCTCTATGTTGTATATGGGCTGTCTATGTATCTCCCTCTTGAGATCAGCCCTCAAACCAGCCGTAAAATGAGCCAATGTGTGATGGGGATCCTCCGCAATTTGACTTAGAGCATTAAGCTCATCAATTATTTCATATACTCTGCAACGAACATGCTTCCTTGCTTTAGATCCATGAGTCTCTCACACAATTTGTCATGATAGTTTGCTGGCATATATCTCTCTCGAATCTTCTCTTTCATCTATTGCCATGTGCTTGTAGGTGGTTGCCCAAGTTACCTTATGTCACTTTCAATACCATTCCATCAGAATTTTGCTAGGCCAATGAGTTTCATCTGCCAAATCTCACCCTTCGATCATCACAATATTCTCCACTGGTTGCCAACCAAGCAGAAGAGGCTGTTGTGTCCAATCTTTGAAATCCGAACTTCAATCTTGACTTTCTTAGTGATATCTCCAGCAGTATCATACGACTTTGATCCTCCTTGGTTGAATTGTTACAGTGTTGCTGCTACTTGAATCTGTTAGTGTCACATCCATGTTTCACCTATAACGAGAGGTCTGACAAATCCCTTCTTCCATGGGTCTCTTCTTGAGGACAACAAACAGCTTCTTTATCTGCTCAGAGAGCTTGTCAATCTTGCTGTTTTGTTGCTCAAACGTTCATCAATTTTGTTCATAGCATCCTATGATCTTTATGCAAATGCGTTGAACTCAAGTTCACCTCGTCAACCTTGGAGTTAAACTCCACGTTGTTCACCATGATAGTACGAACTTCAGCTCTGGTACCAAAATTTATGTACAATGACGAGTCCCGCAACAAAGAAGAAATCTTTAAGCTTCACACGTTGCACCTAGGGTTTCTTAAGCATCACACCTAAGAGAAGACTTGCATCCCAGAATCCCAAAGCAAAGAATAGCCAAATTTAAATAATCATCAACTTTATTCAAAAGAAAGAATTACAACCACAAGTATACTCTCTCAAATTCTACTCCAAGTCAGATTTGGAAACCCTATATCCTAATACAAAGAAACATATATATCCACCGGCAACTAGGAAAATGAAAAACTAAATCCAATCCCAACTAGGAAAAAGAAACTCATTAAAATCCTACTAATACTCAAATCTTTATTGATAAATTTACTAATTGAGCTTAAAGAATCTTGATCCTTCTAGTACTCTTATTTGAGTTGCAAAGCCCATCTTTGCCAAAACTTGATAAAAACATCAACATTTAAACATATATCATCTTGCAAATTGTTAGCTGCGTCAAATGAGTATCATGAAAGTAGAATGTAGAAACACTTGTAAAGCAACCTAATGAAATCTCTATTCACTTCAAGAAACTATTTGCTGCTCAAGAGAATCGGCCTATGTTGGAAGCTAACTGGTCCCTTCCGCAAAGGCAATACATGGGTATATTTCAAGATCTTCAAATGTTATAAGAAGCAATGCTTGAGGATAAAGCATTAGATCTCAAGATACTCTTTGATTGCATGGAGAGGATTGAGAATGTTTAAGAATCAAAGCATGATATACATTCAATGACGTATGCTACTGGAATTAGGTCATGTTACATGTCAATGTTCAATCAAAGTGCATATTGATTGAAAAAAAATAAAATTCAAATCAAGGTGGGTTGTTAGGATCCCACAAGAAGAGTCAAGGATATTAATTTCATCAAACCATCTCAGTGGAAGCATTCAAACTAGAATGTTGATCAACAAGTCTCGAAGTATGCTCAGACTCATGGGATACTTGGTTTGAGTTTTGGAGGTCATGATGATTAAGGAGAATGCAATAATTCCAATTATTGGGCACTTAAAAACTCGAGGATGAGTTCTCTCTAACCGGTGGAAATGCTGTTGGCAACAAGATCAAACGACATGCTATTTTTTTAGGATTTGATTTTAGCAATTTTATCAAATTTCGTTTTCCTATATTTAGGTAGGATAATGTATTTCATTTGCTAATGGTTTCCTATTTTTAATTATATGTCTTGTTTAGAGATTTTCTGTTTCAAGTAGGAGTAGGGTTTGTTAGAAGAGTTTATAAGTATGATTGTAATTCTCCCTTTTAGAATAGAGTTGATGAAGATTATTTTATTGAAATTACGCAAGTCTTGGCTTTTGAATTGTGTGTTGCAGATATTCTCTTAAGTATGGTGCTTAGGAATCATTAGAAGTGATTCTGAAAGAAATTTCTTGTTTTGAGGACCTGTTAAAAACAAAGTCAGGCTCATTCTAGGACTCATTGTCCTGTGTCAGAAAGAAGATAAGACAGTGATTTTCTGGAGGTCTCAAGAAGTAATTCCAATTTCTGTTGTGACCAAATAATTCTGTTTCTTTCTTGGCTAATTTATTTGGACTGCAATGATAGTTATTATGCAATTAAGATAGCTATGTGTCGTTTGAAATATGAAGTAATAGCTGATGTTATTTCTTGGGCTGTGGAAAGAGTGTAGTGTAGAACAAACTTTATGCTTGCTGGGTTTTATAAGCTTCAAATGCAATATTGGCAATGGATCTTTAGTATTTTTTGTAACCGACATGTTCCCTAGAAACACTTTTTAGCCCTGGGTTATTTCAATGTGTGTTTATTGATGCACGAGATGGTCCTGTGATAAAAAAGCTGGATATTTTAGAGCTTGACGAATGAATAATTCATGCCAGCTTATATAAGGTGTGAAAAGTAAATTTTGAAAGCTCTCGCTGTTTGATGCTATAAAAGTTTTTTACTTTGGCAGCATGTAGTTTATTAGAAAGTTAGGGGTCTCCTTCATTTAAAAGAGGATAGATAGGACAACAAGAGTGAAGTTTATTATTATGATATGGTGATGGGAAAACGAAGCCAATCTCTGGCCATTAAGGAAGGCCATTATTCCTTCAGTCTTTCCCCAATGATGGGAAGGGGCTGATTTAGTGCACTGTAGTTCGGGAGAAGAGGCACTGTCTTTGAGTTATGGTCATTGGTGTTCTAACTCTCTGTAGTTTGCGAGGAGAGTCGCTCTCTGAGTTATGGTCATTGGTGTTCTAACTCTCTCCTTTATTAGTAAAAAATCATGTTGATGTCATGTATGTGCAATATGCAAATCAAATCAGCAGAGTCAGTAACTAGTTTATAAACATACTGGGTTGTACGATGTAATTTTAAATGCAGGCATAAATGTGTGCCATTTTCCGTATTTTTCTCAATGACTTTCTGCTAAAATTCTAGTTTGTAGCCATTGTCCTTTTGGACTAAAGAAGACCACCTTTGGTTTGGCCATATTGTTGTCCTCTCTAAGAGTTCATTCTTCCATCTCACGGAAAGTTTGTCTTGATGTCAGAAATAATATGTCTATAAGACAGCATCTGAGGTTGAAGATTGTGTATCAGGAAGTGCTTAAATCTAATAGTGGCTATCTTGCACGTTGAAGGTGAATTTGTCTCTTCCTAGCTTTTGGTGGTGTCTACAATTTCTTAGAGTCCCTGTGGACCCCACCTAGTTTACTTTATGGTCAAATGATGACTTTTGCTTCCGCTGGGATTTGATCCCAGGACATGCCCATTGACATGGACTTCACAAAATTGGTAAAACTTGATGGCAAACTGCAGGCTGGGAGGATGTTGAGGACATGGGTTCCTTTTCTGATTGGATGGTTTAAGTTCCCCCCAATTGAACAATGAATCTGAGGGATGGATCTTTCTATGGGTTTATCTATGGTACCATATTTTGAATTTCATTCTACTGTCGTTATGAATTTTATGTGATTCTATGGCAACGCTTGTTATTCTTTGTCAGACCATATGTGCCAGAATTTTACACTTTATTTCTGAGTTTATATGGTTTTTTTTCCTGCAGGTGTTTTTACTTATTTATTCCCCATACATAATTTCTAGATTCTCCACCCATGTCCAGGTGGGAAGGTCAAAGAATTCAGATCAAGGGAGACTACAGCTGGGTGAAACCATCCTGCGATATATCATGTTAGCTCTGATCATTCAATCCAGGGTACAGTTTTTTACACATCGAAACCAGTGTATCCTTAGGCATAAAATTCTTGGTGTCATCTTAGATCTCAATGGATGCAGTTGGGCTTTGAGTACCTTTTCTTTGTCCAGTGAATTGTTCTTGGTTGTTGGTCTACGCTTTGCCCATTCAAGTAGCTAATTGTTTACTGAGCCTATATTTGAGATGTTTTTCCCCGCCTTTTCTGTGCCACTTCATATCCGTTGCAAGTTTATCCCAATGAGCTGGTT
This sequence comes from Syzygium jambos, assembly GCA_031216235.1. Lineage (NCBI taxonomy): Eukaryota > Viridiplantae > Streptophyta > Magnoliopsida > Myrtales > Myrtaceae > Syzygium > Syzygium jambos. The sequence goes on along the minus strand of CM062225.1, from coordinate 17,802,089 downwards.
CAGGTCCTTCTGGATTCGAGTTGCGAAGTCCTAATCTGGTGGAGGGGGTACTCTCAGTGTAATATCTAGTTCAAAAAGGAGGATCACTTTCATGAGCACTGGAAGCTCGTGGCTTGGTGAGCGTATGTTAATTCTTGACGACAATATGTGTGTGGTGATCAATTGTCTACATCTAGGTGGACTGAAAGCGTTGTTGAAAATTGAGACATCTCTATATGGAGATCTTCCTGGCTTCATTTCCTTTCACATTGACAAGGAGTACAAAAAACCATAGATAACGAACAGCAAGCATTCCCGTTTGGTTGGATTATCACAATTCTGTAAAGATGTTGGGATCGACTTATAATTCAGGAAATGGATTGGCCCTGCAGCCGGATGTGAGGGCTACTACAAAAAAATAGGAGATGAAGATCCACTGATTACCATCGCAATTACCATCAGGTCAGGGGTTTCTTTCGATAGGTGCCCTTATTGATTCTGGGGCCCCCTGACGTTATTTTATTTATGGTCGATAGAATATGATATTTCTCACGACCCTTATTTGATCGATGGCGATCGATCATGGTGGTGTCATATAAATGAGTTATGTGAGTGAAGGAAGAAGACCTCTGCCGGGGGGTGTGGGAGGAGGTGGAGCTTTTCAGGTTGGTGAATGATTCTCACTCCCATCCAACGCCCCATGTGCGTTCTCTTGTTCGATGCTTTTTAGTTTATGAGAAAAAACAGAGCAGTAGCCAACAAAAGCTTCCCTTGTAGTCCGGCCCTCTAACATGCTCCTTGCCCTCTTTCAATGCATCCAGAATCACAACCGTACATTTTACACTTTGTGCATGTGCACGACCTTAGCTAATCCAGAATCTTTGTTCGGTCTACCTTTCGCTGTCTGACCCACATCTCTCTCTCTCTTTCTCTCTGCATGTTAATGTGGCAAGGATCGTCCTTGCACATTTAAAGATTGCGGGACGAGTTTTACTTGCTAGAAGCTGCGTAAAGAACAGAAGTAGTGTGATCATTGATGTCTCTTAATGCTTGGATAAACAAGTGATAGCTCTGGAGACAATACGATTATGTTTCCTGACTTAGCCATCTGAACAGATGGAAAGATGGGCCATTTGTCAACCGTTGAATGAATGGGTCGTCTGCAGCTGGTGTGCAGCGACGGATTCATGAGGACGCAGGAGGCCTTCCAAATCATTTTCAATCACTCACAACTTTCAATCATTAGAACTTAACATCCCCACCAACCGTAATTCCTCCTTACTAAGCGTGAGAGATCTTGATTGCGACACTTGGATCGCCCATATGCATAATGATGCCCCGTAATCACGTCCATTGGGTCGATTAGGCCTCAATTATTTCAAGTGATCTTAGCATATCTCTTTTGTTTTTTTGTTTTTTTGGTCTGAGCATCTCTTTTGTTGGTCGTCCTAGATGCTTATGAGACGTCATTCTCACGTTCCTTGTGGGATCAAGGCTCTCGCAAATCCCACATTTGTCGGGATTAAAGTTGGGCGTGGTCAGTGATGATTTGCCCTTCAGTGAATTTGCCGACACGCAGATCTAACTTTAGTGTAATGTATGATATGAGATTCATGACCACACAAGAAGCAAAAGGACTCGGGCATTTGCCATGCCTGCATGTATAAGTCCATTCTTTCGAAAACTTCGTTTCTTGCTGATTCTTCGTGGGAAGTGCAGGAATCGAACCTGTACAAGGTGAACACTCGAGTCGAGTGCCGGATTGAGCACAGTCTATTGCGAGAGAAGTAAACGTCTTGGTATCTCATATAGTCTTCTTACGCACGCATCTAATTCACCCATTATTGGCTCAATCACTTAGAAAGTTATAGATGTTTTAAGGCAAGCTTAGCTGTTTTCGTTTTCACCATATCGAGAGACGGATCAGAGTCGTCAGACAAATAACTCTCCTAAAGGTCACAAAAGATTGGGACCTCCTCGTCCATGCATGCACTGCCGACCGATCCTGAACGTGCATTTGTTATCTCTCTGTCATATTGTCACGTACGAAGAACCTGCGGGCGTGTACCAATCAAGACAGCCAGAAATTTTATCCGCGAACCCTTTAGATTTCGATTTACATTCCATTCATCCACCGCCCAATTTCCCCTTTTTTTTCCTTCTTTTTTTTTTTTAACATTATGGACGTGCGTTGACATCATTACAGCCCAAGTGCTCTTCTCTTTTGCAATCATTTTTTTTTGTTGGAACTTAGAAATAATAATAAAAGGGAAAATTTCTCATATTTATTAACTGGGAATCTCCCACCCCATTACGTGAGAGATGGTTACAAAGTGTGTAGTACGTGAGTGCACCTCCATCTGTACTGCCTCCGCCTTTTAGCTGCATGATTGGACTTTTGTGGGCTAAATAAATATATCTAAGGGAAAAAAATCGTAGTTATTATATTAATATGTTTTTTAGAATATTTGTAATTTTGGCTGATTCTTGTTGAAGAAAGATAGCGTCGGTTGATACCAAAGCTAAAAGGAACGTATAGGCACAGCTGTCTGATTTCCATTAACTGGTACTTTTAAAATCCGGAAATTCAAAGGGCTTCTTGCGGAATGCTTGAGCATGTAGGTACGCTTCTTTTTTTTTTTTTTTTAATGTAAAATGTAAGTAGTATATAATAGAAGATTTCCACTTGGATGGAGCGCAATCATAGGCGGTTTCAAAACAATCCAACTGACATTCAGATTATTTTGGTGAAAGTGCGGAAAATGTAAGAGATAGAGCTTCGCTATACCAAAAAATCAAACCTTCGCAAGCTAACTTTGTTTTAGCTACTTTATGGAGACTTCCTACCTCCATATTCTCGAATTGTTAGTACTGGTATGCTTCATTTTCCTTACGTGATTTGCATTGACAATAAAAATTTTGTTAGGTCGAAAGAAATTGTCTGTATCTTTGGTAGGAGATAGCATTGAGTTGAAAGGAACATGGACTTAAAAAGACGTCGAAGGAGAGGATAAGGAAAGAAAAGTATAGAGCACCCGAGGATCAAAGCTCACTGAATACATGATAATATCAATGATTTTGGTTTCGTGGTTACCCGTCTTGACATTGCCTTCGCGATTCATATAATGAGTCACTATGTTTGCTACACATTCTATTCACTATGTTGTCGTGCTGCATATTGTTCATTATTCTTCTAACTCTAGCCTGAAGTTACACACCTACTCAGATGCGGACTATGGTGGGGATGTCAATGATTGTACTTTTACAATAAGATTTTGTATCTTTCTTGGTGGTCTTTTGATTTCTTGGCTAAGTAAGAAGCAAACCAATAACTCATGGTGTAGTACCAAATTCGCGCATCATGTTTTGGCTAATATCAGTGCCGACCTCACATGGCTACATGGGCTTTTGAAAGATGTGGCAATTGACTAAAATATCAGCCGCTATCATTCAGAGCAATAATAGAGTTATGATTCAGATTGCTCGAAATGTAGTTTTTCATGAGCGCCCAAACATATCGAGGATGAACATCACTTTACTCGACAACATCTCCTTTGTGGAACTATTGATCTTGTCCAGGTCGCTTATGTTGGTCAAAGCACGGATGGCCTTACAAAGGCCCCTCCTCTCGCAACGTTTTAGTGTCTTATCCAGACTTTAGTCGGTCTCTTTGGAATCACTTTGAATTTGAAGTGATGCTAGAATACGACTCATGTTTGCTTGAGGTAGTTTTCGATATTAACCGAAATGAAATAAGATGGTTAATTTTCTATAATAAAGATTTGATTTCACGGTTTCTATTAACTGCTAAGATAAAGAAAAGATTCGCTCCTCATTATTTATCCTCTTCTGGCAAAAGGGTTCCCATCTAATGACACCTTGAACAATAAACAAACTTCACTCATTTGTCCCTTTCACATTTCTTCCTTCAAACAGTGGTCCACCTAATTCCTCCTCCTCCTCCTTTTTTCCTACCCTTTTGTTGTCAGTTCACGGAGTTCTTGGCAATGAAGTAGAGATCCTGCGTACGGAATTATGAGCTAGTTCTCTTAAAAAAAATTACAGATTCACCGAACAAGCAACAGCTATACCGATGTTGACGCTTGATTAGGTACATACCTTTGGACATCTACTTAATCATCTACTTAATCACAGATTAAGCTGTCGATCAAGAGTCAAATATTTATGAGAAAAGCTAATTTAAGAGAGGTCAAGCTACGAAATACAGCTCCGCAAGTTCTCTTCCAATTTCGACCGAAAAAAAAAGGTTCTCTTCCACAAATGATTGGTCTTAAATTTTCTTGAGGGAGACGTAACCGCTTATATAAGTTGATAAAGCGGCTAATCATTAGTAACCATAATTAGCTCTAATTCAAAATCTACTTGTATATCTGTCCATGTTTGTACCTATATATGTAAAGAAAATTCCTTTGGAGGTTGCTCTAGTGGTGACACGTGGCGCTCATCCGCGGCACAGTCTCCCCATATCCCACCTTATTTTCCTTTTTTATTTAATCAACTTCGTCAAATGCTTATTATTTTTGTTTTGCAACTTGGATTTCCTCATAAAATATGAGCTTAGCTTGAAATTCTTAATATGCAAGTGCTGGTCACTCCTCGAGGCCATAACAATTGATAGGTACCTAATTTCCATGGATTTGGATCAGAATTGGCTTTAATATTCTACAAGACAATTAAACTTGGCCTAACGCAATAACAAAATCAAAATCAACCAATAATTGAACACCAAACTGAATTCAACCGGACTAAAACAATGGAGCTAAATAAAACAAATGCCCTTAGAATTGGAAGTCATGAAGCGTCAAAATTACAGTTTGCGACCTTCTACAACGTTTGCGGCAAAAATTAGATAACTGAAAGCTTGCACAGTAAGCACAAAGAATAATGGCGGTAATTTTCGGACAAGTTCTAATATTTGTCATGATAAGGCATTTAAATTGTAAAAATTTGATTTCATGCATGTAAGTCCAAAAACTTGCAATTTCGACGCACTTGGCTCCTTTCATTAACTCCATCATTTTTAAGCAACGTGTTATTTTCAGCCACTATGACCTGATAGAGCTAATAGAATGACTAGAGTTTGATGACAGTGATGATTTTTCAGACTTAAATGCATGCAATGAAAATTTTAGAATTTAAATGCATTATCATGGCAACTTTTAGAACTCATCTTCCGATAAGAATGTATAGAATAGTGGGACAATCGTCTTCCATATGGAATAGAAAAACAATAAACGTAATAATAAGAAACAACATGCGATATGAAATATCATAAGTTTAAATTCTTGCCCATGAAGTACAAATCGGAATATGTAGAATAGAAGGACAATTTGTTTTGTATAAAAAATAGAAGAGCGAGAAATGAAATAAATAAGACACGCAAACTGAAGTTAAATTGGACATAAATAATGTGGAAGAGGGTTTCGACACTATATTAGAAAATTCACTTAAATAAATTAAACTATTAGGTGTGGAGGTGAGCAAAGTGCGATTTGATGTGATTTATGCGTCAAGCCAAACCAAATCATATTGTACTTAGGAATCAAATCAAACCAAACCATTTTTTTTTCTTTCTTCTTTTTCCTCTTCATTTTTTTGTGACTTCATGAGGTTAAACTCTCTAAACTAGATCAAAAGGAACATTGATTTCATGCAAAAATTAAAGTCTACAGTCACAACAATTCATAAATTCACACAGAATTAAAATCAAACCCACTTTAAAGTTTAAAAAGGGCTAATACTACGAAAAAATCCCAAACTGGTATACCCGTGATAAATTTATCCAAAACTAATTTTTTGATCACAAAAAGTCACAAACTGGTACATCTGTGATAATTTTACTCTGAACTATTTTTTTAACCATCAAAAACCTCCACGCTATTACACTCGTGATAATTTTACCATGAATTATTTTTTTATTACAAAAAATCCTAAACTAGTACACCTGTGACAAATTTACCCTTCGTTAGTTCCCGTTAAATTTTACTATCAAATTGCTAAGTTTGATGACATATGGTAGTTGACGAGTGCATCAATTTGGGGTTTTACCTCTCTATTTGTCACAAGTTTACCAATTTATGATTTTTCATGATATTAATCCAATTGAACGGACACAATGGAGGTAAATTTGTCATAAATGTACAAGTTTGGGATCCAAAAAATTGGTTTGAGGTAAAATTGTAACAGGTGTACTAGTTTGGGGTTTTTGGAGGTCAAAAAATTAGTTTGGGGTAAAATTATTATAAGTGTATCAGTATGGGGTTTTTGATGGTCAACAAAATATTTCGGGGTAAATTTGTCACAGGTGTACAAGTTTGGGGTTTTTGGAGGTCAAAAAATTAGTTCAAAGTAAAATTGTCGCTATTCCAGTTTTGGGTTTTTCGTAATATTAATCATTTTAAAAAACAAGCTACTTCATGGATAAATGATACAAAAATTTTAAAAAAAATCAATAGAATATACAATACGCTTTTGTGGTTCAGTTTGGTTTCAAAAAGTTGGAACCAAATCAAAAAGCACAAAATGGTCCGGTTCGGTTTGTGAACCGTTTTTTTTTTATAAAAATACTCTTGAACCAAACTGAATAGTGAAAATGTTGTGATGCATCATATTTTTTTAATTGTTAGTATTTACCATAAAATTCATGTCGCTTAACCAAAAAACACACCATCGTGTTTTAAATTGAAAAAAAGAAGAGAAAGAAAATTTTTCAACAAGAAGAGCAAAAGAAAATGGCGACCAACTGCAAATATATACAGATGTAGCATATAGTTAAGAACTGAGGTATCCAACCTATCCATCTGATAAAAAAAATTAGACAAATTTAACTTTTGCACAGAGAGAGAGAGAGAGAGAGAGAGAGAGAGAAAAGTAAGTGTTGCAAATGGGACGTGGCAAGGAGGCCTTTTGATGAAACCAAAGTCTCATGTAAACATGAATGATTAGTAAAGTTCGATGCTTTTTTTTTATCCAAAGTAAAGTTTGATGCTGCTAAAAGTGAGAATGAGCTTTTGGGCAAGTTAGTTTTATTGTTCTTAATATAATATGAGTGTGTCGCTTGATAATTGATGAAGTACCGCGTGCCTTTGGCTTTTCATATGCCAACTAATGGGTAATACACTAAAAGTGATCAATGTTTTGTTTTGCTAGGGACAAAGAATGATAATGTTTAACGCACGGCTGGTCGGCCCCTATGCAACCCTCCTATTAAGTACACACACCAAAAAAAAAAGAACTTTTCGATAGGTTAGTACAAAATACAGCTAGAAAAACAAAAGGAATAGCTGCATAATGTTTGGAGGACACACGTCCTCCATCCACCTTAAAAACCAATCAATATGCGTCCGTGAACAGACATGATCCAATGTCTTAGAAAGCAGAACTCAAAATGCTGGTAGAACTATTATTTTTGTGAGTTTTAGAACGTTCAGCTTTCAGAAAAGTTGTTAAGCATGTGAACTGTAGACGGGAAATCTTATAATGGAAGTAACCCTTTTCATAAGTAATTCTTCCGAATATCCTAGTAGCCACCATTATCATCGACGAGTAATTTGGCTGCTACTTGCTAGGTGATGCTTGTCATTGGTGTCTTTACTATGGACTTTGCACTTGACCCCAAATTGTTTCCTTTTCGTATTCCTTGTTTTTCCCATTTGGACCTCACACTCCTCTCTCTCTCTCTCTCTCGAACACATGATCGGACCCACGGTACCAGAGGTCTTCAAGTGTACGAACGTTCGATGAGATCCACCAAACATTGGCTAACCCGTAACACCTCCTCCATATTTCATTGCCATAGACAAACCAGGCTCCGTGATGGTGGGATCAAGCTTGACCCCACGGCAAAGCTCCCCACGGCAAAGCTCACCCAGATCTAGGGCTAGAGCTCAAGGTCCCTGATCTCAGGGGCCACGGACAATAGCTAATAGAGATACAAGTTGTAGACAACAAAGGAAGAGACGAGCGTCGCCGGGAGTTGCCTTTCGGGTCGATGAGGAGGTGGGATGATGACAAGAAGGCAAGGGCAGTGGTGGAGTGCTGTGATTGCCGGCAGGAGAGAGAAATTTGGGGAAATTTTAGGGTTTAGGATGTTTTTTGCATAATTATTATGTGTGGTTGGATCCATAAGTGCACAGGAAACACCATTAAACAGGTAACGTGACAACACCTCCCAAACAGTAGCTAATTCTTACCCTTCTTTTAAAAGACATGGCAACTCTTTAAAGAAATCATTACTTGACAAGAACAACAACATTTAAACATCACATATAAAATTCTTCAAAGTTGGATGTAAATAAAAGACTGACGAAGAAATTCAAGAAAATTTGGAGTAACTTTCTCACAAATTGGTCCAACAAAAAGAAAAGATCAAGCCAATAAATATGTATTTCCATTTCTAGGGTCACGAAATTGTGCAATCAATCCAAAAGAATAAAATAAAAATTATGAGGACTTGTCCTTCGAAATCAAAAAAAAAAAAAGAGCCTGTTGAATATTTAAAGTACAACATAGTACAAGAGCTTACGTGTGAGGAGTTGTTCTCATATTCACTTTCCAGCTTCTAATTTTTGCTTTTAAAGGAAAAAAGGACAGATAAAATTGTTTATTCGAAATCCTAACTGTCCTCACCAGAAAAGAAAGGGGAGCGAGCCGACACCGTTCATTTATTTATTTTTTTGTCTTTTTTAGAAAAAAAAATAGGCATTTATTTACACCAGTAATTTCCTTCGATTGTTTTCACTGCTCCCAACTAAATATAAAATTCTACATTGTTGGGCATATCGAGGTTGATTTGCAGAATCAAAATTTTAAGTTATGAATTAAATTTCGATTAAATGTTAGATATTTCTCGATTATTTAGATACTCATTTAAACTTCGAAATACATTATTTGATTTGTCAATTTATTATATCATGTTTAATAAAAATTTTGTTAATGAGTGACTTTGGATACTACGGTAATAGTAAAAGTAATAAGAACTCAGTTTGGTGAGGTTTGAAAAATTGAAAAAGCACATATTTTAATAAATTTATTCTCTTCAAATGTCCACTTCTCAAGCATGTATATCATAACTAAACAAGTGCTTTAAAGGTGCTTTCTAGCTGTTTCTTTTGAGTTTGAGTTTTTTTTAACGAGTGTTATTGTCTCCAAGACACTTGTTAAAAGAACATAAAATAGATTTTTAAATTTTTAAATTTCCGATTATGCATAGCACAAGAGGGAATAATGCATTGGAACTGCAAAATTTTTGTAAATGGTCAATTAAAAAGGGAAACTCTATAATAGGACCTTATGGTAAAAGTGCCCCCCAAAGAGAAGTACTAATTATACTTTGAAGGTTGTGCTTTAATTTATGACACTTTATAAGGAAAATATATTTTTAATATTTCAAAGTTCTTTAATTGGCTTCGAAAGTTGCTCTTCTATCTTTAATTTCATATCAAATGCCATTGGAGCATAGATATTAATATCTTGAAATTGCCAATTTGTATCTTACGATTAGAAATCCAAATGATACATATATGTATCTATTAAGCGAATTCATAAGATATTGAATAGTAGGTGAATCTATTGATTCCGCAGCAAATCTACCGGTGTGATATATATCTTTCAATATTATCGATTTATACCTTGTTACATATGCATATCAAACAAAGTAGGTTTTATCATAAATCATTGTGCATATTATATTTATTATCATAAATGAAAATTTGTAATTTGCATATGCATTTTAAGTGATATGGAAAATAAACTTTATATTTCAGGAAAATACCACAAAAAATCTCAAACTATACCACTTGTGACAAATTTACCCTAAATTTTTTTTTATACAAAAAATCCCAAACTATGTCATTTGTGATAAATTTACCCTCATCTTTTTTTGTGATACAAAAAATCACAAACTATGCCACTTGTGATACATTTATCCCATAATATTATGGCCCAAGGGCATTTTCGTCTTTTTTCTTTTTCTGTTTTTTTTCCTTTCTTCTCTCTTTTCTCCGCCGCTGGTAAATGTGTCACAAGTAGCATAATTTGAGATTTTTCGTATCACAAAAAAAATTCAAGGTAAATTTGTCACAAGTGGCATAGTTTGAGATTTTTCGTGTTATCAAAAAAAGTTTAGGGTAAATTTATCACAAGTGGTATAGTTTGGAGTTTTTGGTGGTATTTTCCCTTATATTTATGTTCAATTATAATAGTATTGAAAAGAATGATGTGCTACGACATCTTATCTTACGACTAACATGTACTTGAATTAAGTCATCTTTGAATTTAATCATGATTTTTGCTCAAAAGTTTGAATAAATGCTAAAAAGCCTTGTTGAACTTGGGCACTACCACGCAATAGCTCCCGGACTTCCCAAAGTTACAAGTAAGCCCCAACGCTTGTTATCTTGCATTTTTGCATTACTATATATGATTTTACGTCAATAAACTTTTATATTTTAATGTACCTTACAATTCGATTCATTTTCCGATTTACGATTTGTGAATTTAAAATTTCAATTTATAATTCATATCTCGATTTTCCAAATATGCCTCATAGCAAGGGCCAGTAATATCATTAACTAAGGCTTTTTAATTTACCAAAAATTACTCAAACAAAAATAGTTCTCGCGCTTGGCTCACTTGGATATGCTAGGTTCTGCTTCATTTCTAAGGTACCTCTTCCCAAGAGAGCATCACGTCATTCTCGTTAATGAGCTGAACAATGAAAATACTTTTTATGCGGTCCGATTCTTAAAAAAAAGCATCACTTAACTTCTCAAAAATAATTAAATTTCCAATTTCACAAATGTCAAAGTTGTTTCAAGGCACGACGTTCAAACAAATGATCCCATTATGATTAACTTATAACGTTTTTTTTTATAAGTAATAACTTATTATAACATGGCATCAGTATAATTGCAACGTAAAACTTTTTTTTTTAAAGGAATTTACTAACAAGAAAAAAAAAAAAACAAGTGTTGTGGCGCATTTGTCAAATAACTAAGAATGTTTTACAGCTTTTAATTCATTGGCTATGGAAATGGCAATATTGCCCCGCCCCGCTGTAGTTCACGGGACACAACACGAGACACTAGGCTGGAGAATGAGATCTCCCACAATCCCACCTAGCCCGTTCCGCCTGAAAAATCATTTATTTCATTTTCAATAATGTTATTTAGTTGTTGTGTTTTTCTTTGACATGATAATATTCCCAAATTTGGTGTGCTGTCCTACTTTTATTAATATTTTGTCTAACTTATAATGCTTAAAATAAAAATGTGTTTGGGATTATTGTGGTGTGATTAATCCAAAAGGAAGAATGATGTGTTAATACCAGTTGATTTATTATTTTTTTTACTTTTTTGAAGAACTAACTCATACATGGGGCAAACTGGACAGGACCGGGGCCGAAGCCCCGCATTGCTATGTGGGGGTAGGAAAAGGGTTGGCAAAATTGTCCCACGTGGGGCGAGCAAGGATGGAGCAAGGCATCTGGGGTGTGGGGTCCCGGCCCCATTACTATCTCTAATTGTTCTTATGAAGGGGGAAAGCATAAAAAAAGTTAAAAATTTATTGAATTAGTATCAATTCAGTCCTAAACTTTTTAATTGGATTAATTTAATCCTAAATATTTATCCAGCGGTATCAGTTGAGTCCATCCGGCCAATTTAAGCTAGATTGCTGACGTGGATGCCGACCGTTTTATGTGACACAACTAGCACTAATATTGACATTTTTATTTACTTTTTAAATGTTTTTTCAAATATTTTATTAATTTTTTATTTTCTATTCTAAATCTATTGCACTTGTACTAATTCAGTTATAAACCTTTTAATTGTGCCAATTGAGTTCTAAAAATTTTAACATTTTGTCAATTAAGTCCATCTGATCAATTTTGATCAAAATTCATGATGTAGACGCCGGTCATCCTACTGGCACAGGCAATGTTGATGTTGATATTTTTTTAATAATATTTTAAAATTTTTATTATTCTTTTCTTTTCTTTTTTTTAGACTAAGGCTTAGGGTTGCATGCCCACCTTTGTCAACACTGGGTGAGGGTGTAGTAGCCCTCCTGGTTCTACGCGAGAGTTGAAACGCCCTCACCAGCCACTAGGCGAGGGCTGTAATGCCCTTGCCCAGATCTAGCAAGGGTCATGATATCGTCGTTGTGGCCGATGAGGGCTTGGGAGAGGGATGCGATGACCTCGCTGGCCAAAGCAAGTGTGCGTGGCCCCTCATTGACCCGTAGCATGGGTGTGCAGCTCTCACTCATTGGCAACCCTTGCTGGCCCTTAGTTCAAAAAAAAGTAAAGCAAAGAAAAGGACAAAGAAAAAAACCTAAAAAAATTCAAAAAATTATTAAAAAATGTCCATGTCAGCACCGGCCGATCGTGCCACTTAGAATAGTCGGCGTCTACATCAACGATTTTCAGCCAAAATTTGCTGAATGGACTCTCGCACTCTACAAGAGGTAGAGTAAAAGTCAGAGAGTGAGGAGAGATAAAGATAGAGATAGAACAAACAAAAAAAAATTGACACAATTAAAATATTTAGAACTAAATTGGCACAAATAGAATAGACTTAGGACTTTTTTTTTTGGTGATTTTCTCTATATCATGGAAAGATATCATTAAGTGATGTGGTAGCTCAACCAAATACAATCCTCTATCCATAGAGTACATTGAATGTACAGTAACTAAGAATGAAACAAATGGCATAGTTTATATAATTCGGCAAAGCTTTGATAAAACAAAATATTTAAATTCTATTTGTTTTTATTTTCATTTTTTGAAACCACTTATTCAAACATAGCTAATGCTGTTTAAAAAAAATCCTTTTAGAATTAAATGAAAATGAAAACAATTTTATCTAAAATCTAGTTAAATTGGAAAGAGACACAAAAGAGTGAAGTTCATAAGCTTTTTCTTTAACACACAAACTATAATCGATTAGTTATTGTACGAAAACTTTTACTTTCATTCTTAGAACTCAAATATAATATAACAAAAGGATAAGAAGAGATGCTAAGGAATTTTAACTTAGCCATTAAGATTAAACGAAGATACCATTCAAAGAATATGAAACTGAATAAAAAAAATCCACATGCTTTTGTTTTCTAATTTTTTTAATATATATTTCTATTTAGCTCAACTTTAAGCCTAAACATTCACGTCCTTTTCCACGTCCGATTTGACAAATATTTTCACTTGGCATTTTTCTATGCTCAAGGGAGATAATTGAAATCCACGCATACACAAAAAGAATGGCTTAGTACCCAATAGAGAAATTGCCTAATTACTTTAGTATACAAAATTCAGTGAAAATCGTAACATACTCACCATATCTTTTTCTTGATTGTTTCGGCTTACTGTCCAAGATCCAACTTGACACATCTAACCACTAAAGTTTTTTTTATGCACGATATAGACTTGCACAAGCATTTACAATGGCATCAAATGTGAGAGACACATTAATACGAGACCATCAATGGGACCATTACATTAGAACATATGCATGATGAAGTGCCATCATCACACGTGGTTCTTATTTTAGTTCATATGGGAAACTCTTATGAATAAAAAAAATGAAACTATTGAAAATGACAATGTCTGCAGTTCAAATATATGAGGAACAGCCCTCCCCAATTCTGCACATTTTTCCCCCAGACTTTCCTACAACACTATCTCAATATAGCAACAAAGCAAGAAATATGTTGTCTGTTGATGAATACAATGAAACAAAGTGGGGGCGATGAAGACACAAGTGCATTGAACTTGAGTTATAATTGAAGGGGAAGTTTCTAACAGAAACTTCCTATGCTATCATATATTTGTTGTTTTTTTGTTGTTTTCTTTTCAATCTTTGGACTTACTTTGAGCTCTTGAAATCCTAAAAAAAATTGTGGGGTATCAAATGCTATGTTGACCCTTCCAAGGGAGGGGAATGAACATGAACCCCAATGTCGCTAACGTGCACGTGGACCCGCCCGAAGTGATTGGCCCATCTTGACCATTCAATGTGCATGCTCTTCCACAGTAGTGACATTAGACCTAGGAGATCTTTAAGGTAGGGGAGCAATGAAAAATGATTGATGATTGATGTCCTTTCTAAGTGCCACACGTCCTATGCCTGTTCATCTAATTAGGAAAAAAAAGGGAAATTGGTAAAAATATTAACTGAACTTTGATTGGGTAGGATTCTCTATGGTAGGACAGTATTGTAGTTACGAGGGAACAATTTTTGGCATTTTTTTTTGGGGCTTTAAAAAAAGAGAGAGATGGGGCATCATTGCACATGGGGTATGGTCAGATTTGGCGAAGCTGAAGAATATTTTCTAAAATTTGTTTCTTTTCTCTCTCTCTCTCTCTCTCTCTCTCTCTAGGAAACAGAAGCATCTTCAGATGGGAAATATAAAGAAATGATCAGCTACAATATTCCTAAAAAACGACATGAAACATTTTAAATTGTGGAAACTAGGAAATTTCTATGTCTGTACTTGGGATGTATGAGTATGTCGTGTAGCACTTTCTTATTGATTGGCATACGACAGTTTCTTGGGAGGTTATAGCGTTGTTGAGATGTAAAGCATATTTCATGCTACACACTCCTCCTCGTGTGACGACGGATTTGATGGTAATGCGGCGTAAACCCTGTTGCGTCGCTATGAGTGAACAATTGTTGAAATATGGGGCATACAAAGAAAGGAGCGCATGAATGCGTGAAAACGGGTGTAAGAAATTAAAACCGAAACCTCTTACTCTAATCCAACTTGAACTATCGATATTAGAGTATCGCTTGTACCGTACTTTGTATTATAACAATACATAATGTCCCATCTTCATGTGGCTGTACCGAATATATCTCATGCATCATTCTTTAACAATATACTTTTGGCACGACTTATCTCTAGGAACATAGGCAGATCATCCTGATGATGTGGATTAAAAGATCGTATTGAGCATCGATGGAACGAAGGATTACTCTCAACAGGTAACTTCTTATGGGAGTTTCTAATTCGTACAAAATCCCATCTAATAAGAATCGAGCCTTCACCCTCACTGACAAAATTGGACCGCGATTGCGGTCCAAAATTATATACAAGAATCAATACATAAAAGAATAGTTTTAGCAATTTTTGTTTTTTGGGTTGTCTTGTTAACTATTCTAGTGGGTAAGTGAGTAGATCAACTCAACCACTTCAAAACCCTAATTCCAACAATGCATGTGGTGGGTTATTCTTTTACGTTTTTCTTTATTAAGTTTTTGTTCCAGCTTCAATTTCCCACACTCCGTGCGATAAAGAAAAGGCAATCCCTCAGGGAAGGACAGCGCAAAATCTGTTGTTTTCTTATCTGGTTGTTCCCTTTTAAGATTAGGTAGGCCTTGACGGCTGATTTAAATATTTAGCAAATGTTCGCAGAACTTTATTTATTTATTTATTCATTTTATTTTTGGGGTATTGTTTTTTAATTAAATGATTTTTGGGTCAATAAAAGTGACCTTATCCTTCCTAGTGTTCAGCGGTGTCGTTTGTTCAACGTATAGTCGGCTGCTTCTCCGGGCGCTTCCTTTCCCGAGAGTGGGATGTTGAGACAGGTAGTTTTAGGGCACAAACAGTTGGAGGCGCATTAACGAACACCAAATATGTTACCACTCCTTTTTTTTCAAAAAAGAAAGAAGAAAAAATCCTCCCAAAAATTCAAACTATATCAATTGTGATACTAACACTTTCATGTTTGTACATGTGTGACACACTTACCTTCCGTTAATGAATATGCCTACATGGAAGATAGAAGGCAAACGGTGTAAACACGGCGCTCACGTGAATTACGTGAAATAAAAATAATGTCATCTTGGCTAGAATATCATCTGAAGGAGCCTTGACAGATGATAAATATGTCATATAGGTACAAGTTTAGGATTTTTGATGTCACAAGAAAAAGTTAAGAGTAAATGTGTCACAGTGTGTATATTTTGAGGTTTTTTATGTCATAGAAAAAGTTAAGGATAAATGTACCACAGTAAACATAATTTAGGGTTTTTGATGACTTTTTTCCAAAAAAAAAGATAAATAGTTGTGAGATGCCACAGTGTATGAGCTACATGAAAATTTGTGTTTTTTTAGTAGGAATACAAAAAATGGTTCTGAGCATTCTTAAGAAATAATTGGCATGACGGAGTACACTTAATTTACGAAATGATCTCTTGCGTCGAAGCAAAAATCACAAGGATAGAGAGGTTATTTTTTGAGGCAGCACACGCACTTTTCAAGGATGACGATTGCAGGGATTCCAAAATTACCGTATGGTGTACACTTTTGTACCACAACTCTTTCGAACAATTGCTTAAATCCTAAAATTTTTCAAAATGTTTCGATGGAGCAACACCTCGGACAAATTGCATTTTAGTTATTACAACAGGGGTTGCAATGAATGAGTGCCTCGTAGGTACTCGTTGAGTATACTTGATTTGGAATGATCCATTTTTTAAAGCCATAATTGTGCATAGCCCGAGGACTCTTAGTGCATTGGAAATTACATAATTTTCTTAATCTGTTATTTAACAAGTGTCCTAAGGGCACTTACTAACAAAATTCTTATAATAAAAGGTGTACTTTATCAGGGCAATTTGTTAAAGAATGCGCACTTTTTAAGCGTCCAATTAAGGAAATTCTCTAGTTTTTAAGATGTTAACTCTTTTTTTTTTCTTGAGGAATGAGTAATTGATAATTTGAGAATTAAACTATTCTGCACTATATATGGTCCAAAATATGAAAGGTTGAAGGGAATATGAAAGACAATTTAAAGAACCAATTAAAATATATGAAAAATATTTACTCACAATCATCATTATACGAATGTCAAGACGGTTCAAATTGAAGGTCCCTTTAGGTAATCAAGTCTAAGATTGTATTTGTGCTAATGACAGCTTGTCAACATACCATAGTTTTGGGAATATCTTTATATTCTCTTAAAAGGAGAACTCATCATCAACCTAAAGATGTTACCAACTTTCTCAGATTATGAAATCTGAACTAAATATAGAAGAGAAGGGCAGGAGAATTCAACTAATTAACCAGGTAAAAAATCATATCGCCCAACATTTTGTGGCGACCAACGTGTCACGTCACCATTACTCTTGGGTCGTCGGGTCAACTATTGTCCTTGGTTGGTCGATTTACTTCAATGTAGATTTTTCAACGCTATCGATCATGAATGTACTCGATTAACTGGCCAATTCACATCCACTAACGGCAGATATTCTTGTATGATAAGCTACCTAGGGCATAAATTACATTAGGCATGCCAACCGATTTTGGAAATGTAATTCTCATAACCCATGAAAATACCCTACTAATCTCGTGAGTTAGATAACACACGAGGGAGAGCCCCGAGTGAATAGCTGAAGCATGGAATTGTTTTGCGCTTGTTGAGGAGGGGCATAAAATCTCTTTCGTTGGTTTTCTAAGTCAAATCCCTCAATTCTCTTGATGTCTTCATTTTGTGAATCCGTAAAGACTCTTTCGTAAGATATTACAGTTCGATACTGGACCACACACGCTCATGCTTGCTCTCCATTGTGCCTTTGAGATTTGTTACAATATTTAACCGTTAAACCACCCAATTGATACGGAGTCAACGGCAGAACAATTCCAACCGAGCTCGTCTAATGTGTTTCTTTCAAAAAACATATCTTGTTACAATATTCTCTTACGGACCGTATCATGTTTCACCTTTGCTATTTCTTCCATTGGGTTGTCCAAATAGTAATACATAATATTAGAGTAGGAGGTCTTGTGTTAAAATTTTTTTTTCCAAACCCCTTATTTACCTCACTATCATATATTTTTACGCTCCGTAATAAGTCAAAGTCCCGATTAAGCATAATGGACAGTGTTTGAATACTTAAATATCAAACCACGCCTTCATTTAATAGCTTACTTTTCGAACAATTAGCAGCGATTTTATAAAATCTCACAAGATTAATGAACAGAATGATTCGAGACCCGAAAATCGAAACCTTTGCGATTGTGGCTAAAAAGCAAGAGGTGTGGTAGATGTTCTTCCCGTTATAGCAAGAAGAATTCTCAAAGTAACAATAGAATCCACATTCAATGTGGAGCAATTAACCGTGTTCCTCTCACCAAATCACATCATTTTTTAACCTCCTCCATGCGCATACGAACAATCGAAGTCCTAGTCCAAAGCAAAATCCCAACCCATAATCTGTGCAATCACTGCCCTTCGACACTGGCCCGACCCCACATAGAATCTCGTAAATTTCCCGCAAAGCTTGAGGGCAATTCCGGAATCCCACCCTTATAAAACGCCCGCCTGCTCTCACTCCCACGAAACCCTCATCGAATTTCTCTCTCTAATCACTCCGACGTTAACCAGATCCGACGACGACGAAGAAGAAGAAGCAAGACCTTCCTGCAGACGAGATTCCCGGGAAAACTAGAGAACTTTCATCACTTTCCGGGGGAGAAAATGTCGGCCGGAAACGGGAAATGCAGCAAGATCCGCCACATCGTGAGGCTGCGGCAGATGCTGCGGCGGTGGCGGAGCAAGGCGCGGGCGTCCTCCGCAGCCACCGCCATCGGAGGGGGGGCCCGCGTCCCGTCCGACGTGCCGGCGGGTCACGTGGTAGTGTGCGTGGGGGACGGGTGCCGGCGGTTCGTGGTGCGGGCGACGCATCTGAACCACCCCATCTTCCGGAAGCTCCTCGTCCAGGCGGAGGAGGAGTACGGGTTCGCCAACCACGGGCCCCTCACCATCCCCTGCGACGAGTCCTTCTTCGAGGAGGTCCTCCGCTTCGTCTCCCGGCCTGACTGCCACGCCCGGTCCGCCAACCTCGAGGACTTCCAGCAGCACTACTGCCACGCCGGCCGCCGCGACTTCTGGCCCGAGTCCCGGCCGCTGCTCCACGGGCTCGCCGAGAAGACCATCTGGTGAATCCCTCTCGCTAGGGACATGCAAATCGTTTACGAGGGACCGATGCCACGAACGATCGCCTCGTCGTCGTCTCGGCGCTCATGCAGGGACGACGGGCGGTGATCGCGGGTCGCGTATGATATCGCAAATCGGTCCGAGTAAACACGACTTGTATGCCTAGCATTCCTCGAGCTCTGGTGCTCGGAAATGGCGGCGAAGCGGAATGCGGCAGCTCTGGCCCGGGTTCGACTCGGTCCGAGCAAGGATATCCCCGCTCCGGTTTGGCACACTAGTTGACCGAGTAAAGGTGGCTGAGGTTGGGGGTTTACACCTTTTTTTTTCCTCTAAGAAACTTTGATATTTTTCTTTTCTCTTTTATTTCCCCTTAATTTTGGGGGAATAATTGTAATGTGACTATATTCGGGTTGAGATCGAGAGAGGGGGGTCGGATGCGCAAGAGTTGCTCCGGATGAGAATTCCTAATGGAGATGGCAAAGAAACGAGTGGAGATAGACCGCGTCCCACCCAGTCGTCCCGAGTTCGCACCGGAGCGGAGGCAATGTCCGGCCAGGCACGATAGAAGCTGCAATTTGAGCTGAATCAAGCGAAGATGAGGTCCAAGAAGCTATTGATATGGATCTTTTGTCTTTAATTTTGTAAATTATGCAATTTATTGATTGATTAATGGGAAATTTGGGAAATTTTCGGAGTGAATGATTGTGATTCTCCATGAACAGCTAATGTGAATAATTGGGACAAGCATATTTTAATTATCGAGAAAATAAGGGGAAAAAAAAGCTTTCGTGCACTTGTGTGGTGGCAGCAAACCACGTGAAACCAAGGGAAATTTTTGTGTTTTGTTTTTTGTTTTTTTTCGAAAGGGCAGCCAATGTGCACTGTTTCGCCTGATGCCCTTTTCTTGTGCTCTTTTCTGTTCTTTTGTCGAAAAGAAATTGATGCTTTCTCGTTCATTTTGAAGACTGGAGGTCTCTTTTGGGTAGATCGATTGATCATAGAGTCTTCCATTATCATTAGGAAGCCACATTTGTGAGTCGAGACTAATGGAATCGATGTTATCATACGTAAAAGTTAGAGAGGACCGTGCATCTTCTGGATGGATATACCTCACATGTAATGTGTCCGAGAGGATTAGCTCAAAGGAGCATGAAATTGAGAATTGAATCAATCGAATTCCGATTCTGTCTAAAATAGATCATTCTTTTCATATTATTATCTTTTTCTTTTAGTTTCAAAATTTATAGTAAGTATAAGAGGGACATAACTAACTAGAGGCTCGATTATAAGGACACAAGATCTAAAGAGGATAGGATCCAATGGCTAAGGTAAACGTGTTATTTTTAGACCAATATAAGGAGCGGCTCCATACTACAACCGATTGGGTGGTCCGTTTTTAGCCCCAAAACTAACTCGGTTAGTCTTGTTCTTGGCTCAAATGGTAGTTCTAAAGTGAGAATCAAAACCTGAATTGAACCCAGCTAGGTTCGAGTTCTTCTTAATCGGGATGAACTCAATTTCCCTAAATGGGCTTGAAGGTTTGGTTGTGCAAAATATGAGGTTGAAATGGATTGTTGTTTTCTAAAGACAGGATATGGACATGTTATTTACTTATGAACTATTTTACGGAATGTAACTTGTTAATTTCTCAAATTTAATTCCAATTTTCTGTGAAGATGAGTATAAATAGCTCAAGTTTTTGATTAAGTTGAGCTTGAAATTACATAACTAAAGTGTCTTGCAAACTAATTAACCTAGTTTGTATTCTATTCATATGTAGACATATATGAAAGTTCTATAGCCCTTTCGAGTTAATATCTCGAGCTTCATAATTACCTATCTATTTTCAGCCTTATGTCTTTCAAACTTTACTTATCGAAAAAGAATATTTTAATTTTCTCCTAGCCATAATCTCTAGACGTAATACGTAGCTAAATAAACATTTTGTTTTACTTTATTTCTGTATGTAAAACGTCAAATCACACGAAATACTACGTAGCTAAATAAACATTTTTTTTACTTTATTTCTGTATGTAAAGCCTAAAATCACACGAAAAACTTTCATTGTACTCAATCTTGCGGTGCAAATACTTTAATTTTTTAAATCTGAAAAACCTGATACATTCCAAACATATAAATATGATATTTTTTTTATTATAATTAAATGAAATTTAAATATATATCTTAAAATTTTTAGCAGAAAAGAATATTTGCTTTGGTGAAGAGTAAATAACGCGCCTTCCATCTTCTTTTCAAACGGAGCAGTTCAAAAGTTCGAATGAGAAACCGGATTTTTTTCACCCAAATGGAATATATTTATAAAAATAAAATAAAAAGGAATTCAACATGATTTTCGAGTCATTATTGTTTCTGAGCAACAAATTTAAAAAAGAGGGAGGTGCTTTATGTGGAAAAGAAGGTGGGGTGTCAGTCTGTCAGACATCGACCTCGTGCTCACAAATGATGAAAACCTTTCTTTGACTTTTTCCCCTTCTCTTTCCTCTACGCTAAGCTTTCTTTCTTGACCTGCAGCTGAACTGGTCAAGATACTAGAGTATTCACTTTGCTTGCATATTAAATATTATATGCTATTTAAGTTACATTTATTTCACGAAAAATAAATTATTTAAATTTTTTTAGATATAATCATTTATATTACTTAAAATAATTAGTCAATAATTTTTTTATTATTGAAAACAATTTATATTTAAAAACTTTCGTGCACGATGAAATTTTTTGCTTTTATTCATATTTATAAACGATATAATGAATCATTTCTAAAAAAATATTTTTCAATTTGTTCATTTTTCGAGAAACAAACGTATCTCCCCACTTATAAGGTCTTATGTTTTTGGGTTGGGACCCATTTAACATAAATGGTATCGGAGCTGATTTCATCTCGATTTATTTTTGTTCGCTCATATGGTTTTGTATACACGTGGCTTTACTTCTCTTATGAGATTAAATTTTTCGGTTGAATTTTGTGACACAGAATTTGTATTTTTTATTTCCAATTGATGGTGGGGTTAAATTTTGCAAAATATTTAATCATGTTGGACTCATCATATTGTTTGTATGAGAGAGAGAGAGAGAGAGAGAGAGAGAGAGAGAGAGAGAGAGAGAGAGAGACGTGCTGATAAGCCAATCATGGCATCTCAAATGATGGGCCTTTGACTAATTCAGGGACTTTGCATTTGCTATGTTTCCTGGACTGTGTTCATAGTATTTGGCCATCCGATGCCCCCAAAAGCTCAAAAAACAAAAGAAGTTTAAAAAAAAAACACATAAAAAGATATTATCTGAAATCGCCGGATTAGGCTGGGATTTCTTATCTAAAGTGATGAATTATTTATTTTAATTTTTTTATGGATCATGACTAAATACCGTGTAACATCTGTTTCCATAATCCGGACACTATGCGAGCCTCTCTTTTTTTTATGAACGATCTAACAAGTCTTGCATCTTAGCAGAAGAAATTAATAGACATATGGAACCACGTGAGAAGTTCTTGAGCTGCAACTGATGAAGCAAGTGATTTAAAGTTTTGTTATTATTAGATTCGCTCATGACTATGAAATTAAACTCTGAACTTTGAACTTCGGAAAGATAACACAATTTAGTCCTTAACCTTACCGGGAGTGACCTTGGATCCTTGGTGTTTGGTTAGATTTATCTCACCAAAGATGGTTGTTTTCACTTGCCCATGCTACAACGCTTTGTTGAACAATCCGGCGACCAATCTACCTGTATACCCCTAATTCCTCCTCGGTATTTATTTTTCAGGATTGAAATACTTTCTTGTTTTAACATCCCGAAGTCCGGATGAAGACTTTGTAAATATAGGTTAAAAAGAAAGGTTCAAACTCCATGGGAAGTTTCACTTTGCCTCTTCAATTTTAAGAGTCATAGAAAGTTAATACAATTTAGTCCTCGGGCTTGTATTTTGTTACCTTCGTTTAACTCTAAAATTCTTCCATTAGCAGTAAGCATGACACATGCTTAAAATTCTTCAAGAGTTTTAATGGAGAGGGGGCGAAAGAATTCAACATAATTGACTTAATTAATATTTTATTATTATTACATACAAGAAAGAGCACCGCATAATAAATTGAATGAAAAGTGAAATCATGATGTTTTTTCTTGCCGATTGAGAGAAAATAATAAAGAGTATCATTGAAATGATTTTAGCTGGCGAAGTATTTCAAATTCAACTTTATGAATTAATCTTTCAAAACACACCAAAAGTGAATTATCACATTAGTATTTCACTTAAAATAAAAGACTTAATCTTCTCAACGGTCATGTATTCATACTTATACGAATTATATATAGTCATATTGAGAGATAAATGTTTCTTGTCTAGTCATTAATCAGTTAAAAAGCGTGCGCTTTGTGTGGACATACCTTGAGCTATGCGTTTTATTAGCATATCAGTATTTTTACGTTTATTACTTTAATCAATTTAACATATAACTGTTGAAAATTATGATATCTTAGAATGTTATCACTTGTGTTATTTCTATGAATGTGTTGGACCCATATTTGTGTTTAATTACTAAGAAAGAAATTCCTTTATAAAGTTTAACGAAAGGAAAATGCTTAAGGTTAAACGCTCAAGAGGCAGCATGTAAGTTTTTAAAAGTAAGATTTAGTTAAAGTGTATATATGATGGAAAAATTAGAAAAGAAGAGTTTGAAAAGTATTAGCATAGTTGTGAATTTTATTTTATTTTTATATTAGAATATGGATAACCTTATCCGGTGCAATATTTTTTGGATGAAAGTTTAGTTCAATTTTCATAATGACTAGATTAAAACTCAAGAATATCTTTTTTTTATCCTTATTTGAAGTGAATTGCTAGTTTATGATAAAAGGATGTCAAAAGTAAGATATGTAGTTGAACAATAATTCAAAAGAAAACTTTATTCCCAAAATTGCAAGACATATTTAAAATAGGTACAACTTATTAATTTTTTTTATTCCTGTTTGAATTAAGTGGAATTCCTTTTAAATATGCTATATATTGTTGTTTTTCATTGTTTTAATTCATTTTGAGTGGATCGAGTAATAGGATATAAAACGACATGAATATGGATAAGCTACGCTTTTATCATGTGTATTGTATTCTATGATTAATGCAAAAGAATTAAGTATAATTTTATCACTTCACATAGTAGGTATACTTTACATTAAAAGTATACTTTATTTTCCTTATATTGCTATTTCATTTTTATAATTTATTTCTTTTATGACTTTTTCTTTAATTAATTTTATTATTATCTCTAAATAAAGCAAGTTTATTTGTTAAAAAATTTTAATAATGTAATGAAAGAAGATATATCTTCATTTAGAGATACTTTTATAAGAAATATTTTTCATTTTGTTTGATTTCCAGTTTCTTTTGTAAATATATCTTTGTTCTTTAACTAATTTAATTGTACTAGTTCAATTAAGCTAAATAGATGTATTCACATGGTCCAAGTAATTCCATTGACAGTTGCTTTACTTTGGTTGATTTTAAAATTATTTTAGAGTGATATGTTATTGAATAAAATAAATAATGTTGAGCCTAACAAGAAAAAAATGCGCTTCTTAATTGTTTATCCATTATGCATTTCACGTGAATTTTAGAGATGTTATAAATTTATTATCTTATTTATCATTTCTTGCGATGTCTTGAGCATCAAAGGGGCTCAACTCTAGTCCAAAATTAAACGAAATTCCAATTTCGCAACCTAAAAATTTGAAAAAATCTAAAGAACAAAGCACTCCAAGACATGTATCTAGCAAAAAGGAAATATTCAGAAGCAGAAAAGGAGGACAGATGCCTAAAGAAATAGAGGCAGCGTACGCCCAATAAAGAAAATTTTTCACCTTTATGTTGGACGAACACAACAGTATCGGTCCACCGCGTATAAATAAAGAAAGTATTCCTTGAATTCAGAAGCAGAAAAGGAGGACAGATGCCTAAAGAAATAGAGGCAGCGTACGCCCAATAAAGAAAATTTTTCACCTTTATGTTGGACGAACACAACAGTATCGGTCCACCGCGTATAAATAAAGAAAGTATTCCTTGAAAATGACAGGAAAAAAGAAGAGAAAAAGACAAGGTTGTAACTTGCTCCTAGGATTTCGACAAAAAAATACTTGTTCCTAGGATTTGACCATAAAAAAAAATCTTATTCCTAGGAAATCACACGACATGACCCTTGACTTTCGTGCCCCGAAACGGAAAATGCATGTCTCAATTAGCGGCTTGAGACCTAGGTTTCATGGGTTTGTTTTTTAACCTCGACATACATTAAAGTTCATTTATTTTACGAAAAATGAATCTTGCTTGCTTGAAAAAATAAATAAATAAAATATATTTTTATTATTTAATAAAATGCTTAGTTATAAATTATTATTGATAATGAATAGATTTTTTTATTGATTAATTATTTTAAGCGATGCAAATGATTAAATTTTGGGAAAATATTTTTTGAAATATTCATTTTTGGAGTAAAGGAAGCTCAAAAAAAGAGTGATGAAACTTTTTCTCACCCCTGGTACTGTTCACTTGGTAGTGTACAGCTTTCTCTCCTGATTACAAGCGATTGTGGCACTGTTCACTCGCCTGGTTTTTCTCCGATTCTGATCAATTAGATCAGCGGTTCTTGCTGGTTTTTGGTGCTGGGCTTCGCTAGTAGCTACTTTATCACTTACCGGAGGAATTCTCATGCGGTGGCCCCTGTTAATCGGGTAAGCAGATCTAGGATTCTTTTGGGTTTCTTCGCTGTTCTTTAATGCCTGTGCGTTTTCTAGGGATTGCATTGTGTCTGTAGTCTGAGCTTTAATCCAAGGACTTGCACCCACTTTGCCTGTCACCCCATTCATCTCCTTGCTCCTTTTTCTCCCTCGTGTGCCATGGTAGATCTGGTATGAAGGATTCCATAGCTGTAAAACCCATACTTAGGGATTTGCTCTCCATGTCGAAGGCACCGGAGGGATTGGTGAAAGCCAAACCTACCATGATGCTCCCTAAGCATGCTGCTTCTGCTATTGCTGGCTCATCTGAAGCTACCCCGCGGCCCCTGTCATCTGGAGTATCCGCGATTCTGAACTCCCAATAGGTTACTATAGCTGCGGGAACTTCAAAAGGTGCTGATCCCTTGGGAAAAAGGCCCCAAAGAAGAGGTAGGAGACGGGGACGTTCTAAGTCCAACACTCCCCGCATTGCCCCCATTGCTACTGTTGGCATGGCCATTGCTGATGTTGGGACTTCCACACACCTGCAAGGCATTAAACTACCTATTTCTGGACATGACAGATCGCCTATCCAAGGAAAACAGTAACCCACTTAGCGTTCTTGGGCTGCGGTTGCCAAGGCGGTGGAAAAGGGGTACGACCTCTCTTATGTTCCTCCTACCATGGTTGATGGTAAACCAGTTGTCCATATTTCCGAGGCTATCTTGGAAGAAGCAAACCCAAAATGGCAGGAATGCCTTGTTGGGTACTTTGTGGGGAAAAAAATGCCCTTCAAGCTCACTGAAACTGCTGTCAAGAATGTCTAGGGACATAATGTCATTGATGTTTTGGCAAACGTGGATGGATTCTTTTTCTTCCATATCCCGGATGGAGCATTTCGCAGGAAAGTCCTAGACAGGGGTCCAATTACTATTCTGAGAGTGCCGATGATCCTGCAATAATGGAACCCCGCCCTTAAGCTTGTAAAGAACCAACACAAGTTCCTTCCAATCTGGGTAAAACTCAGAGACATTCCCTTTGCCTTATGATCATCCCCCGGCATCAGTACAGTTGCCAGTGTGATAGGGAAACCGCTCCATGTGGACTTGCAAATCGAAAATATGAGGATGATCTCATATGCCAGAGTTTGCATTGAGATAAAAGCTACTCAGAACCTACTCGACATAATTGATATTATGCTCAATGGTGAAATCTAGCAGATCAGAGTTGATTATGAGTGGCGTCCTATATCCTGTTCGACCTGTGGCTCTTTTGGACATAGGTGTGTAGCGATCAGCAAGAAGCCCTCGGTCCTTAATGAGGTACTGCCTATACCTTCTATTCCTGTTGCTGCTCCCCCCTTTGTGCAAGAGTCTTGGCAAACTGTAAACAAGAAAAATAGGACTGGGCGTTCCAGGTATGTGGTGGACGCCTACCCTACTCCAGCTCCTCTTCCACTAAATCCCACCCGGGTGAATCAGGACAACAACCCCCACCTTGACATTGCTCAGTCATCTCGGAATGCCTCTCTACTCTTTTCAGATTTAGACGAATCTAAAGAAGAATTGGCCAGTAATGTGTCTAGTGACTCAGATTCTCCGCCCCCCCGGGCAGTCTACTGCCCAGATGACTGACACATTACATAAAAAAAGGGGACCGGCTTCTGGGAGCCAAGCTCCTCATATTGATACACCTAGCTTGGATTTCCCCATGGTGGAAGCTCTCCTTTCCCCTCCTGAGAAGGGCGACTGTTTATCCGACTTGCCGGTTTCATTCGTTGATGCTCCCAATCTGGAAAGCAAGCCCCCCGTGACTAAATTGGCCAACCCGAAATCCAGAAAGTGGGATGGCACTAACAAGCGGTAAATGCCCCTCCTCTCAATCTGTGTTTTTTGGCGTTTGGAATATTAGGGGACTTGTTGACCACCTCAAACAGGCTGAGATCAGACACTTTGTCAGATCTCACAATATCTTTTGTCTTGGCATTCTTGATACAAAGGTCATACCGACACGCTTTGGAGAAATCTCTTCTAGATTATTGCCGGGTTGGGCTTGGATGAATAACTATGTCCATTCCCCTCTTGGGAGAATTTGGATTGGGTGGAATCCCCTAGACATGGAACTTGAAGTTCCAGCCAAATCCGCGTAGGTCATTCACGGTCATGTCCGTATTTTGGCACTGAATAAAACCCATTTCTTCTCTGTTGTCTATGATGAGCACACCTTCGTTGCACAGCGATCCCTATGGGCTGATCTTATTAGTTCCAGTACTCATTATGAAACTGAAACCTGGTTGGTGGCTGGTGATTTTAATACCATTCGGAATAACTCGGATAGAATGGGCAGCACCAATACTTGGATTCCTGCTTTTGATGAGGTTGACTCTTGCTTAAACTATGCTGGACTTGAGGACCTTTATTACGTTGGACACAGGTTTTCTTGATCGACATCCTTTGGTGCAACTCGCAAACAAAGAAAGATAGATTGTGTTTTAATTAATGATCAATGGATCAACTCCTTCTCCTTCTCGGAAGCAACCTTCCTGGCCCCTGGTGTCTCGGATAATACCCTAATGATCATCAGAATTGCTCCTGAAGTTGTGTCCAGGAAGCCATTCAAAATTTTCAATTGTTACTTTACCAAAAAAAAAAAAAATTTCAATTGTTAGATGCCTCACCCCTCCTTTCCAGCCATTGTCTCACAGGTTTGGGACTCATAATGTGTTGGCACACCAATGTATATTCTCTGCCGGAAACTTAAGCTCTTTAAAGGTCGCCTCAAGCAACTCAACAGGGCTTCTTTTTCGGATATAGCGAATCGTACTGCTCTGGCCAAGTCAGCACTCATTGCTACACAGGATGCCTTCACCTTAGACCCTCTTAATTTGGGGTTAACAATTCTGGAAAAGGAGCAACTTCAATGCTTCTCGACTCTCCGATTTCAGGAAGAGTCCTTCTTTAGACAAAAATCCCGTATCAAGTGGCTGAATGATGGAGATAGAAACACAAAATATTTCCATCATTTTGTTAAAAAACGGCAACTAGAGAACCGAATCCTCTCGGTTACTGATGATGATGGTGTAATCCTCTCTGAATCTAACTTGGTCCACAATCATATCGTTTCATATTTTGAGACCTTATTCAAGGCTAGCCCCGACACCTCTCGCCCTGCCGTGGAAGAGATCACGCCTATGATTGAGCGGGCCCTTAATGATGAGCAAGTTCTCCTTCTCTCTCGGGAGGTCACGGACACGGAAATTAGGAACTCTATGTTCTTATTAGCAAAAGGTAAGGCCCCTGGCCCTGATGGTTATAATGTTGATTTCTTCATCTCGTCTTGAGACGTGGTTGGTCCCTTGGTCATCTTGGCTGTCAAGGACTTCTTTCGCTCTTCCTCGTTGCTAAAGGAGACCAACACCACCATTCTCACTCTTGTCCCGAAGATTCCTAATGCATCGTTAATGAGTGATTTTCGACCAATTGTTTGTTATAATACAATCTATAAATGTATTACAAAGATATTGGCTAATAAAATCGCATCTGTATTGCCCTCCATCATTGGTACTTTCCAAAATGCTTTTTTTAGACGTCGAAGGATAGGAGACAATATCCTTCTTGCCCAAGAGCTCTTTGCTGGGTTTCATCATAACCCATATCTTCCAAAGTGTGTCATCAAGATAGATTTCCAGAAAGCTTATGATACGATTGACTAGATATTTTTGGAAAAGGTCTTGCAATCCTTTGCCTTTCCATAGAAGCTCATTCGGCTCATTATTGAGTGTGTTACCTCCCCCAAATTTTTTGTGGTCATCAATGGGGATCTCCACGGGTTCTTTGCAAGTGGAAGAGGTATCTGTCAAGGTGACCCTTTATCCCCATACCTCTTCACCCTTGTGATGGAAGTGTTCTCTAGGATACTTAATTCCAAGGCACGACACCCGAGCTTCAAATTTTTCTGGAGATGCAAGCCTTCCTCTCTTACACACCTATTCTTTGCCGATGATGTGCTGCTGTTTGTTGAGGCAAATTGGCTGTTAGCAACTCTTATGAAGGAAGGCTTGGAATTATTTTCGGCTTGGTTTGGACTTATACCGAATACCAACAAAAGTGACATTTTTTTCTCAGGTAGATCCAACTAGATTCGATCCCAAATTCGGCACATTTTCGACTTCAATAAAGGTACCCTCCCCTTTAGATATCTTGGTATATCAATCATTGCAACTAGACTAAGCAAGACTAACTGTATCGCCTTAGTAAACTCTATTACTGCTTAAGCTCGATCTTGGTCCCAATGCTTCCTATCTTTTGCGAATAGGCTACAACTTATTAAATCGGTCCTTCATGCTATCCAAGTTTATTGGGCTTTTGTCTTCTCCCTTCCCCGTTCTATACTATCAAAGATTGAAATGATTTTAAGACAATTCTTATGGAGAGGCGCGGACTTGGGAACTAGAGGGGCTAAAGTGCCATGGAGTGTTGTGTGCCTCCCTAAAGATGAAGGAGGATTGGGCATTCGTCGGCTCCTTGACTGCAATCGTGCAGCCTTACTCAAACACATTTGGAACCTTTTCACAGAAAAAAAATTGCTTTGGTGTAAATGGATTCATTCTATTTTTCTGAAAAACAAGAACTTCTGGATCACACCTAAACCAACTGTTTACTCTTGGGCTTGGAAAAAACTTCTTGACCTCCGCCAAGATTTCCAGCATCACTTCTTTTGGCGTCTTGGCAATGGAGCTAACACCTCTTTTTGATTTGATCATTCGTACACTAGGGGCCCTCTTTATAAACTTTTCTCTGACGGGGACATTTACCGATCAGGAATCCCAAGAAAGTCCTCAGTGAGAGAATTCTACTCCTCGGTATGGCATCGATCTCTAGTTTTGGATACGCTCCACTCCTGGCCACTTGGTTTATCCCTAAATGAGGATGGAATTGACCATCTAACTTGGACAGGACATCCCTAAGGTATTTTCTCCTCATCCAGGGCTTGGGAATTAATTAGAAACAAGGGACAGGAAGTCACCTGGAGCTCTTTCATTTGGGATTTTTCTATTTCACCCAAATATGGCTTTCTATTGTGGCTTACCACACTCAATAGGCTCCCCACGCAGGTACTTTTAATGAGCTATCATAGGATTGCGGAAGGGGTTTGTGCATTTTGCCTTTGTAGACCAAACTCCATTGACCACTTATTCTTTAGCTATAACCTCACGAGCTCCCTTGCCCTCTTTTGGACATCCAAGTGCGGCCTCTCTTGGTGCAATAGACCATAGCAAGACAATCTCCGTTGGGCCATCCATTTTATTGGGGGTAATACTTTTCACCATTGTATCGCTCGGTTTTCCTTCAGTACACTTTGCCACATCATTTGGTCAGAAAGGAACCACATCCTCTTCAGGAACAAGAATCTTTTCTTGCCGGCCATTCGTAACCACCTTATAAAGGTTATAAGAGATATAGGGCTATCCTTTAAGCCCGTGGAAGACACTCCCCGTAACCGAAGAATACAAAACAACTGGGGCATCTCAACAACAATCTTTGAGTGATCTTTCTTTTTAGATTGTATATAGCTCTTGTTTTCCCTTAGCCACTGTTTTGACTATCCTTTCCTCCACTCCAATCGCTTATAGCTTTGAATAGTTGCACACCTTTTACCTGTTAGAACACCATTGGTGTCCCATTGGGTACGAGATTTTTATGTACGACTAACCCCTACTTGTAAGTGGTGCGTCAAAAAGTTAATATACATCTTATCTTACCAAAAAAGAAAAAAAGAAAAAGAAAAGAGTGATGGCTACTCGACATAGTGAGACTAGTGAAAGTGGGAATCAAATGTTCTTGATTTTCTTCCTTGGAGCTTAAAGCCCCTTAAGTGGGAGATTGATACTTCAACTTTCTTTCTTTCATTTTGGATCTTTCATAATAAATTTATTCGAATTAGGCTGAATTCCACCCATCTTTCATCGCTTTGCTTTAGTATTTGGATGTCACCGTATGTTGCTATTGTTGTTGTCTCCGTATGGTTTTGGTGTTGAGGGCACCGAAATTAGGTACACATTATAAGCTGTAGTTTTCGGAGGGGAAAATCTCGGGTGTGCCCATCACTGACTTCTCGAGTGATCAGCTGTCGATTATTTTTTGATGCTGTAACAAATCTAGTCTTTTGGATGAGAGCATGCTTATAGAATGCGAACGGTACTCCTTTGTTTTCTATGTTTTACTTTGTTTTGCAACTCTTTGGGATTTGCTTTACTCGGAAGCTATATTCCTCTCACGTTTGATCTTGACAAATGAATGTAATTTTCTTTCGATAAAAAAAAAGAGTAACCGATTCAATTTCTGATTTCATTTTCTAGACTTGATCGAATCACTTGTCATGCTTGAGGTTGGAGCTTGTTGGGAGCGAAAAGTAGAAGTCAATAACTTGACCCAAGGAGTTCACTAAAGAAGATCCCAAGTCTAAGCCTATTAACATATTCAATTGGACCCACATTTATTTAGAAGTTCAAGCCAATGAGTTATGAGCCAATTAAGATTTATTAATTACTTTACACTACATCAATTTCCCGATGTAAGACTTTTCTAACACAACTTATATGCTTCTCAACAATCTCCCATTTACTTGTGAGTTCAGTGTTAAGTCTGCTTTCCTTAATTTTTGTATTATTATACACCAACATATCTCAACTTGAATCTCCAAGATCGCCTACCTTTATCCCCGGTCTCTTTCTCCAGATCAAACCATGAAGGCTGTCATCGGGACCATGTTACTATGCCATAATGCCCACCGCTTGAAAACTGCGTTGATCACCAGATTCATTATTGAGATATTCACCAAACATCAAAACAGATTGAGGGACCCACCAATCTACCATTGCTTTTATACCATTTATTAGGAATGCATAGCAAAAGTCTGATACCTTTGCTTGAGGAGATCGCCAAGGGAGAGCCCAGGCCTGAGCCAGTTAATATATCCAGTTGAACCCATACTTATTTAAAAGTTTAAACTAGTGAGTTGTCGGCCAACTAGGATATATTAACTTCTACATATCACACCAATTTTCCGATATGTGACTTCTCTAATTTAACTCACATGTGCATCTCAAATTGAACCTTTTTTTTAGACCTTGCAAAAGGTGAAAAATCACCTACCATTGGTTTATCTTAAATTTTTGCCACATTTACTCCTAATCAGATTGGATGTTTTAGGTTAATTTTGTCATAGTTATTGATCTAGTTACTCACAAGGAAGTAATTTCTTGGCAATCTCATCATATGTGCGTGGATCACTTGTCTTTGATCGAACCAAGTAGGTGGAGGTAAATCGGGTGTGCAAAATTGACAAATGATAACATTTGATGCAACACGCTAAAAAAGATGAAAGGATTATCAAACTGCCTTACCACAAAATACTCATGCTTTTGCATATAATACACCTACAGGCGTGTTCGATAAGACTTTCGTTGCCCGCATGTATGATGAACTTAGGGTAAAGTATTTGTTTTGTAAAAGTAAAACTGACTTATAAGCGTATAAAACGCATATGTAACGTAATTATTTGGTAGTTTTCCATTAGTTGATTGATGATGTAATATGTCAACTGAAATTTATATTAGAAAAACATATGATGTTATGGCATCATGTTAACATGTATAAGCATGATATCTTTTGATTTCTAATTAAACGGGACAAAGCTAGTGACAAATTTAGAATATTAGAAACGATACTCACTACAAAAAAACTGGATTTTTGCCACGAAAATTTGCGACGAAAAATTTGCGACAAATTTTCCAACGAAAAGTAAAATTCGTCGGAAATTAGCGACGAAAAGTTTTTCGTCGCAAAATTTGTTAATTCGTTGGAAATTTCCAACGAATTTTGCGACGAATTCAAAAAACCCCGGTATTGTTCGGCATTTTTTAAATTCGTGGGAAAATTCGTTGGAAATTTCCAACGAAATTTCCAACGAATTTCAATTTTCCAGGCAATTATTTCAGTGTGTATAATTTTCGTTGGAAAATTCGTTGAAAATTTAAAAGTTTTTCGTTGGAAATTTTCAACGAATTTTGCGACGAATTTAAAAAAACCCGGTATTGTTCGGCATTTTTCAAATTCGTGGGAAAATTCGTTGGAAATTTTCAACGAATTTTTCCACGAAAATTGTACACACTGAAAGAAAAAATCACCCCACCAAAGGAAAAAATCAAATCTTTTCTCCATTCGAATTTCAAAACCCGAACCCCCTTGGACGCTCCCGAGATCGAATTCCCATCTCCCCCAAAATCCCCCCCACCCATTTTCCATCCTCCTTCCCCAGAAACCCTAGCGGAGGATGAAGGCCTCCCTCAAGTTCCGCGAGGACCGGAAGCCCCTCATCCGCGCCAAGGTCCCCCTCAGCATCCTCGGCCTCCCCTTCCAATCCGGCGTTGTCGCTGGCGAGCCTCAGGAGCTCGCCCTCCACCTCGGCACCTCCTTCGGCTCCAGCCCTTCCCTCCGCCTGCCTCTCCTACCGCCCCAATGACTCCGCCAGCCCCTTCTCGCTCATCGTCAGGACCGGCACCGGCCTGCTTGGCTCCCTCGCCGCCGGGTCCGTGTCCATGTCCGCCGAGTTCGATCTCGTCCGCCGCGGGAGCCCCCGGTTCATGCTCCACTTCCTTTGCTTCCTTGTCCGCCGCCGAGTTCGACGAGGCTGGGCCTCGCTGGCCATGGCGAGGGTCGAGCTCGCCATGGCCGGCGAGCTCGAGGTCGCCCAGAACTCGGCCAGATTTGGGCGAGCTCGAGCTCGTCGGCCATGGCGAGGGCCGAGCTCACCATGGCCGGCGAGCTCGAGCTCACCCAGAACCCAGAACGCTCGCCATGGCCGACGAGCTCGAGGTCGCCCAGATCTGGGTGACCTCGAGCTCACCGGCGACGAGGCTGGCCTTTGCCGGTCATGGCGAGGGCCGAGCTCGCCATGGCGGGCGAGCTTGGCCCTCGCCGACGGCGAGTCCGGCCCTCGCCGGCGGTGAGTCCGGCCCTCGCTCGCACGATTTTTGTCATGACGAAACTAATTTTGCCACGATTTTTCGACAAAATTTTTTTTTACCACATTTTTGCAACGAATAATTAGGGACGAATTTAGTTTCGAATTTTGTGACGAAAAAATTTCGTCGGAAATTTCGTTGGATTTCCAAATTTTTCGTTGGAAAAAGGTTGTTTTTTTGTAGTATTTCCAATGAATTTAGCCACGAATTTTCCAACGAAAAAAATTTCGTCGCAAATTTTCCAACGAAAATTGAAATTTTTCGTTGGAAAAATTTGCGACGAAAAATTACCGACGAATTTTTTTCGTTGGAAATTTCGTTGGAAAAAAGATGTTTTTTTGTAGTGACTTTTATGACTTCTTGAAATTTAAGTTGTCTTGTCAGTTTTTCAAATTCTATAACAATGATTCCTAACCTTTCGACACATACTTTCGGAGAAAAATGATGATACATACCCATCCGTATTTCTTACCATATAATTGTCGTACTGTGTATTACTAACAGAATCCTAAGATGATCCTGATGCTCCATATGAAGAAATGCCGCATATGAAGGGAGGCTCGTAGGCTTTTACCCCGGTTCGATCTAATTGAGACTTTGGACTTTCTCTGGGCCGAAACATCAAACCAATTCGAAAGTGTTGAAAATTGGGGTTGCACATCACTATATTTTGGTTTCGATGTTTTAATTTAATTTAAAGAAGAATAGCCTTAAGAATCAGCATAATTGATCGTTCAAATATATGACATTATTAAATTTATTGGACCATTCTGCAACTTAAGGCTGAAAAATGCACAAATAGTAGACTAAATTTATATGACTTTTGGTACACTTATACATATCTTAATAAATAAGTAGGAGAATGTAATAAAAAAATGTCTCTCTCATATGGAATATTATGAGTTATTATGTGAAAATTTTTCTTGTTAATATTATATATGGGAAAGTGGGAGTGTGAAGTGGGAGTCAAACGTTCTTGATTTTATTCCTTGGAGCTTAAAGCCCTAAAGTAGGAGATTGGTACTTCACTTTCTTTCTTTCTTTCTTTTTGGGTAATTCATCATAAATTTAATCAAATTAGGCTGAATTCCACCCCCATCTTTCATCGCTTTCCGAAAGTTGGCAAACGTCTTAGTCTTTGGATGTCACCATATGCTACCCACGTGGCTTATCTACAATCAGAATGGGTCTATGCCGGTTCAAGGTGAACTAACTAGGAACCAATTCATCCGGGTATCGTGTAACATTTCAAAGATCAACTTAAAAACCCTAATTATTCTGTCGGCTACCCTTTTTCTCCCAAAAACACCATCCTTCAAAGAACCTTCACCTGTAAGCTCTTATCTGAAGCTAAGAGCCTGCTTTTCTATTCTAGGCTTTGATTTCTTTTTTTTTTTTCTCCCAATCTAATTTGGAAGTCTTTTTTCACCACGTTTGACATCTTTTTTCGCTCGTTGTTGTTACTTTTCTTTGATCGTTATGGTGAATAAATCTGCTTGTGGTTAAAAACTTTGTGAGAACATTTTCACTGGTCTAGCCAGCAAGATGTCCAGGGCGTGGTTCCATGACTTCTCCAAGATTCCGCAGAAACTTTTCTCTCTCAATTTAGGTCTAAATTTTCCAATCTAAATTTAGATTTGGGAGTTCCTTAGAGGCATTTCATTTGTAGTGGTTCAACATGTTGTTGCTGTCGTGTCTCCGTATGATGATGGTGTTGAGGATGCCGAAACTAGGCAAGCACTGCAAGTTATAATTTCTGGACGAAAGGCCTCGTCGTTTGCCTATCATTGATGACTCCAATGATTAGCCTCTAATTGTTTTTTGATGCTGTGATAGATCTATTATTTTGGGATGAGAGCAAGCTTATAGAATACTGGCTGTTCTTTTTGTTTTCTGGGATTTGTTTTTTCTTTTTTGTAGCTCTTTGGGATTTGATTTTCTTGAAAGCTATGTTCCTCTCATATTTGATCTTGACAAATAAATAAAATTTTCTTTTGACAAAAGAAATTAGGAACCAATTCAATTTCTGATTTCATTTTCTAGAATCGATCAAATCACTTGTCATGCTAGAGGCTGGAGCCACCTAACATTTCTCGACTTGAACCTCTGTTTTTAGGCGGCAAAAGTACACCAGAAGTACCACAACTTGTGTACAGAGATCACTTTTGTGCTATATCTTTTTTTTGGATCACTTTAGTGTTAACTTTTTTAGAAAATGATCATTTTAGTGCCAATGCTAACGTAGCTCGCCGAAAATCCGATGTGGCACTGACATGGCTCGCCGGAGAGGTACAGTCAGCATTAAAAACAAAAACGATGCCATTTAGCCCGTTGACGTGTACATTTTTTAAAAAATAAATTATATTTAAAAAAAAAGGCTGTAGCAGCGGCGAGGGAGACCTCGCCGCTGCTGCCGCCAACCCACCACCGCCGGGAAGGGCTGGCAGTGGTGGGCGCAGTGGTCGGCGAGGGT
This sequence comes from Syzygium jambos, assembly GCA_031216235.1. Classification (NCBI taxonomy): domain Eukaryota; kingdom Viridiplantae; phylum Streptophyta; class Magnoliopsida; order Myrtales; family Myrtaceae; genus Syzygium; species Syzygium jambos. Next base: position 17,764,922 of record CM062225.1, on the reverse strand, counting down.
CGCGGGCCCCTAGTGGGGGCTCGACGACCCTTGCCTCACCTAGCGAGGGCCAGTTCCGGTGAGGCGACAGTGAGGTCTCGTCTCGCTTAGCGAAAGCGAGGCTGACCTCGCCGTCACGACCCAGGCGATGGTGAGGTCTAGCCTTGCCCAGTGAAGACGAGGCCGACCTCGCCGTCACGACCCAGGCGACGGTGATGTCGGCCTCGCCTTCGCTGGGCGAGGCGAGACTTCACTGTCGCGACCTAGGCGATGGCGAGGTCTCGCCTCGCCCAGCGAAGGCGAGGCCAGACCTCGCCGTCATCTGGGTCGCGACGGCGAGGTTTCGCCACGCCGGATTCGGCCCTCGCCGACCACTGTGCCCACCACCATCGGCCCTTCTCGGCGATGGTGGGTTGGCGGCAGCAGCGATCTTTTTTTTTTTTTAATTATTATTATTTTTCTAAAAATTTAAAAATTCGAAAAGAAAGCCACATAATTTTCACATGTACAAGTCAGACCATTTTTTTTAATATAAATGCAAGGTCAGCTTTTCATTCGGAATTTTGGCCGAAATCACTAAAGTGATCTATTTTCCCCCGACTTAGCACGAAAGTGATCCGAAAAAAAGTTATAGCATCAAAGTGATCTTCGTACACAAGTCGTGGCACTCTGGTATCCTTTTGCCGTTTTTAGGCCTTGCACAAGGTGAAGATCCAGCTGCTATTGGTTACTCTTACATTTTTGCCACGTTTACTCCTAATTAGATATATGTTTTAGGTTAATTTTCTTGAAGTGTAATACCGATCTAGCTATTCACAAAGAAGTAATTTCTTGGAAATCTCTTCCATAGTGCGTGGATGACTCGTCTTTCATCGAGCTAAGTAGGTGGAGGTAAATCTGGTGCGCAAAATTGACGAATAACAACATTTAATGCGACACCCTAAAAAGGATGAAAGGATTATCAAACTGCCTTACCACAAATTACTCATGCTTTTGCATATCGTACACATACCGGCGGGTTCGATAAGACTTTCATTGCCCACACGTATGATGAACTTAGGGAAAAGTATTTGTTTTCTAAAAGTAAAACGACTTGTTAGCGTATAAAACACATATGTAACTTATTCCGTAGTTTTTCATTAGTCGATAAATGACGTAACATGGCAACTGAAATTTATATTAGAAAAAAATATGATGCTATCACGTCATATTTATTACTTCTTGAAATTTAAGTTTACTTGTTAGTTTTTCATACTCTATATAACAATGACACCTAACATTTCGAGGCATGCTTTTGAGAAAAATGATGATAAATACCCATCCGTATCCCTTATCGTATAATTGTCGTACCCTGTATTACTAACAGAATTCTAAGATGATGCCGATGCTCCATATGAAGAAATGCTGCCTATGAAGAGAGAGGCTCGTAGGTTTGTAGCCCGGTTCGATGTAATTGAAACTTTGGACTTTTCTCTGGGCCGAAACATCAAACCAATCTCTAAGTGTTGAAAATGACCCACATCGCTATATTTTGGTTTGGACGTTTTAATTTAATTTAAAGAAGGCTAGCCTTAAGAATCAGCACAATTAATCATTCAAATATATGTCATTTTTTAATTTATTGGAACATTCTGCTACTTAAGGCTAAAAAATACACAAATAGTAGATTAAAGTTATGACTTTTGGTACACTTTTACATTTCTTAATAAATAAGTAGGAATATATCATACAAAAAATGTCTCTCTTTTATGGAATATTATGAGTTATTATGTGAAAATTTATTGAGTTAATATGGTATATGAGAAAATAAAAAAATGCACACGTTACGGATGTAGGTTTATAAAGTTTTTCTAATTTAAATGAACCAAAAAATATATCAATGGACATATAATAAATTAAGAGGTTTTGTGAATAAGCAAAAACTGGGCTGTATCTATCAATTTTCCTCTGGGCCCGTAATATTAAAGGGTTGTGTAATTTGAGCATAATATTCTAAATTAATTAATGACTCCTGAGTTGATTCATTTGGGCTTGGATGCAGCTGGACCTTCTCAAGTTTTTCCTTTTGGTTTGGGCTTTCCATCCATCTTCACAGATAATTTTCATTGGTGATGAAGACGTGGAACCTCCTATCATCCATGATATGAAAAACTGAAAATGTTTGCATAATAAAGACACCTCACATGCAAAACACGAATTACAGGGAGAAAATCCTTTTGACACGACCCAATAAGTTGGCCCCAGCGTTTTATTAATTCAAAGAATCCCTGACACCTTATCGATACGGAAAAATTCCTACTGTGCACATGAATTAACACGTTTTTTTATATCATGAGCAATTGATTGGCTTTTACTATGATAAAAATGATGTTTTATGCTAACACAAGTAGACACGAACTGCAAACATGGCTCGAGCATGTCAAAACGAACCGCCAATGACATGAAATGGGATTCTGCCTAAGAGTAGATACTTGTTGAGTAATTAAAATTACAGGGAAAATGAATTTCTAGTTCACTGCACTTTTACATCAAAAAGTTATGTATCAAAACATGATCAACGAGAGCACGGTTTATCATGATCAAAACGAAGATAAAATATTCAGGATTCTCTTCTGTTCATGCCAACAGGCTGATAGCTAGGCAGGCTTTGCATGCGCCCTGTGAACAGGGCGTGGTTGGATTCCCCCAGAAAAAGTACAGGGTCAAGACAAGTTAAAAAGACTTTAAAAAGGGATTAAAATAGCTTTTCAAGGTGATTGGACCAATCTTTGGCTTCTAGCTTCTAGAATTCAGCTCCATGTATTATTACCTGCGGACTGCAATGAGATTTGACTGTTGAGTTTAACGAAGTAGGTGATTTATACATTAAACTAATGAAAGTGCTTTAACTTTATTAAGCAGAGTCCCTAGGGTTTCGCCTGGTTGGTCTCCATGAATCTCCACCGTTTGACCAGCAGATTTGGTGGGAAATGGTCATGTCGAAATAGGTATCCGAGATGGCCAAAACCAAGAAAACAAAAAGAGTATCCGAGGAAACAGTGCCTGTGTTTGTAGATTATCTATCTGTTGGAGTTTTATTATAAAGGTACACTTGCATAATCATTTGTAAGACAACTTATCTTCCTTAGTTAAAGGCTTAATTTGGATCCAGCAGATCATGTGTGTCATAGCATCACCTACTCGTATTAACCTTTGGGGGACGCACTCACCGTTCCGTGAATGGAGCCTTATTCAATGCATGTGGACAGAATGGTTTGCGTGTATCCATATAGATTAGTCGAATAACAAGTTTTCATTTACAAAGATACTATTGATTGAGTAGTTACAATATGATAATTTGACCAATCATCCAAATCAACAGTGATTGATGTCGTTCGTGTAAAAAACAAACGCACAATGTTTAAAAATTGAAATTTTTTATTGAGTATGCTTACCCTATATCTTGGAAGAACGCCTTCACCCACAAAAACAAATTGTAAGACAAAGAAGTGGAATACTTACCTAAAAGTAAAGAAGTTCACGGATTTAGGGGAAAATAGTAATAATAAAATTAAAAAGTTAAATTTTATTTCTTATTTAATGAAGCCTCCCTTTCTAGCTATGTTGGTGACGAGGTAAAATAACTAATAAGGACGTCAAATTTTTTATTATGTTGATGTGTGTGAGAGGGATAGGAAAAGAGTTTCATATCGGATAATTAATGTGCTGCATAGCTATTAATATTATAACTTGTTAGTTACTGAGTTTAACATTGGTCCAACTATATTTTAGTCATAATCCACCGGCTTGAGTTTGACTATTAATCCAACTAAATGTATTAATAGGTACAAACTTGAATTTCTCTTGATTATCTGTCCAGATTAAAGTATTTATATATATACATATATATATTTGAAGTTTGTCCCTTTTGTGTCTTTCTTTTCCCTTTTGTGTCACCTCCTTCCAATTCCATCTATATTTTAAACAATATCAAAGAAAATCCCCAACTAAAGTTAGCTTCTTTTTCATTTTCACTTTCATGGTAATCATTTTCACTCTTATAGTTTGTTTTCCATACTGACCATATGAATAAAATAATCTAGCAAATTGTGATATTATTCAAATATGAATATATTCACTCATTTCTCTTTGCAGGCTGATGAAAAAGAGAGATTACCACATTGTGCATTTGATATTCATGGACTTTTAGTCGCATCAAATCTTGAAACGTGATTGACTTGCTCTTTTAGAGTAGTGTAAATATGGTTGCGCATATGCTTGGGATGTAAATATTATAGGATTTGCAAGAGAGGGAGAGAGAAAATACTAAAATCCTAATCTTTACTAGATAACTCGATAGAAAAACGCATAGGTAACAAAATACACATTTCTTGGTTTATAATTAGGAAAAATTTTAATTAAGGATCTGGAGTGGAGCTGTTTCCCAAAGAGTATTCAGAGTGGATTTTGTCTCGAATAAGGCTATGAAGTAATCAACTTAGTTTCAAATAAGACCTTGATTTTTAACGGCCGACCAAATCTTCATCAATTTTCGATGAACATGTTCGATTTACGTGACCCTTTCCAAGCCATGACTAAGGTCATTTTCATAAAAGTAGATTCCTTTTTCTTTTTTCCTCCCTCCGACACACTGGCCGACTATGGATATAGTAAAACCGAACCCTTCTTGCAAAATCCAGTTTCCAGATTGGAGTTTCTATCCGAGCATGAAAAGTTTAGTACAAAGACACTTATTCCTTGAGTAATCCGAATTTCCAGATGTACCGGACATGGCCTTAAGCAGCAAACCATGATCCTCCATGCTCCGACCATCACCAAACAAATCACGAATTAAAGTAAAGCAGATACGGGGATCAGGCACCTACTCTTATCAACATGTGCATGATTATGTGCGGATGTTCTTTTCGGTTTGTCCTCGCTCTTGCAGGGCTCATTCCCCGAAGCACAGCACAGGGGTAAGAATTCTAGGTTCATACCAGAAAGAAGGGCAGAAGAAAATCAACTTCCTAACGATCGCTGGTCCATTATATGTTGAAAAAGATATCCGATTTCAGTCTGTCGGTTTGAAAGAGAATTCTTTTCGGGAAATTGTTTATCGACATTCTGGTGTTTGGATGGAAAAACAAATTAATCTCCAGAACACGTTTTTCATATACTAAAAATAATAAGTTTAGATTGAGGGAAATGACTTTCCATTCTAAAATTCTAACAAGAGGGAAATCATTTTTCCTAAACCACAAAATAAATGAAAACTAACTATATTTCTTGAAAATGGTTTCTATGGAAAATGTTTTCCTTTTGTCATGAAATTTTCAGTAAAACAAACACACCCTGATATCATTTTGAAATTAGAATAGATTTTAAAGACCCTCAAATATGATGCATGTATATGACACTATGTGAGTATCCTTGGGAGGTGGCAATATAGGTCAGAAACCCATTTATTAACTCATTTTTAGTGAGCCCTGGTTGAATATGGATCAGTTGAAATTTTGAAAACAAGTCAAAATGAGTTTGCAATATTAAAGCCCAAGTTTATATCAAACCCATATTCAACCCATATTTGACACATTTAAGTTATTAACTTGTAACCTTGTAGGCTAAATAGCTTAAGTGTCATTTAAAAAAACTTATATTTTATTTTTGTATTTTTTTTTAAAATCAATTTTTTAAAAAAATTCTTAAAATTTTATTTTATTTTCTTTTTCTATTTCCTTCTTCTCCAGCCGGTCGCCGACCACGGCAACCGTCCATAGGTGAGCTTCGAGCTCGCCTGAGCTCTCCAGATTCCAGCGAGCTCGAGGCTCGTCTATATCGGCAAGCTCGAAGCTCGTTAGACGAGCCTCAAGCTCGTCGATCTAGATGAGCTCTTGGGATGAGCCTCGAGCTCGCCAATCTGGATGAGCTGAAGCTTGCCCAATGAGCTCACCTGCGGCCGATCGCTGGCGGCTAGTCGAAGAAGAAGGAAAAAGAAAAAAGAAAAAAAAAATTTCATTTTTTAAAAATAAAAAAAATACAAATAAAATAAAGATATATAAAAATAAAAAATTATTTTTTTAAATTATAAAAATTGTTCACTTATTTTATATTGCATTGAAGCATTTTGGCAATATAAATATTATAAGAAACAAGTTTTTTTTAAAATTGAATTTTAAAGTCTTTTAGAATACGGGTCGGGTCGGGTCAGGTATGGGTCGGCTATGGACCGGGCGGGTATGAGTCATTAGATTTATAGTACATGAATATGGGTCAAAACGGGTTAAACAGGTCGGACCATTTTCGACCCGACCTGACCCAATTCACTCGTTTGACACCCCTTGGAACCAATTCTTGTACAATGGAATGAGTATTATTGCTCGGGCTCAATTTGAAATAACCTAAACCATGAGAAAGAACATGTGAAACTTGACGAGCGGGATAAATATTCACATGAGTACACACATCGTCAATTTTTCATTGAATTTTTTTACATCATTTTAAAAGTCAAGGTATTTTCGTCCCACGGGCAAAATTCTTTTATTCAGTCTTTTATTGCTTGAACAGTCAAATCTTTTATTCGGTCATCACACTTAAACAAAGTAGAGAATTTTATTTTAAAAATTGCAAAATTCAGCCTAATAAAGAAAAATACATCTATTCCAAATTAAATTCAGAAAAACTAGGTACGTGATCAAGGAAGAGAGTTGGTTTTTCCTTATTCTCCTAGATGGACTAAAGTTTAGAATTTTAAAAGCACATCTCTTGCTTTTGTGATTTAATATAGCACATCAAACAATCAAATTAACATGGTTGAGTAAAATAATGGCAAAAATGGGTTACCAAATTGCATCGGCCTAAAAAGATTCGGTCCGATTTGCGAAGCGATCCTAGGCCAGAGAAGGACAGAATTTCGGTTTAGTTTGGTTTGGCGATGCAAACCATAATTTAGTCCGACCTACATCAGCCACCCTAAGCATGCTAATGGTCTTGGACTTCTATTGAAGTGAATTTAAAAGCATGAAAAGGGTCTTCCTTTAGTTAACCCCATTCTTGCCGATGCAACTCTGCACCGGAAAATTATTCGGTAAACCTAATATATACATTGAGATGGATTTGGACCATCTAAGTAAAAGGGATCTATGTGGATTCGCAGGAAACCCCTCTTTTCGATTTAAAAAGCACGAATTGGTCGCCTCTGTGTAGGGTTGGGCAGCAGGTTGTGTCGACCCGGGCATGCTTATCAAGCTATTTCTAAACAAAAAATATATATTTTTAGATTTTTCTTTAATTTTTCCACAATTTATTTTAATAAAAATAGGAATAAAATCAAGAAAAATACCAAATGGAATTAAAAAATTCCACAAAAATATTGATTAATTTTATTTTAATTCTAATTTTATCCTTCCAATGTCAATTTAACAAAATTTCAATTGGGAATATGTTTTCCCCAAATTTGGGCAATTTCATATTCTAATTGAACCAAAAATCCAATTAAATGCTTTCTAGTGATTTTTGGGCTATATTTTCTCCACAACAATTGATTCTGGGACCTTTAATTGCACATTAGTCAATCCAATTTCATAATTTGACGAAAATATCAAAAAGCCCCAAAATTAATTGAAAATTATGGATTTTAAGACCCAAATTGGGGATTGCATTCAATTTAAAATTTTCAATCAGGGCCCATACCTTCCCTAGGGTTAATTGAGCATGGATAATTCAATTGTGGCCTCAATTTTGACTAATTAGGTCATTTGGACACTTAATTGAACAAAAACCTAATTGAACCAAATTCAAATTTAGGGATTTTTGGCCTAATTAAAATAAAAATTCAAATTGAATCCATATTCTAGGGTAAAATGTATCAAGGAATCGAAATTTGGGGTTAAAATCATGAAATTGGGACAAAATTTGGTCAAATTTTTAAAATTAGACCAATTCGGGTCTTCCGGGTCGGTCGGATCCGACTCGACTTGGTCCAGATTGGCCTTCTTCTTCACCCGATCTGGGCACACAAGGGAGAGGAGTTTGGAAACTTGTTTGGCCCGCCCCCCATTCCAGCATGTGCTGGGGACGGTTAGACAGCTGGGGGCCTCTAGCTATCCTTCCCCAACTGATCTAACCAACTGGGGAGTCGGTTAGTGCCCGGAACGGCCTCGGGAAGGTGGAGAAAAATAGAAAAAAAGTTGAGCTCATGCACACAACACGTTCGAGAAAATTCCCAAGAGGAAGAAAGAGGAGCTAGAGATAAAACAAGAGAGCGACAGTGAAAGGGAGAGGGTAGAAGTCCTGCAGTCGAGTGTTCGACGCCGCCCTAACCGAAGGAGTGCCGGTGAATCGGCTGTTGACCGTGACTTCCCCTCCAAGTTCCAATGAGGAGGCTGATCGTGAACGGGGGAAAAGTAGCCTAGATTACCCAATCTAGGACTTTCTCAACAAATCCAAGATTTTGAGCTGGTAGAGCAAGTGCCGAGGGATGAGATCATCACTTGTTCAAGGTTCAGAAATTCAATTTTACTCCCTAACGACAAAGGTAAAAATGCTTCCCACATGCACATTACCTGTTTGTCAGAATGCCGAAGGGACTCTCTGTGTTGATTCGTTTGTGATTTTTAAACTTGTTCGGTTTTATGATGCTTATTAGTTCCTCCTTTGTGTCTCTAATCCATTTCTTGTTTGATTTGTGTGTTTTGGATCGATGATTTTGGATCTGCATTGAGTCGGCCATCGATGTTCCCTTGTGGTGCCAATAAACCATCCCATTGCATTCTCCCGTGGCGAAAGCTTATCCAAGTTAGTTCGTTTTGATCATTTTTTAGTTTGAATGAATGTTTGAATGATTTGGTATCAATAGAATGCTCATTGGTTTGATTTAGTTGTATAATAGGCTATGTTAGTGCAGTTTTAGGTAATGATCTCTGTTTTAGGTGATGATGTTTCAGCTTGTGAATCAATGGCTAGGGGAGGTTTAGTAATGGTCCAATAGGTACGGATGGTTAAAGGGCCATTAGGAGAAGGTTGAGGACCATTTAGGGTAGTCGGAATGTGACTAGAAAGTCATTGGAGCGGCGGCCAAAGTGACGGTTAGAGTGGGATGGCATAGATGGTAATGCACATAAGGTGTTTGATACAATCTCCCAATGAAGAAGGGCAAAAACGGTGCCGTTTTGGTACTATCCCTGCCGAAGCGCCATCGACACTAGTCGGGCCGGTCCGACTTGGTCGGACTAGTCTAAAGTTGGACCGGTCTAAATTGGTTCGGTCCGGCTTGCCTGGGAAATAAATAAAAAAAATCAGAAAATTTCAAAAAATCCCAGAAAATTCAGAAAACTAGAAAAAAAATCAGAAAAATAGGACATTTTAGAAAAATCTAGAAAATCCAGAAAATTAGGAAATTTCAGAAAATTCCAGAAAATTCAGAAAATTAGGGAAATTTCATACAAATTTTAGAAAAATCAGAAAATCCCAGAAAATTCATAAAAAAATTTGAAAATTTTTGAAAAATTCATAAAAATTTAGAAAATTCATAAAAATGTGAAAAATCCAAAAAATTGATAAAAATTGAAAAAATTCCGAAAAAATTCATAAAATTTTTTCAGAAAGTTAAAAAAATTGGATTTTGGGAAAGTGAGAAATTCAATAAAATTTTTTCAAAAAATATAAAAAATAAAAATTTCCAAAAATTCATAGAGTGACCTAGAATATCTGTGGCCACCTACTTTGAGTGAAATTTAAATATTTTAAGGTGCTCAAGTGGTATTTTTGAAGGCTCCTTAATTTAGGGATAAAAAGGGATTTTAACCCCTAAAAAACCCTAAAAGGGACTTTACCCCCGAGAGGGGTCTTAACCCCTAAAAAATAACATAATCCTTTGAATGAACAAGCCTTTAGGGCTTCACTAGGATTTGGGTATTTTGATTTATTTTCATTTTAGAGACCATTTTAGGATTGCCATTTGTGATTTGAATTGATTGTGCATTTCCTTATTGATTGATTTATCTCCAATTAGAATGGTTAGAATTAGTGGATAGGCCTTGTGAATTCGCATGAAACGTTTAGATACTTTGGATCTTTTTAGATACCGAAAGGGCGTTAGGGATCTCGATGTCGGAATTGTTAGCGTAACCAAATCCCCTTACCCATGTAATCTCTGGTTCATAAAAATTAGAGTAATTCTCCCATACCTCGATTATATTTCTAGTCGACCGATAAGGACTAGTGGCGACTCCAAAACAAAACATAGGCTAAATAGAAAACAAAATAACAAGTACCCACTGTCTTGTGAGGTATGGTCGGAGAGAGACCCTCGTTCGTTTAATATAGCATCTAATCATTAGAAATGAACGAAAATACCTTATAGTGCGCTTAGGGTAGGAAAAGCGCGGTGCGACAGCTCTGATAGGCCGATCGAGACCCAAAATTTGTTTTGAAGGCCGTATCCAAGTGCCCATGTGGCCAAGGATTTTTGGAGCCCTAAAATCTAGTCACATCACTGATCCAGTGACCTAATTAGACTGATCGAGGCCGTAAATAACATAAAAAAAAATTAAAGTTTCCGTTGGGTCACGATCGATCACTTATCAAGACACAAATATTTTATTTACTCTATAAATTAGCCCCCTTCCTTTCATTCTTTACTATTGCTCAATTTTCACTCACATATCACTTCAAACACTCTTGCTCTATAAAATCTTTGTTAATTCCATTTATTTCCGTTTTCCTTACAACAATTTAACCATGTTCCAATTATTGCAACAGAAACCACTGAGGGTTTACCTCAGCGGCCACTCTTTTCACTTGATAAGGGGGAGGTGGGGAGTTCGAATCTCCACCTTTGCAGAAGAGGTAAGGCACCTTTGCAGGAGAGGTAAGGGTGGAGCTGCGTAATTTAAGATGTGGGTTTCAACGCCCACGCCCTGCAAAAGGCGGAGCACAAGTCTCGATACGTATCGTGAGTGAGAGATAATGTAGGACTGACAAAAAAAAAATTATTGCAACAGAAAACAACAACAGTCATGTCGCGTCGCGTCATTCTAATTCAATTCGGGGCTCACCGTGCAACTGCGGGTCCGACTATTGCTGTTCAAAGCTGGCCTTACATAGAAAAGAACAAACAAGGAGACGAAGAGATGTACACATCGGATGCCACAAAGCAGTTGATTTCACAAAGACAACACCTTCATTTGGGACACGATGAAGAGGGACTTTTGCCCCGAAATGAGGTGACAGAAGACATATTTCCCTTAGTGGCAATGGAACATTGTCACAAACATACATACGGATCTCACAATAATTCATGTGAAATTATTGTCTATGCCTAAAACTTATGTCGGGTCGCTATCTTGAGGACCATAATGCCAACGATTTTTATTATTGGGCGAAATCGTAAGCGCTAAGGACTTCACCTATGCCCTTGCCCCAAAAAAGGGGATAAAATATCACATTATTTACTCTTACACTCAGTCATTCACTCGCATTCCTTGTAATTTCTGCTGCACCTATAGTTAGTAATTTATTTTTATTAGGTCACAATTTATCTATATGGTCTGTAAAACGAAACTTCTAGCACTTACTTTAGTTATTATCGAATAGTAGAGTAAATTTCATCAAACTTCTGGTCGCTGATAGTATCGATAATCAGCGACTGTCCTCAAGAATGATAATTTCTCGTAACTCCTGTAAATGATAGTTATAGTAACCTTTCTTCAGACATAATTAATTACTTCATGTTCTCCAAACCTTGACGGGCCTACTTTTCATCGTAAGTTTCTATTTTCTTGTCCTTAGTAAACTTGCCTCAAGTATCGTAACTTTCTCTCGAGTTTGTAATTCATGAAAACTAAAAATAAGTAATTTTTCCCCATATATCATTATTTTCCTTATAGGTTAATACTACGAAAAATCTCAAATTGGTACACCTGTAACAAGTTTACCTCAAACTAATTTTTCGACCATAAAAAATTCCAAACTGGTACATATGTGATAAATTTACCTCAAATTAATTTTTTTACTGCAAAAAACCCAAAATCGGTACATTTATAATAAATTTACCCTCCATTAGTTTCCATTAAATTGGATTAATACCACAAAAAATACAAACAAGTATACCAGTGAACCTAAAACTGGTACATCCGTCAACTAACATATGTCATTTAATAAAGTAATTTGATAGTAAAATTTAACGGAAACTAACGAATGGTAAATTTATCACAAGTGTACAAATTTGGGATTTTTTGTAGTCAAAAAATTAGTTTGAAGTAAATTTGTCACAAATATATCAATTTGTGATTTTTCATGGTATTAAAAATTTCCTTAATTTATATAACTTTGACAAGTCTGTAGTCAATAACTTTTTAAGCATAATAATTAACTGTCCGGACAAAAACGATAAAGTGCATGAAATGGGTTCAAATCTTGCTATTGCTTTAGTAGATGTAGGTGTCAATTATAGCTTATGGTGGCCCTCAATTTTTGTCTATATCTTTGTTTGCATAATATGATACCGTGCAGTCATCTTCACCGCTACAAATAATGCAAAACTATAAGATCGGTGTTAGATTCTGGAGATCTCTGATAGAGTTTTCTCGCCTCAAAAGCATCCTCTTAGGGTAACATGTCAACTTTTTTGATTCTCCATTTGTGCGAGTTTCCTCCGTACGACTCTCTCGGTAACCCTCCCCTTACTCTATCCTAGCATGCGGTTGCAAAGAAAAGCAAGAAACCTTTACGTATCTAGGGCATTCTCTCTCATCCACCCTACGAGTATTCTGTTTGTGATAATACCGGGGTAGCATATGAACTTTTCACCGACATTCAATGTCGTTCTTGAACATTTCTTTTGTTCACTTTAGTCTTTGAACTTTTTCACATTTCGCACAATATAGTCTTTTCATAAAAAAAAGGGAAAAATTCATATAAGGGCATGAAGTGTCCTCATTTTCTCAAATAAGAGCTTGAAGTGGATCATATTTTAAATAAGGCCATGAAGTGGTCAAATTATCTCAAATAAAAACTTTTGGCTAGCCAGCCAATAGGTGACTATTCTGGTAGGGGTATTTTGGTCAAAAAATTATAAGTATATTTTATAAATTTTTTTTAACTTTCCTTTTTTTTTCCTCTTCCCTCCCCGGCCAATGATGGCGGGCAGAGGTTGTCGACCTCAAGCGAGGGTTGCCCTCGCCTGGGCGCGGATGAGAGTTGCCCTTGCTTGCGCTAAATCCAGTGAGGGCAACTCTCGTCTGGCCTTGCCAGCCCATGCGAGGGTGACCCTCGCCTAACGTCGCCTTCACCTGCATTAGATTCGGCAAGGGCAACCCTCGCTTGAGGCTGACGAAGGGAAGTGGGAATAAGAAAAAAGAAAAAGAAAAAGAAAAGGAAAAAAGAAAGAAAAAAAGAGAAAAATTCTAAACAGTAAAGGACGAAAATGCCCTTTGACTAGCTAGGTCTTGCCTTTCTTTGACATTGATATAACCACTTCAGACCTTTATTTAAAACAAGATCCACTTTAGGCCCTTCTTAAAACGATTTGACCACTTCATGTTCTTATTTGAAACAAGATCCACTTCATGCTTTTATTTGATAAATTGATGTCACTTCAGACCCTTATTTGGAATTTTCTCAAAAAAATATAAGAAAGAAAATGATGTTAGTTGATGGGCACCACGGCCATTAACTAGTCTTCAATTTATACACTTTGGCATATATGTGGCATCCTGCCCCCCTCTCCAAGTGAAAAGCACAATAGCATGTATTGTTTTGAAGTTGACAAACGATAAAAGTATACTAATACTTGCATTAATGGTGTAGAACCAGTTGATAGATGCATAAGCCAATATGCGGATGAAGTTCGATAGGATCATCAAAAGCTAGGACGAACAAGGTGTTGGACATAGAAGGTGTCCAAAAGCTAGATGGACTTGAGTAGCAGGTGAACAAGTCGTAAAACGAGGAGTTGGAGAAGACTTAGATGGACTATAGAAGGTGAACATTTGAGTAGAACTAAGAGTCATCAATATACTTGACAGGACAAGATAGTCGAAAGTGAATATGCGATTTCAGCATGAAGCATAAGGATTAGAAGGATCGTGAGTAAAATCGGCTCCTACTATTAATGAAGCGAGAGCAAGGTTGAGTGCCTCTACTTTTTGGATAAGAAGGTCCGAATCTTCTTCAAGGGTAAGAAACTATTCAAACCAGCAGAACCAGGAAGGACCTTGAAGAACATATTGTAAGCCATGAAAAAGGCATCCCAAGATCCATAGTTAGGATTAAGAAAAGGGATTTGTGCACCTAATTTGAAATTCATTGTTCTTAATGCGGAAAAGTAACGATCCTAAGCACAAGTGCTTCTCCTCTATTACCTTCTGTATCACTAGCTCAATGAGACTGTCCCTCACAATTAATGTTTAGGAATTATTCCTTATGTGAGGTAATTTGTGCATTAGGATTAGAGGAGACACTTAGGCACTTTTTATAGAATTTTCAGCCACAAGCCCTTTCATTACAGGCTAGGCTATAGTTGGCCTACACTAGGCAGACCCATATTACACTAATTAAGAATCTTTGTATCTTACCTTATTAGACAAACCCCATAAAACGGTAATTATCAATATTAATTAATATAGCCCACACTAGAAAAGTTGTTACATTCTCTCACTTGAGCTATATTATTTAAAACTATATTGTATGTGCGCACCTTTATATTGATCTAGAGATTACTCTTAACAGTCAATCCGATCCTATAAAGTTCTAAACACCAAATAATGGATACACACAGAGCCTTCCATAATTACAAGTGCTTTTAACTATATTGATATGGATTCAATATGATAGTATGGCAAATGGATAACACCTTATATAAAGTAATACCTTGTGTGTTGTCTCTTTTATTGGTCCACATTCTCTCTTCTTTAGTGTCACAAAACCTGATGTGTCACTAGAAAATATATTTATGGTTCCAATGAACCTACATGTCTTATTATAGTCAACTTTACTTTATGTGCAATAAGACATATCCTTAAGGCTAATAATTGAATACCCCTAGCCTTTACTCAAGATTTACATGTAACTTAAGATTTTCATTGTTTCAACATGACAACAATACATTTATAAACAATTTATTAAATGCAAAAGAGTTGATACATATCAAAATCTCACAAAACGTAACAAACACAAATGTAAACTTTATTATAGCGAAAAAAAAACAGCTCCCACTAAACAACAATATCCCATGATACTCCCAAGCCCATGCCCATGCCAATGACATGTCGTTCAAACACATAAGGGCAAAGACCTTTAGTTAATGGATCTGCAACCATATCATCTATGAAAATATGCTTTATTGCTCGATCACCATTCTAAATTGTTTCATTTATGGTAAAAAACCTTAACCGCTATATGCTTGGACCCCTTGAGATCTCTTTTTTTACACTCCAGAGTTACTGTCACAATACAACTGCATAGGTCTATCTACAAAATCAAATATGGTTAGCTCTCTAATGAGGTTTTAGAGCTAAATAGCCTAAGTGGCGGCCAAAAAGCATGCTACAAACTCCACTTGCATGGTAGATGATGACACAGATTTATATTTCTCGCTTTTCCATGATACCACACCTCTTGCTAACATATAAATGTTTCCTATTGTCAACTTCATGTCATCCTCACACTAGCAAAGTTTGCATCCGAACACCCTACTAGCTGCAAGTCCTGAACATGTTTATAAATCAACATATAGTCTCTTATCCACTTTAAATACCTCAAAATCTTCTTGGTAGTAACCCAGAGATCGTGTCCTGAATTTTACCGATATCTACCTAGAAGTCCTGTTGCAAAATCAATGTCTGTTCTGGTGTAGACTTGAGCATATGTGATACTTCCAAGTGTACTAATATAACGTATATTCTTCATTTGGGCTTTCTCAAAATCTGAATGAGAACACTATGACAGACTCAGTTTGTGACCCTTAATGATAGGGAACAATTCCTGGCTTGCAATGCTGCATGCTGAATCTTTCCAAAATACGATCAACATATGCCCTCTGAGACAAACTCAATACACGGTAAGAACAATCCCTAGCCAAGGACAAAAAAACGTGTCACCAAGGTTTCTCATGTCAAAATTCTTCGACAACATCCGCTTTGTCTAATGCAGTAATCCAAGATCACTGCTTGCAAGTAATATATCGTCTACATTGAGTACGAGAAAAATAAATTTCTTGCCATAGACCTTGCAGTTATATACACTGATATACTTTGTTCTCAACAAAATTGAATGAAGTGACAATACTATGAAATTGTAAGTACCATTGTCTGGAAACTTACTTGAGGCTATAAATTGACTTTTTAAGTATACATAAAAATTGACCTAAATCATCGGATGCAAAGCCTTTGGGTTGCACCATATAGACCTCCTCATCAAGGTCTCCATTCAGAAATATAGTTTTAACATCTATCCAGTATAACTTCACATCAAAATGAGCTACCAATGCCGTGATCACTTCTAAAAAATCTTTAGAAGAGACTAGAGAAAATGTTGCTTTAGAGTCCACTCATTCTCTCTAAGCAAAACCCTTAACTATCAGTCTGGATTTAAACTTCTCAATTTTTCCTTTGGAGTCCATTTTAGTCTTGTACACCTATTTGCAGCCGATGGACTTGTGACCTTTAGGCAATTCAACAAGCTCCCAAACGCCATTATGTTTCACATACTGCATCTCATCTTTCATCATATTCAACCACAAATCTGATTGAGGTCAAGAAACAGCATCCGCATAAGTCACTAAATCACCTACACAGCCAATATCATAGTCATGCTCTTCTAGATAAACTATATAAGGTGCGTTTGGTTCAGCTTCTCTAATGGGCTTTGGGAAAATGCAAATGATTTCAGCCTAAAGGATCTTGAGGAAATGCAAAGATTATTTGGTAAATTGTGTTTTGGGAAGCAACTTTGGGAGAAATGCCATTTGGTTGAAGCACATTTGAAAAGTCCTTTGGCTAACCAATTCAAGCTTTTTAATTTTTAATTTTTTTTTAAATTTGAAAAAATGATAACCACAATTTAGACAATTTGAATATTAACATATTTATAAATTTGAGAAAATTAAAATTCTTTTCTGATTAAAAAAATCAAATTTGACAAATATAACAATGTATTAGAAAATTCACCACATTTTAAGGTGCAAAGATGCATTGTGACAATCAACTATAATTGCCAAATCTTACACAACAAAACACTAGTCACTATTGGAATCTCAATAATTGCTCAATGTTACACAACAAAGCTCCAGTAACTATTAGAAATCTCAAGACCCAATGTTGCAGTTTCTTCAATCTCAGTTGCAGCCAACACACTAACCATGCTCATTTAAAAGTTTTTTCCATTCTCAAGCTGTAAAACCACTCATATCTCACGTCGATCTTGAGGTGCATATATGCATCGTTAAAATTGACTCAAAGTTACACAACAAACATCACTCATCAACTGGAAATATAAATTGATTCTTTAGCAAACTGACATTTCATTGATTAACATGAACTGAATACATCAAGGGTCAAGAAACAAAAATTGTACAGCTAAAATGGCCGTCCCATCTATTCTGGAATCTCAGAAAAGAGTCTACGGCCGGGCAACTCCTCCCTCGGCTTGGCATGACGGAACTTGAGCCTACGACCCGCACTGTAGTGAAGCCCATTGTTGCCCTTGCTTCCAACTCTTGAACTGCATCAACGACACTAATCGAACTAGTCAAGTGGGGCCTCAGTACACCAACTGCTTCCTTGATCTTTGATTGCTACAGAACACATACATAATTAATGGCTGGACGAAACATCGCATGCTAAGTTTGTGCTACCGCTAGTTACTTTGTTAAAAGGATAGGGAAAGATTGTATACTAAGCCTCTGTACAAGGCAAGATGTTGAGAATGCAGACCCAACTACTGATAATAGTCAATTCATAGCATTCAAACTAACTCATTCGGATTATTCACTTCAAGAAGCTGATTCATTCGTCACCGCAACACTTCACATTACACAGACCTCTTCTCCACCAATTGGAATTTCATGGGGGGGGGGGACGCGAAAAGAAAATCCTTGGCAACATTGAAAAAGGAGTAGCAAGTAAACATTGATGAACCCCAAAACGCATGGAACGATAAGTCTACCCATTTTAGCAACTATAACAAGCAACAATCAATCAGAACGACCACCCGCCTGGGTGGCGCTGCTGGAGCGCGCACTTTTCCTCTCGCAAAAGGTTGAGTGTTCGAATCCCGGGCGCTGCAGGGTGACTTAACCGGTGGCACGTGTGTGGTGGCTAGCACGTGTCGCCCCCAGGGTTTACTCCCCGGCTGTCGGCCGTGCGGGGGTTCCCTGGGTTACCAAAAAAAAAAATCAATCAGAATGACAGGTTATGTTTTGATGAACCCAGAAGCGCACGGAACTCTACTCAACAAGGACTCAAATTCACAGTCAACAGCCTCATTACCTTCTCTTTGGCGCTCTTAAAATTGGGTTCTTGTTTCTTAATACAAACAGACCACGAAAAGCATAAATCTAAGCAATCGAATGCAAAGCCATCGGAGTAAGAGAAAGAGACTAACCTGTGAAGAGATGTGATTTGAAAGCCTGCGAGAGAGCAAGCAATGGGTGAGGAACTGAGCAAAGAGGTGGAAGCTTGTGCGAAATTGAGGAAGCGAAAGAACAGTAATCGAGCAAGGGAAATGAGCAAGAGCACAGGCTCTCGCAACTAAAGCGCAATCGAGCATCGAGCGAGGGAATGAGAGGCGGAGGTTCTAGAGGATAAGGGTTTTATTTTATAAAAGGGGCAAAATTGGACCTTTCAAAAGATTTTCAGGGCAAAAAGGGCAACTGACCAAATTTCATTAATTCATGGAAGTAAAATTCCGAAAATGCCGAAAGCAGGTCCTTACCTGCCTTAGGCTTCAGCATTTCCAATACTAACTTTCACTTGAAAGTCTCTAGGAAATGGTTGCCAAACACCCTAAATTTTCCCCAAGGGACTTTAAGGCTCCAAGAGGCTTTCAAAATGCTGAACCAAATGCACTTATAGTCTGGTGGTATGGCTGATTATCTTTGCATAATGGATTTCCTGAGTGGAGCTACTACAACCTCATTCTACACTTGAAGGGCTTGAAGAACTCCATCAGGAGCTGCCTCAACCATAGGAACCTGGACCTCAACAGGCTCAGTCTATGGTATAGGAGGCTTCACAATCATCTGTATAGGTAAAGAAAAAGACAATGGTCCACACCATACTATTATCCTTAATAGTCTGTGAGCAGCTATCCTCTTCGGCCGAATTAAACTCTAGAAATTTCACTTTCTGTTATTTCACAATTCTTGTGCCTTCATTGGAATTATAAAATCGACACCCTTTTGAGTTTTAGGTAAGATAAGAAGTAACATTGAATAGTTCTGGAGTCTAACAAACTTAACGTTAGATTATATAAACTCACTTCTGCAGGAGATCCCCAAACCTTAAGATGATTCAAGCTTGGTCTATGTCCAGTCCATAACTCAAAAAGAATTAATGAAACGGCTTTGGTAGACATACGGTTTAGAATGTAAAGGGTTGTTTTCAAAGCTTCATCCCACATAAAATTAAGTGAATTGGTCTTACTAATCATACGCATCATCATTTCCATAAGAGTGTGATTGCGTCTTTCAATCATACCATTTTGTTCAGGACTCCCAAGCATAGTAATCTAAGTTACTATTCCAAAATCCTCCAAATATTTGGCAAATGGCCCTTTAACATGTCTAGCATCACCATGTCTTCCATAATGACAACATTTATGACTTTTCCCAACTGTTTCTCGACTTCAGTTCAAAAAATCTTGAACTTGTCAAGAGACTCAAACTTTTTCTTAATCAAATACAGATAACAATATCAATAATAGTTGTCAATAAATATGATGAAATAAAAATTTCTACACAAAGTTGTCGTGTAGGGTCCACTAATATCAATGTGCATGACCTCCAACTGGCCAGAATTATGGACTACAGTTTTTTCTTTATCTTATTCATCATACCCCTATAATAGTCTACGCAAATTTTTAGGTCACTTTTAAGAGTAGGCAGGATGTTAGCTTTTCTCAGCCATTCCACTCTTTCCCTAAAAATATGACAAAGTCGTTTATGCCACAATGCATAAGATTATTCCTTAGGTAAAGGTCTTTTGGAAATAACCTTTTCAGCTGTATAAGCGACATATATATCATTGAGAATTAAACACAATCTGTATAATCCATTAGACATATTGCAGCACTCAACCTTATTCGAATTAAAAAACATAGAAACTTTATTGTTCATTATTCAAAAGAGTAGCCATACATGCCCAAGAACATAAAATGTGTTTCTTAACATTAAAATAAAACCAGAATCTATAATTAAAATGACATCCCACGAACTTTATGTCTACTTTATTGTTGTTTCTTACAATGAGCTTTGATTCATCATGATTTGGCTTTCTCCAGTTTATGAATCTCTGTATGGTAAATACAATATGCACCGCTATCTAGTCACCATGAACTGGATAAGATTTCTAATAGGTTGGATTTACAAACAAATGTCAAAGAATCATTATCTGCATGCTCACAGTTAGACAACCATGTTTTATATTTGTGCAGCCTTTCTTTATGTGACACTTCTTCTTACAAAAGAAGCAACGGTTACCATCTTTATTGAAGGATGCTTTCTTAGGACCTAGACTATCAAAATGATTGATGGTTCCATGAGTTTCTTTATGATTATGATTTTTGTAGTTCTTACTCTTCTTATTGCTAGAACTAGAGGCATACAGGGCAAGGTGCCCTCTTTCTTTCTTCAATTTCTCTTCTGTCGTCGCCACCACCCTAGCTATCAAGTCATTAATTGACTAGGTCTCATCTTGGGATTATAATTGGTCTTGATAATCCCAAAATCAAGCGGAAGATGTTTAGGGCTTGATGCACTGTGCAAAGAATAGTAACTTGAAGAGCTTGAAGTTCTGTTTGCAAGTCTACCATCCTAAGGACGTAATTCCTAACCCCACTAAAACCATCATGCCTCATATTTAAGAGTCCTTGCATATGTGTCCAAATCTCAGCATTAGACGAGACATGGTTCATAGCCTCCAAGTCTTCCATCGTTTATTTAGCAGTGCAGTCTGGTGGCAAACTACTCTTTAAGTGATCTTGAATGGACCGCTTCATTGATATTAAGCAAATCTGATTGCTTTTTTGCTAGGCAGCAAACTATGCTTTCTGGGTTCCGTACTGGTGTCAATGAGATCTGCCGACTTATCCTCAATAAGAGCAACATGAACATGTGCCAGCTCTATCCCAATCAGAAAATTCTCTTTCTATTTCTTAAAGTTTAAACCAGTAAGAACCTCAATCGTAATGGAGTTGCCATTTACATGGAAGGTGATTGAAAAATAATCAATGTATACAAATGTGAATACTGTGTAGCTTAAAACATATAAGTGTACATCTAGAGAGTTACATACATGATCATATAATCATATTTGGGCAGAATATATGAAATACAACTGTATACTCTCCATATGACAACAACCACGAGAATACATTCCAATCTTCGTGAATTCACCACCTTTGGGTGTATGAATCGTTAGGATCAGTCACCCCTCAATTTATGTTGTGTATGTGTCTCTCCATAAATCAATACACAATCACCTTCTTTAGGAGTATGACCATGCATTCAGACAAGAGAACTCTCTTATATCAGGGATACAAACTTTATGTCTCATATTTACGTTATACATGTAATTTTAGACTTGAAGACAAGGACAATTTGTCATTTAAATCACGTGCCATGCCAATTTCAATGTTCCATCATTGATATATGTTGAACCTTATACATGTAATCAATAAATCATGCTCTACACATTATGTATGTGATGATATACATGTGAGCTAGTATTTATATTTTTTAAATCATGGAGAAATATATGAAAAAATGTCAAAAATACCTTAAAAATACATGTATTCAGGATTATGTATGCATTTCCGCATCCTTAATATCATCAAACATGTAAACTGAATATCCCACGTTGTAAAGCATGAGGATACGAGTATGTCGGCGTGCGCCGAGTATGCTCCAAAAGGAGCCCACTCATGCTTTCACGCACCACTTAAGTGCACAGCGTGTGCAACACATTCTCAGCATGCTTAAACGGGCCTAGATCGTCGATCCGACCAGTTCAGTCTGGATCATTAGTCCAATCGGTTTGACCGATCTAGTTAATGGTCAAAACGAGTCGAGTCTTGGGTCGGGTCATCGAGTCAGGTCCCGGGTCAGGTCACTCACGGTCAACTCATGCTAGCAAGTCGCTGACGTCAGCCCTACGTACGTGCTAGGCGACTCTTGCGCATGGCCACCACACACTAAGGCTGTAGTGGCGCGTGTGGGGGTGTGTGCGGCGTCCCGTATAGGTGCACAACCCATCAAAATTCTCGTCTTGATGAGAACTATCCGTTTATGTGATCAAAATTAATTTTCACGAACAAAAATTCTAAAAACAAGCCAAATCTGAAAGTTATAGCCCTATACTATGACGACTTTGATACCACATGTAGGCTACGAAAATAGTATCTCGAGATCCATAGTTAGAAAACTAGAACACGGTAATCAAGAAAAGGGGTTTGCACACTTGATTTGGAATTCGTCATTCTTGATGCGGAATAGTGACTATTCTAAGCACAAGTGCTTTTCCTTTATTCCTTTGTATCACTAGCTCCATGAGACTGCTCATCATAATTATCGTTTGGTAGCTATTCTATGTGAGGTATTTTGTGAATCGGGGTTAGAGGAGAGATTTGAACACTATTTATAGAGTTTTCAACCACAGGCCGAGCTTTATTCGGCTTACACTAGGTAGTTCCATATTAGACTAACTAAGAATCTTTATATCATACCTTATTAGACTAACCCCGTAAAATGGTAAATATCAATCTCAATTAATGTAGTCCGTATCAAAAAAAGTCTTTCACATATACGATTCAAAGGTAAAGAAATAATCTGCTATGAACATAAAAAGCTCACGCACATCAATGTTGACACCTGATTTTTCAGTCAAATTTTTAATTTTACATAAAAATCATAAAATTAGGTTTAGGAACCTTGGTCATGCTTAGGAACCTATTTCTATACAAAAATTCATTTTTCTAGATTTTTCTTTAATTTTTCCTTAATTTCTTTTGGTTAAAAATGGGAGGAAAATCAAGAAAAATACCAAATGAAGTCCACAAATTTCCCAAAAATAGTCATTCATCTTGTTTTAATTCCAATTTCATTCCTAAAGCTTCAATTTTACAAAATTCCAATTAAGGATATGTTTTCCTCAAATTTGGGTAATTTTACATCCTGATTGAACCAAAAATCCAATTAAATCATTTTTAAGCATTTTCAGGCCATAGTGTCTTCAACAACAATTGATTCTGGAACCTTGAATTTCATATTGGTAGGTCCAATTTCACAATTTGATGAAAATATCAGAAAGCCCCAAATTTGATTTGAAATTAGGGATTTTAGGACTCAAATTGTGGATTTCATTCAATTTGTCATTTTTTTTATTGAAGCTGATACTTTTCCTAAGGGTAATCAATTGTGGGGAATCCAATTTTGGCCTTAAATTAGCAAAATTAGGTCATTTAGAGCTCCAATTGAGTGAAAACCTGTTTGACCTGAATTCCAGTTTAGGGTTTTTGGGCTTAATTAAGATAAAAATTCAAAGTGATCCCATATTTCAAAGTAGAATGTGTCAATGAATTGAAATTTGGGGTCAAAATTGTGAAAATGGGTCAAAATTGGGTCCAATTTGCAATTTTAGACCAACTCGAGTTTGTTGGGTCGGTCATATCCGACCCGACCCGACCCGGGTTAGCTTCTTCGTCACTTGACTCAGGGATGCGTGGGAAAGGGAAGGAAAAGTTGAGTTGGCCCACCTATTCACAGACTAAAATCTCTCGAATAAGCACGTGAAAAACAACGGTGGATAGCTGGAGACCTCCAGCTATCACCAGAGATTTGTTGTAATGGCCTACAGAGTCAATTAGAGATTGGGGAACGGCTTGGGGAAGAGAACAAAAAGGCGGGGGAGAGGGTAGAGTGTAGAGAAGGTGTTCACGAATATTCCGAAGAGAGAGAGAGAGAGAGAACTGGAGAGAGAAAGAGAGAAATTGAGAGCGGGAAAGAGTTGAGGTTCCCCTGGCCGAGGGATTGGTGTTGTCCCGACGGGAAAGACACCAGCAAATCATTTATTCAGGTGACCTCCTCCTCCGTTCACTCGGCGGAAGCCTAATCGGGAATGCTTGAAACTCGGCTTCGATCTCCAAGTCGAGGACTTTCCCGGCAAAGCTAGACCCTAAGGCTGATGGAGCAGGTGCAAGAGGACCAAACCGTAGCCTCTTTGTGGCTCGGAATTTCCGTTTTGGTTGCCGGCGACGAAGGTAAACTTCCTTCCCACTTGTATGCCAACTGCCTGTTGAAATGCCCGAGTGATCGACCGAACCATTACTTGATTGATTCAGTAATTTCCTTTCTGTTTTTGTGATTATCGATTCCATATTCATGTTTTTGATTAGTTGTTTGCTTGTTCTATGCATTTTGGATCATGTTTTTGCACATTCACTGAGTTGGTCCCAATAACCACCTTCGCCGAAGGTTCTAAACTTTGCTAGAGTGCATTCCCACGGCCAAAGGCCGTCCAAGTTAGTCCTCTGTGATTCATTTGATGTGTAAATGTATGTTTTGATTGTTAAATTGAACGGTTAGATTAAGATTTGTTATAGTTAGTAAGATTGTTCTTGTTAGGGTAGATTCGGGCCTAGGTTTTCTAGCCTAGAAACTGCCGGTCAACTAGCAGTCGATGGTGGTCCAATGGTGGCCGATAGGGAGAGGGTGATAGGATCATTCCTTAGGACCATCGGTAGTGGCCAGAGCATCGGCAAAGGTTGTCTGAGATAGGGCCGAAGTCACGTGTGAAAAATGAATATTAAGCTCAAATGGACCACAAGTATTTGATGAAATGCCTGAGAGAGGAAAGGAAAAATGGCGCCATTTTGGTGCCATCCTCGTGGGGGGATGGCCGAAGACCGGTTAGGCTAGTCCAACACAGTTGAACCGGTTTGAACCGGTCCAGTTCATTCTCAAGTGAATAAAAGAATAAAAAAATTAGAAATTTAAAAAAAATCAGAAAATTAAAAAAATATGAAAAAAGTCCAAAAAAATAAAAGATAAAAAATAGGAAAAAAATAAAAAAATTCAGAAAATCTTAAAAAATTAGAAATTTCGAAAAATTTGTAGAAATTAGGAAAATTCATAAAAAATACATAAAAAACATAAAAAATTCAGAAAATCTTAGAAAATTCATAAAAAAGGAAAAATTCAGAAAATTCAAGAAAAAATGGAAAATTTAGACTTCTGGAAGTACGAAAATCAAATAAATAGTTTAAAAAAATTCAAAAAATTCAAAAAAATTAAAAAAAATGGCTTAAAACACTTGTGGCCACCCCTTTTGAATGATATTAGAATTTTTGGGGGTTGCACAAGTTGTTCTCTTGAAACTTTCCTAGTTTCGAGGTTAAAAGGGGTTTAACCCCTAAAAAAACCCTAAAAGGGGGCTTAACCCCCAAAAGGGGCCTAACCCGTAAAAAATCCTAAAACCCCTAAAAAAAGCACAACCCTTGAAAATGAGCATGCCTTTAGAGCTTCACTAAACTTTGATTATTTTGATTGATTTTCCTTTTTATGAACGATATTATGATTGTTGTTTGTGATTTGAATTGATTGTGCTTCATGATTGATTGATTCCTCCTCATTTAGAATGGTTAAGATTACCGGATAAGCCTCGAGGAATTATATGCTACGCTAGACATTTCAAATCGAGTTAAGTATCGAAAGGGCATTCGAGATTTCGATATCGAAGTCATTAACGTAACTAAGTCCCCTTACCCATGATATCTCTGGTTTGTAGAAATCAAGATGGTTCTCCTATGTCTCGATTGGTTTCTAGTGTACCATTAAGGACTAGTGACAACTCCAAAATGAAATATAAGCTAAATATAATATATTAGAAAATAAATACCCGCTGTCTCGTGAGGTATGATCGGGAAGAGATAGTCGTTCATTTAGTGATGCGATGCCTTACCATTCGTGATAAATGAAAGTACCTCCAAGCGTGCTCATCGGGGCATGGTGTGACAATCAAGACTAAATACCCCTACTTAAAGAAGAAAGAAAGCTCTCACGGTATAAGCCTAGGTGAAGTAGGCCAGCGGTACAGTGATGCTCGGCTTGGATTGGTGTTCTTGGTGTACAGTAGTTCGCCATCAACAAGCTGCCGTTTTATAGGTGATTTAGCTCGTGGGATGGAGCAACAACATGTAGTCTTAGTTTGGAATAGAAAGTGTTTGACGGTGTAGGGACTGAGAAGTAGTTTTGTTGTCGCTAGTGCAGGGAAATTAGCAGCTGATCGTTGTTGGCCTCAACTAGACTTACGGGTGGGTATAGGTTTGATGGCGAAATAGCAACTCACAGCAAGGCTGTAGTGATGTCAACTGTCGGTGGAGAAAGTAGCACCGGTGCAGGGAAGGTCTCGACCGTGGGGCTCTCTCTCCTTCTCTAGTGTTTCTAATATGTACTCTGAGATTTCTAAATTGCCGACCTCTAATTTGTGAGGCATAATGTGATATATATATATATATATATATATATATATATATATATATATATACCTGATCTGGGTTCTGTTCTTGTTGATAAACAAGCTTAAATATACCTTATCTGTTGTCTATGCCGCTAATATTGGTAAGAGGAGGAGCACTTTGTTGTCCTATTTCTGGAATGATTATAGGAGGTAGATTTGGACATAAATCTACTGATCTTCTGGAAGAAGTAGAATGCCATGAAGGAATTAACTTAATATCGCAAGATCTTTTGGGAATATCGCAAGATCTTCTAGAGAATTGGATCATCACTCTTCCTTTTGGATGTTGGATGATCCTGAGACCAATGTCTTAGAGAAAGAGTTTGTGTCAAATAGGATCTTTCTAAATCAAGAATTTAATTTTTTTAAAATACTCAAGTCAGAAGTTGGTTCTTTACAAACTTCAAAGATCAAACAAAACAAATCAAAGAAGAATACTATAGATATATGCAAGAGCATGAGATTCAAATGTTCTTTTTTGACTGGTTTGAATAATGTTCTCTACTAAACAAAGAAATATGTGTTTTAGACCAATTCTACAAGTGGAAATTAGACAATGGCCAAACTATAGAATCTAATCATCCTCCACTTAGAAAAATAAAACTACAACATCAAGAAGCTGAAATAATAGCTTCCCCTTTAAAACATCTTCAGAAATGGAGGGTATAGGTTTAAAAAAGATAGTTTAACAAAATAATTATTCTAATCAATATATTCACACTATAGGAAAACAATTAGATACGATTCTGTCCAATCCAATCTGACCCAAATCACTACTAAACCCAATATTTTAAAAACACATCTTTTTAGAAATTTTGAACTCCCTAAAAATACTAGCATAGATTTTGCTAGAGCCTTAGAAGAAAGGAAAAGACCAATTAAGGGAAAATAAATTTCTAAAGAAGAACCTAGATCTTCCATAATCATAGATACCCCCAAAATAGAAAGTACCAATTTTATAGTAAAAGATACTCCAGACCAACTCAATGTTCATGATGAATTTGAAAATGAATCCATTCCTGAAATTAATAGAATTACGTGGAAAGACCCACAAAAAATTATATTTTTCCAGAGCCACACCGTCTGATGTAGCTTTAGAAGAATCGTCTTCTAAAATCCAAAATAAATATTCCTCAAGATCAATCTATGAATGGAACATAGATGGGGTCTCTGAACATAATCTTTTGAACATACTCAGCCAAATGGTTATACTTGCGAATACCTACAAAACTATCCTTGACACCATAAATCATTTTGTTTCTTATCTTATAATAGCGGGATTTATTGGCCAGTTAAAGGGATGGTAGGATAATTATCTAACTGAAGAGCAAAGAACACAGATTTTTAATGCTTATAAGTTAGATGATTATGGTAAAAGGATTGTTGATGAGGAAGATCAACCCATCCAAGATGATGTCAATACCTTAATATATTCCATATCCCAGCATTTGTTAGGAGACTTATCTCATATTCGCGATAAGAATTTATACCTCTTATCTAATAGGAAATGCAAAACTCTAGGAGAATTTAGAGAATACAAAGAAATCTTATTACAAAGAGTTCTCCTTAGACCAGATTGTAATCAACCTTTCTAGAAAGAAAAGTTTTTTTGCTAGTCTACCAAAATTGATAGGAGAATAAGTTTTTTTTTTGGTAAGATAAGATGTATATATATACTTTTCAACACGAATCATACAAGATAAGGAACCGAAACACAAAAACCTCGTACCTGAAGCGACAAACAAAGTGTCCCAACAGGTGCAAAGGTGTAACGGTTAGAGAGCTATAAGCAACAAAGAGAGATACAGGAGGGCCAACAAAGTGACCACAAAAGTAAGACCAAGACAACCTCAAAGGGTTTCAAAAATGGAAGTCGAGATGCCCCAGCTGCCTTGGATCCTACGATTGCGAGGATTGTCTTCAACAGGTTTGAAGGACAAACCTCTGTCCCTGGTAATTTTCGCAAGATGTTGCCGAAGGGCCGGCACGAAGAGGGGTTGGTTCTTGAAAAGAATATAATTCCGAGTGGTCCAGATGATGTGGCACAATGCAGCAAATGAGAATCGGGCAATTCTCTTATCAAAGCTATGGCCTCCTATGTGACTGGTGGCCCAATGAAGATTATCTTGCCACGACTGATTTCTCCATGAAATGTGGCAATTTCCAGCCCAGAATAAGGCCAGAGAACGCGTGACAGGACATGCAAAAAAGAGATGATCCACCGAATCTGGTCTACATTTGCAAAAGGCACAAATACCTACTGATATTCTGTTATAGTTGAGCAACACAACCTGTGTTGGGAGCCTGTTAAGGGATATTAGCCACAGCAAGAAGCCATACCTCGGCGCAATACTCTGGTCCCAAACAAAGGAAGACCAAGGAACAGCAGGTCTAGATATTCTGATTTGCTCCCAAGCCGAGGCCACGGAGAATTCACCCGATGGGTGGCCTTTCCATACCAAGCGATCAGGCCTGTTCACGTCCAGAACAGGGACTCTTTCCGACCAGGAATTAAAGGATTGAAACATGTTTGAGGCATGCCAGGATCCAGAAATGAAGTCCTTCACAGATGCTTCCCTAGGGATACCCGAGCAGTAGATATCTCTATTTGAGAAAAATTCCGAAAGGGGACCTTTGGGATGCCAAGAGTCAAACCAAAAAGATACGGTAGAGCCATCACCAATTTGCCATTTGAAAAACAACTGAAAGTCCCGACGAATGTCAAGGATTTTCTTCCAGGCCCAAGAACAAAAAGTCGGCTTGGGCACTATCCAAAAATTCTTATTCTTGAGAAAAGTGGAATGAATCCACTTACACCAAAGTGACTCCTTGTCAGTAAATAGCGTCCATATATGTTTTAGCATTGCTGCAATATTGCAATCATGGAGTCTACGAATACCCAATCCGCCCTCCTCTTTCGGGAGACAAACATCACTCCAGGGGACCCTAGCTCCACCAATCCCAAGGTCAGGACCCTTCCATAGGAATTGTCTAAGGATCATTTCAATTCTAGACAGAACCGATTGTGGAAGCATGAATACACTAGCCCAAAATACTTGAATAGCATGAAGGACAGATTTTATGAGTTGCAGTCTACCAGCAAAGGATAAAAATCTTTGGGACCATGAACAAGCACGTGCAGTAATTGCATTCACTAATGATAGGAGAACAAGTTCGTAATAAAATAAGAGAAGTATATGGAAAACAAATCCCATATAGCCACCTTTCTTATCGTGAATTAACCTCCTGTGTTTATAAGATAGGAACACAATGTACCAATATACATTTGCAAAAACAAATCAAAAAGGAACAAAAGAACTCCATTAAAGGATTAAGAGATTTTTGTGCCCAATATGACCCCTCCTTTAAAATTTCAAAATCTTCAAAATCTAAATGTTTAGGCAAATGTCATCCAGAACATGAAGCCAAAAGAACTAGGAGAAGATTCAATAAAAAGAAAGATAACCAAAACATTAGAAAAGGTCATGACAAAAATAAATCCTTTAAAAAATCCTTCAAAAATATTGAATGCTACAACTATGGAAAGAAAGGACACACTTCCAGATATTGCAAAATAAGTAAAAAAACTTAACGAATTAAATCTAGACGAGAAAATTCTTAATCATCTTAGTCAAATCACGGTTGAAATTGATAGCAGTTCCTCTGATGAATCTAAAGAAAATGGACTTCAGGTTAATGATATTGAAACCACTTCCTCTTCATAATCAGAAGAATCCCAAGATCTTTTTGAAATAAATGTCCTAACAAAAGAAGAAGAAATTCTTTTACAAACAGTTGATGAAATCGTTGACGCTAAAGATAGAATTAAATATCTCAGTGATCTCCAATCTTCTATAACCTTCAAACAGCGTTATGATGCCCCTTATAATCTTTCTACCATCCTCAATAGAGAGAAGAAAATTGTTTTTCGACCTATTTCCATAAACGATCTTAATCAAGAGATCAACTATCAAAAGCAAGAAATTCAAAATCTTAAGCTTACCCAAATTGAGATGCAAAAGGAAATTCTAGAGATAAAATCCAATTTTATGAAAGAAAAAGAAAAAATTGAAGAGTCTTCAGAATCTCAATTCAACTCTAGTCCTGACCCCTTCGATTCAAACTTCTTACTCATGCTTTAAGAAATAACAACCAAAAAATGGTTTATAAATATCATTATAATAATTAATAATGATTTCATTTTAAATACGACAACACTCTTTGATACAAGAGCAGATCTCAACTGTATTAGAGAAGGTCTTATACCGATCAAATATTTTGAAAAAACATCCCAATCACTCAAATCAGCATCAGGAAATAAATTCCATATTAATTATAAGATTCCAGAAGTTGAAATAGTAAAAGGTATTACTTCTTATAAAACTTCGTTCCTTCTTGTTAAGAACATTAAATAGAATGTCAACTTAGGGACTCCTTTTATAGGACTTGTACAACCTTTTAAAGTTAATAATGATGGTATCGAGACTAAATATTTAAAGAGAAAAATAATTTTCAACTTTATAAGTAAACCATAGACCAAGAACTTAGATACACTTCAGGAACAATCCATTTCTGAAATAAATTGTATGATCCAAAATAAAGAAAACCACCTTTAATATTTAAAAGAAGACCTTGAATATAAAAGGATTGAGCAAACTCTTTCCGATCCTACAATTAAGAAAAGAATTGCTCATCTTGAAACTTTCATAAAAAAGTTCTATATATTCAACACTTCCCAATGCTTTTTGATCTAGGAAATGTCATATAGTGGACCTACCCTATGAATAAAGATTTTCTAAAAAATAAATCTCAACCAAGGCAAGACCTTCCCAAATGAATCATGAAGTCATGAAATTTTGTCAGGATGAAATCTAGGAACTTCTTGATAAAAATCTCATTAGAAAGAGTCAATCATCCTATAGTTGCTCTGCATTCTATGTCAACAAAAATGCTGAATTAGAAAGAGGAGTTCCAAGATTGGTAATCAACTATGAACCTTTAAATACAACTCTGAAATGGATAAGATATTCAATTCCTGATTAAAAGGACTTATTGAATAGACTACACGGTTCAAAAGAATTTTCTAAATTTGATATCAAATAAGGATTTTGGCAAATACAAATCAATGAAAATGACAGATATAAAACTACCTTCACCATCCCCTTTGGATGTTATGAATGGAATGTCATGCCCTTTGGATTAAAAAATACCCCATCTGAATTCCAGAGAACCATGAATAACATTTTTAACCCACATTCTGATTATATCATTGTATACATAGACGATGTTCTCATCTTCTCCTCCAACATTGACCAACATTTTAAACATATTAATCATTTTATTAACATTGTTAAGAAAAATGGTTTGATAGTTTCACCAACTAAAATATCCCTTTTTCAAACCAAAATCAGATTTCTAGGACATCATATTCATTTAGGAAAATTATACCCATTGAAATATTAATACTTTTTGCCGAAAAATTTCCTAATCAAATCAGAGATAAGAATCAATTACAAAGATTTCTTGAGAGCCTGAATTATGTTATAGATTTTTTTTCCAAATATCAACATAATTTGCAAACCTTTCCACCAGAGACTTAAAAAGGAACCTCCACCTTGGACCTCGATTCATACCAATATTGTAAAGCAAATCAAACATAGCATCAAAGAGATTCCTTGTTTACATCCGACTGACCCATTTGCTTTCAAAATTATTGAAACAGATGCTTCATATATAGGATACGGATGAATTCTAAAACAGTCTAAAGACAACAAAGAACAAATTATTCAATTTGTCTCCAAACACTAGAATGACTATCAAAAGAATCACTTCACTATAAAAAAGGAAATTCCTGCCATTGTTTTATTTATATCCAAGTTTCAAAGAGATCTTTTGAAACAAAAATATTTATTGCGAATTGATTGTAAATTAGCAAAAGAAGTTTTACAAAAGGATGTTCAAAATATTACTTCAAAACAGATTTTCACCATATGGCAAGCCATATTATTTGTTTTTGATTTTGATATTGAATTTATAAATGGTACCTTCAATTCTTTACCGGATTTCCTCACACGAGAATTTTTACGGGAAAAATGCCTCTCCACCAGAAGAGACAAAGGCAAAGAAATTGCCAAGTCTCCAAAAGTAAAACCCAAAGGCTTGGCCAATATTAGGAGCTGCCTACAAGCAGGTCAACAACCAGAGCAAACTTTATTGATAGGGACCCTTGTGGCATGTGAAGGTGAACTACAAAATAACGAAAATGGTCAAAAGGTAAAAAAATCTATTGTGTTCAACAAATCTATTGAAGTGCTCGAGCTTTGCTGCTGCGTCGACCACAAGGCCTAGATCCGAAGAGCTCGAACGCACATATTTGATTAACTCTAGTTCAACCCTGATCATAGTCGAGCTCGAGCTTGACGTCGGTCATGCTAATGCGACGTCAGCATCATGACTAAGAGAGACCCGAAGGCATAGAGGACTGAGAGCGAGAAACTTTGAATAGAACTTGAGGGGAAAGGTTGGGAGTGGGGCGTTGACTTGCAATGGCGAGTTGGAGGAGGTGTTGTTGTTTTCAAAGAGGAGGCGACGTAAATAGGCGGGGAGGCATTGGCCAGAGAGAGGGAGCAGATGAGCGAGAGAGGGAGCATAAGCAAGCAGGAGAGAGAGTGAGGATGCATATAAGAGAAAGAATGGTGTACGTTGAGGGTAATATGGTCTCTACGAATTAGGTGTTTTGTCGAAGATACAAATTACATATTTTCAACGATACAAAATGGTATGGGGATGAAATTGCAACATTTGCTGATTTTTTCTTCTGATAAGCACCCTTTTCTCTTTGCAAGAATTTGCCTTCAAAGAAAGCTACAACAAAAATTTTGAAATTACATAATTATCCAACCAAAATGAGCAGAATTCAAGTAAAATAGCAAATATCAAATAGAATTGGTGGGATCAGATGAGCCGCATTCGAGGATGTTGACTTTGTCTGTAGGACTAGGACAAGGACTAGGTCTGGGGCTAGGATCGTGGATAGATTTAGGACTGCCGTTTTGCAGCCTACTCAAACTAGGAGCATAGGAGCAGGATGGACGTGTCCCTATATTTTCAAACAGTCTCCAAACTGGAAACTGTAGGTTGTTGTTCCTCCCCAGTGGTCTGCCATGGAATAAACACGTCGAAAATTTCTGAAAAATATTTAATTAATTACCTGAATTTTTAATTGAATCTCTAAACTATATATATTTTTCATTCAAAATGATTCTTCCGTTAAAAAAGAGACTAAATTACCGACGTGGCTCTTAAATATTGCTAAATGCCAATGTGGCATCTTGACTTATAAAAATAAATTAAAGAAGAAAATAAATATAAGCCTTGCTTGTGAACCGGGGAAAGATGTGTAGGGATCGAGGTGGCGACGAACTGTGGGGGAGGCGATGTGTCACCGAGGTTCACTTTACCCCAGTCCAAGTTATTTTGGTTGGGGCTGTGTAACCCTAGCTGCGTCGATTTAGGCGGCGATTCTCATTTATTCTCTCTCTATGTCTCGCCCTCTCTATTTCTACACATGTGCTCGATTGGGCGGCGACATAGGTTGTGTGGTAGTTATCAGAGGCCGATAAACGCTTGACGGCCCTCACTATGTCTCTCACCAACTTAGGAATTGCAGCCGCCGTTGCTGGCCCAACTAGCCAGCCAATTGTCACTTCTTCTATGTATATGAATATTGGTGATGGTTTTTTGAAATTTTGAATTTTTTATTTGTTCCTTAGCCACGTTAGAGCTAAATCAAAAAACAATTCCATGTCATCCTAATTAAGTCAAGTTAGCGCTTACGTGGTGTCTCCGTGACATTGCACGTTAGTGCTTTGTTTACATATTTAACAAAACGACTAACTCAAGCAAAAAGCATATAACCTAGGGATCCAATTACAACAAAACAAGTTTAGGAATCCAATTGAGCATATGAAAAACGTTCAATGACCTCTTGTGCCTTTTTCTTTTTGAAAATCATTGCTTCTAAGTGATTTGATAAATTGCTACAATCCTTCACAGCACTTATATGATCTTGCTAACAAGCGTCTCCCAAGTCTTATTAAATATATATAATAAAGGGATATTCGATTTTCAAAACATTAATTTTCAAACCTATGATACCTTTTTATTATCGAAGAACCAATAATATCTCGGCGTGATCAGTTTTAGTATATTATTTACTAATTTCGAAACAAGGAGAGATTATTTTGCTTGTATTATTTTTTCCGGAATCGGCGTGCAATTCCTATCACCATCTCTCTCCTTCTCGTTTTCACCGTTCCGGTTGTATAATTGATTCTTCATCCAATAGATTTGTATTCTTTTACGCTAATACACAATTAATCAATTGAATAAACTAATGACCCGTAAAATAATACTCACGCCGTAAATCAATGCGCTTTAGGGTGAGAATGGAACCGAACCGAACCGAACCGATTCATTCAATCCAGTTCGATCCGGTTCGGCTTCGAAACGTCGTTTAGTTTGATTCGACCTCGTCCGCGAACTCGTTTCGACCCCATTACGGGTCCTCAATTTGGTGCGTCCAAAACCAAAAGACCGTGCCGAACCAGCCCGGTGGTCGACGGCGAACAACGGCCGACATGGCAGGGGCGGGGGAGGGGAGGAGGGGGAATTGCACGAGACCTACGGCGCAGCCGCAACGCGCGCGCGCAGACGGACGCAGCGCGGCGCACGTGGGTGGTGAGCTGGGGAGTTTGGGGGCGGCCAAATGGCGACGGTGGTAACAGGGGGTCGTCGTCGCACGCGCGAGCAGCCTGAC
Organism: Syzygium jambos; assembly: GCA_031216235.1. Taxonomy (NCBI): domain Eukaryota; kingdom Viridiplantae; phylum Streptophyta; class Magnoliopsida; order Myrtales; family Myrtaceae; genus Syzygium; species Syzygium jambos. The sequence continues at coordinate 17,729,417 of CM062225.1, read as the reverse complement.
ACCCGAAATATCGGATCCAGCTCAGCTCCCTCTCTTTGCTTCCGCCGCACGCGTGCGGGATTCCCCTCTCGACATCGCCCAACCAATCATCGCCCCGCTCCCTAACCCCCACCGGCCCACCCCACCCATATTATGTTTTATAATGTCTTTGTTCCGTGACTGACACCCAGGCACCTCACAGAAAATCACCACCGCTTGCTTGAAAAGCAAGAATAGGAAGAAAACTATCCATTAAAAAAAAAAAATTGGAGCTCGGAACCGCTGTCTCGATCCCTCTTCTCCATTTGCAATAGTGTTGGTGTGATTTACATCTCTTGACAAGCCCTGCATATCTCTTAGTGATGCTGAAACAAGCTATTAAATATATGATCCCGAATGGAATAAGAAAATAAAATAGGCACCGGATTTACGTGATTCGATAAATATGATTTAATGCACGAGGAGAGGAGTTCTGATTCCACTGTAAATCAAGCTATACAGCTGATATTGCGATCACACTCGAGTTGCTCGGGCATTCTCTGTGTTTTCTAGCCCCTCAAATACACCCCGAAACTCGCACGGTAGTTAGCCCTCGCGATTTATTGCGAAATGATCCCTCGATCTTATAAAGAAATACACAAATCTTGCCATTAAACTTATCAGCTTCAAAAGCATTTGCAATGTCTTCCGATGCAAATTACAAGCAGAATTAATCGTTTATGAGCAAAGACAGCGGCCCCTCTTTCTTTTATAATATCGGGGTTCAACATAAGGAAACCCAATTTAGAAAATCGACTCAAACTACTGGGAAATTTAGGGAAAATTCCAATTTGGGGTCCAAAGTAGGGCCATTTTATCAATTTGGGGTCCCAAGTGGACTTAGTGTCAAATTGGTATCCAAAGTCCCCAAAAAGTGTCAAGCAAGGGTCTGGATCGCCGGCCGACCAAAATACCCGCCGGCCGGCGATCCCGCGACTATTCCGGCGAATGGAAACAGTGTTTTTATTTATATTTTTTCTGTTCCTTTTCCTTTTTTTTTTCCTCCTTTCCCTCCACCGGCCATTGCTGGGGTCGACGGCCTCAGGCGGAGGCGCCCCGACGTTGGTGAGGGCAACCCTCGCTAGGTCGTCGGCCTCAGGCGGAGGCGGCCCTTGCCGGCAAGGGCGATCCAAGGCCAGGCGCCACGCGCGGCGTCGAGCGTGGGCCGCCCTCGCCGGCGTCGGGCGTGGGCCTCCCAGCCCAGGCAAGGGCGGCCCTTGCCCTCGCCTGGGCTGGGCGGGCGAGGGCGACCTTCGCCAGATCCGGCGAGAGACCCTCGCTTGGCCCTAGGTCGCCCTCGCCGGCGAGGTGAGGCCGCCTCGCCTGGGCTAGGCGGGCGAGGGCGACCCTCGCCAGATCCGGCGAGGGATGCTCTCGCCGGATCTGGCGAGGGTCGCCCTCGCCCGCCCAGCCCAGGCGAGGGCGGCCCTCGCCCGACGCCGGCGAGGGCGACCCTTGCCCGGCCCTGGGTCACCCTCACCGGCGAGGGCCGCCTCCGCCTGAGGCCGGCGACCTCCGCCGGCCCCGGCAATGGCCGGCGGAGGGAAAGGAGAAAAAAAAAGGAAAAGGAAAAGAAAAAAAATAGAAAAAAGAAAAAAAAATATAAAAACACTGTTTCCGTTCGCTGAAACAGTCGCGGGATTGCTGGCTGGCAGGTATTTTGGCCGACCGGCGACCCAGACCCTTGTTTGACACTTTTTGAGAACTTTGGGTATCAATTTGGCACTAAATCCACTTGAGACCCCAAATTGAGAAAATCGCCCTACTTTGGACCCCAAATTGGAATTTTCCCGAAAATTTACTCAAATTAGAAAACTTATTGGGATCAAATTTCCTTGGCGGGCTTAAACTGTTGGTGAAAACGGACACATGTACCGAGGTTATATGGAAGTCGAGTTTGGGTACAAAACTCAATGATGAAAAAAGAAAAAAAAAACACACCTTAGAGAATCACAATATTCCCCAACTTCTATATTGTCTTTGTCTCTTCCTGCAAAACAATAAATAAACAAGTGCAAATTGATTAATTTAAAAAAAAAAGAGGAAAAAAGAAAAGGTAATGTTATTTTGGAGCTTTTCCAACGTCTTCTCTTTCAAGTGACACCTAAGCCTGAATATCTCATTCCACCCACCACTTTCACCACCACCACCACCACCACCACCACCCCACCTCCTCCTCCTCCACCACCATAACTGCCCTTCTCTCTCTTCTGTCTGTCTGTCTGTCTGTGAGGACTTGATTCAATCTACCAAGAGAGGAAGGAGAAGCCGTCTGTGTGTGTGTGAGCTTAGATCTTTGTTGCGAGCTGCATTCACATTGGGTCGGCTTCGCTCAGCTTCTTCGCAGCTGCATTTGCTCCGGGTGAGTCCGATTTTACCAGGAACTTTTGTCAAGTCCAGGCAATTCCTGCATCCGCATTGCTGCGAATCTGTTTGAGCTCGTTAGCTGACAATGGAGTGAGAACCGGAACTGGGTGTCGTCTCTCGTGTTCATTCTTGGGTGGTTCGTGTTGTTTGGAGGCAGCTTCTTTTTTTTTGCGTGTCCTTTCTGCATGTCGGAGAGGTTCTTTGCCCTTTTGCTCCATGTGAATGACGGTTTCTCGTACCATTTCTGTCGGCGCTTCTTGGTTTTTCTTTTTTGGTTACTCAATTGTTTTCTTTGGCATTTGAGGTCTGTTATTGTTTCATAATCTCCTTGATTCGGTCCACAATGTTTGATTTGACAAATTCTTCTTTGGACTGCGGAGTTCGCGCTCTCTTGTCAGTCTGCTAGTGCTGCTGCTCGAGACTTTCCATGCTGTGTAATATCTCGGATTTTGGTTGATCTGATTACCGTCTGAATCACGATCCTATGAGGCTGTGACCATTTTCGAATTTGTTCACGAGGTAAAAGGGTGTTTGTATTTTCATCCTCTTGAACATATGCTTCTGGAGAAAAAAAAGGAAAGAAATCCATGTTTTTTCTTTTGGGTCGAAAAACCCACGTTTCATCCGTTAATGTTTCTCTTTATTTTAGGAAATTCTGTCTCTAATGTCTGTGATAGATCTCTCAAGATTCTGCAATTTGATCCAACTAACTTGTAGCCTGTTGGAAAATTCCATAGTAATCTGGGAAGTGCCCTTGTACGGAATGCGGTGTTTCACGGCGCTGGTTGGACTTTTTTGAGCTGTTAAGTTGAAATGTTGATAATGTAACTGGGCATCTACCATGGTGAAATGCATGTTATCTGGCAGCTAATTTTAAAGTGTTGATGTGCTCTTTTCAAATGATTTACTTTGACAACTGAAATGTGAGGACTCAAACTGGGTTAGATCTCTTGTTTGTGCTTTTGAGTTTGTTGTTGTGTACTTGAGGAGTTGCAAGGCATTCTAGATCTTAATACTGGGTGATGCTTGATTTAGTTTTCACTAATCTGTTACAAAACTCTCTCTCTCTCCTCTCTCTCTAGTGACATGGTTCTTACTTTATACTATTTCAACTTCTAGAGTGCAACTTTCTGTGTCACAAATGGAACGCCGAAGCTGGCCCTGGAAGAGAAAGTCATCAGATAAGGCAGCTGCTGAGAAGGCAGCGGTTGAAAAGGCGGCAGCTATATTAGATTCTGCTGGTGCTTCACTACCACCGCCTAAGTCCCTGAGTGATCAGGTTGGTTTAGACACGAAGATCTTGTTTGAGAAATAAAAATGCACTAGTTCTAATGCTGTTGACGTTGTCCCCCCATAACTGAGATCTTGTTAGCATCCATTTTCTGTTCAGCCTTCCAAGTATTCATAGCGCCAATTATTATTCAGTATCCTGCGTTAAATATTCATGTGATTGCTGAAACTTCAGAGTTATATGGCTGCTGGTCAATCTGGATAATTTCTGTTAATTTTTTTTAGGGTACTTAACATGAATATAAGACATGCTTGCTCATTGAATGGAAACATGGACAAATCTATCAGTTATTTTGCTGACTTGAATTCATTACTGTTTACCAGCATTTTGAATGAGATAGGGTCTTTCTACTAAGGTTATGATTCAATTCAACGGCTTGTTGTCTAAGATGATATCTCTTCAACATAAGTACATTGTCAAAGTATACAATTAAAAAGCCATTAACTTTTATGCCCACTCATCATTCTGGAATACCATATACTGGAAAATGGGTTTAGAAGCTCATTGATGAACATCTGCTCCACATGTTTAATGTCCTTCATCCTTCTCTTTGCCTTGCTGATCCTTTATTTTAAAGTTCATGTGTTCCACCGTCTTGTATGATTGACTGGGTGAAGCTACCTCGCTCTCTTCTGTTTAGTTTGACAAACCATTTTCTTGTTTTTTGTTGTTTTCATCTAAATCTTATGCTGTTTTGTTTTTGACAACAGGAGACCTACAAAAAACCAAATTATGTTCAAATCTCTGTTGAGTCATATACACATCTAACTGGTTTAGAAGATCAAGTGAAATTTTATGAGGAACAAGTACAGACATTAGAGCACCATATTAAGGAATTGGATGACCATATTAAGGATTTAGACGAACAGCTCTCCACTGCTAATTCAGAGATAACAGCCAAGGACATCCTGGCAAAACAGCATGCTAAAGTTGCTGAAGATGCTGTCTCAGGTATTGCTTTTGATTGCATCATTAGAAATGAAAAATGATGCCATATTGATGGCGCTTGGATAGGGATATCCATGGGGGTTGGCTGTTCATGTTCTAACTTTTAAATCTGTTGGACAGGGTGGGAAAAGGCTGAGGCAGAAGCCCTTGCATTGAAAAGTAATTTGGAGTCTGTCACACTATCAAAACTCACTGCTGAAGACCGGGCAGCACATCTAGATGGAGCTCTGAAGGAGTGCATGAGGCAAATTAGAAATCTTAAGGAAGATCATGAAAGGAATTTGCAGGAAGTTGTCCTCACCAAAACAAAACAATGGGAAAACATTAAGCATGACCTTGAAGTGAAGATAATGAATCTGGATCAGGAATTGCTCAACTCTGCTGCTGAGAATGCGGCAATTTCTAGGTCATTGCAAGAGCGCTCTAACATGCTCATTAAGATGAGTGAAGAGAAATCACAGGCAGAGGCTGATATAGAGATGTTGAAGAGCAGTATTGAGTCATACAAGAGGGAAATAGGTACACTTAAATATGAAGTCCATGTAGTCTCGAAAGAGCTCGAAATCCGCAATGAAGAGAAGAACCTGAGTATGAGGTCTGCAGAAGCAGCTAACAAGCAGCATATGGAGGGTGTTAAAAAGATAAATAAGCTAGAGGCAGAGTGCCAAAGGCTACGTGGCTTAGTGCGCAAGAGATTGCCTGGTCCGGCAGCACTTGCACAAATGAAGTTAGAGGTTGAGAGCTTAGGACGAGATTATGGAGAATCGCGGCTGAAGAGATCTCCTGTCAAGCCTCCTTCTCCTCATTATTCCCATGAATTGGAATTTTCTCTTGACAATGTGCAAAAGTTTCACAAAGAGAACGAATTCCTCACAGAACGTTTATTGGCTATGGAAGAGGAGATGAAGATGCTAAAAGAAGCTTTGGCTGCCCGTAATACTGAATTGCAGACTTCAAGGAACATGTGTGCTAAGATCACCAGCAAGATTCAGATCCTAGAAGCGCAACTCCAAATTACCAGTCAAGAAAGAAGTTCACCAAAATCTGCTGTTGTGGTCCCTGCTGGAGGTTCCTTAAGTCATAATGCAAGCAATCCACCTAGCCTGACGTCGATGTCAGAAGATGGAAATGATGATGGGAGGAGTTGTGCTGACTCATGGGCAACAACGTCTGTTTCTGAGCTTTCCCAATTTAAGAAAGATAGGAAACCTGAACCAAAAAAAGTTGATGATACAAGTCGCTTAGAGCTCATGGATGACTTCTTGGAAATGGAGAAGCTGGCTAGTTTACCAAACAATTCAAATGGAGCGGTCTCCTGTTCTGATAATTCTGACAACAGGGCATTAAAGAATGTGGATGACGTTATTGCAATGCAGATCCAGGAAGATTCAGATTCCGTGCAAACTCTGATTTCTCCTGATGCATTACCATCTGTAAATAATGATGTTTGTGTGGAACAGATGCCGCTGATGAAGTTGCAATCGAGAATTTGCTCAATGTTTGAGTCTGTATCCAAAGAGAATGACATGGACAAAATTTTGAAGGATATTAAACAAGTAATGCTTGATGCATTTGCTACATTGCAGGAGCAAAGTGTGTCTCTAAAGAAATGTAGTTCTAACACCTCATGCTATACGCAAGCCTGTTCTGAAGATGCTGTCACTACTGCTGAAAAGGATGCCAACCTGTCCAAAGACAGTGACCCGGCCGTGGAAGCTGTTCAAGTAATAACTCAGGATTTGGCTGATGCTATATCTCATATAAATGAGTTCGTGCTTCTGCTACCCAAAGAGGCCCTGACAGTCCATGACATAACTGGTGATGCTGATGTATTTGGCCAGAAAATTGAAGAGTTCCTTGTCACCTTTCAGAAAGTTTTACATGGAGAGACAAGTTTGGCCAGTTTTGTCCTTGACCTCTCTAGTGTATTGACAAAGGCAAGTGAGCTCAATTTCAACATCCTTGGCTACAAGGATCTTGGATCAGCAATGAACAGCCCTGATTGCATAGACAAGGTCGCTCTACCTGAGAATAAGGCAGTTCAGCCTGATTCTTCAGGAGAGAATTATCAGAATAGATGTGGTAATGCATCTGATACATCCTCTAACCCTGAAGTCCCTGATTGTGGCAATTTAGCTTCAGGATATGATGCTAATGCAATGCAACGCAAGGTCTCATTGGAAGAGTACGAGAACTTGAAATTAGAGAAAGAAAATATGGCATCAGATTTAGCCAGATATAATCAAAATTTGGAGACAATAAAGACTCAGCTTCAGGAAACTGAGGAGCTGCTTGCAGAAGTTAAATCACAGTTGGCTTCCGCTCAAAAGTCAAATAGCTTAGCAGAAACACAGCTAAAATGTATGGCAGAGTCATACAGGTCACTAGAAATACGAGCACAAGGACTAGAAACTGAGGTAAACATTCTGAGAGCAAAAACACAGAGTTTGAATACTGAGCTACAGGGAGAAAAAAAGAGTCGACAGGATGCTTTTGCCAGATGTAAAGATCTTCAAGAGCAGTTGCAGAGGTTAGCACTTTTACTTAGACTCTCCTCCGATAGATTTCCTTTAAGCTTCTTGCTTTGCTAGTATCAATGCTGGCCAGTTCCAGCATTAATGGGACTGCATGCTTCTTTTGCCCCATTTTTCCTTCACTTTTATGCTCGTTTGAGTTTGGAAACTTCAGAGTATTGATGAAACAGCTGATCTAAAAATTTTAATTGGAATGGAAGCGGATTGGAGTGGCGGATAAAGTATTTTTTAAATCTTATGGAAAAGTAAAGAAATTACATCATTGGTTTATCATAAATTATGATGAAAATTACATTGTGGAGTGACCAAGGGACAGTGGCCCTGCCTGCCCTATTAGGTCTATTATTGAATAATCTACTGGCTCTTTGTTTTAGTTTTTGCTGAAGATCATTGTTTTCTCTTCAACAACTTTTAGTTCTGCTGCGAGTGATTAAAAGCTATAGTTTCCTCCAAAGCTAAGGGGCCAGGGTCCCCCAAATAGGCTCTAAATGTTTGATAGCAGTGACTGGGAATTCATACGCCTCACTATGATCATGTATAATGGTAAATTGTGTTTTTCCTCTTATTACAGGGCTGAAAGTTGCTTAATCGAGAGCGGTGCTGACAGTAAGACCAAACAGGTGAGGCTGCTTTCAATCAATTCAATTGTATACCCCAAAATCATGTGGCCCCTGTACTAAGAATTCAAATATATTCCATATTGTTGTCTGGTAGCTTAAGTTTTAAGATGGTACCAAAGCTAGTGGTCCCGAGTTAAAATGTTCATACTTCCCTTTTCATGCATTTATGGGGTTTGTCCTGTGTTATACAGACAGCCCAGTTCAAGGTCAAAGGCCTTCATCATAGTTGGCAGCGTTCTCCTGAGGCTGTGCTAATATGTGGAATATATTTTCTGCCGTTCTCTAATAGCTTAAATCATCAGAACAAATGGTTTGCACTCAACTTTAAGAACCTGAACAGTAACTTTTACAGGGTTAATTGTCATTTAATTGGAGAAGGTTTTTCTACCACCAGTTTTTCCTAAGATTTATACTCAGCTTATTATTCAAAAATATGTGTTTCATCTTATTCTGTGTTTATTTTGCCATTACTCCTTGACCTGTTGTATGTTTCCACATTTGAAGAGAATAAGATGGGGTTTACTCATAAGGATAGAACTGCCTCATCTTTTTTCATGTGGTTGAAGTGCACTAATTGGGATTTAGAATATCTATATGGCTTCAAATTTCGATTCTTGTGAAAGGTCCCTCCATGTTATGCATAATGACCATTACCATGGGTGTATAAAGGCAGCCAAATAAAAGAGATGGAGGGCAAGTTCTTAAGGTTGGGTGAACTTTTTAGCAAAAACTAAACACAGAATATTGAAAACAATCAATGTATTGAAGACTGCAATATTTCCATATTCGATTGTTTAACGAGTGCCTGGGAAATTTTTAACAAAATTCATATTGTTTTATTCTTTTAGGTTTTAGATCTGATTGCGTGTGGTCATATCTGACATGCCTGCATAAGAATAAGTAGCTAATAAATTAAATCTGAATTACTGGTCCCCTGATTCTCTTAATGACATGCTGTTCATGATTGTTGAGTGCGGAATTTAAAACTTTTTTTAATTCTCGTAGGAGAAAGAAATATCAGCGGCAGCAGAGAAGCTAGCAGAGTGCCAAGAAACCATATTTCTTCTCGGCAAACAGTTGCAAGCTTTATGTCCCCAAACAGACCTCTCTAGTGTGCCAACAGATGAAATCAGTCAAGAAGCTGAAGGAACTGTTAAGGATGAACCAACAAGTACTAGCACGCACTTGCAAAGCGTGGATCATGCTGAGCTGGACAGTGTCGCTTCATATAATTTGAACAGAGAGAGTTCTGAATCTGTACTGGCCCTGTGTGATTCCCCAGGTACACCATCTGACGTGGAAGAAAACATTCTGAGATCTCCTGTCGATTCCAAGCATCCGAAACACAGAGCCACCTCATCAGGTTCCTCGTCTTCCTCTTCTCCAACGCCGGAGAAGCAAACGAGGGGGGGATTCAGCAGATTCTTCTCTGCAAAAGGCAAGAACGGTAACTAGGCTCGCTGTTTATGGACTTCCCTGTTTTTTTTTCTTGGTTGAAAAGGGAAACAAGATCAAATGGTGACCACAGATAAGCTCTTATGTCCCTATTGTAGTTCTGAAAAGTTCAACTAGTGGAGTTGAATCCTGTTAGCCTGTCATTTTGATAGGTTGCTTTTGTCTTTCTGTATCTAGTTGAGCTCCGTCCTGATTAATTAGTCTTCTTTGTTTTGATTGACAAAGTATGAATTGTTTTCCACCTATTTGATTGTTTAAAATAGACGTGTGAAGTTGCCGTCCAAATTTTATTGCGGATTGGGCCGCTAAAGCCCACGGACGCAATTCCCTACCTTCAAATTAGGTTATTTCGCCTCCTCAAATTCTTTTAGACCTTTTGTATATTGAAACTCATTTAATGGGCCTTTTTGGTTCTCCTACTTAAATAAAATGCAGCTTTATTTCGACCCAAAAAAAAAAAAGTTGCCCGTCACTCGCATTTAGCACATTCGACTTACTTGTATGACACAATTGTACTTCTTCAGTATCTCCTTTGAGGCCCTTTCTGCTAGAATTGCTCTGAAGATTCTGTTCTGCCTGGAGATCTTTTGCCAAATCCAAAGTAATTATTTTGAAAGCAAAAAATTTTGGTTTTCCATATGAAAAAAGTGGTACTTATGGTTTCAAATTTCAGATTGAGGGAAGGAAATTTTGGCTCAAAAGACTCTTTTATTTAAGAACCTACATTGTCCACACAAAAATGAAAAGAATGGACTTTCTCACATGGACTTTCTCACCTAGGACATAAAGTGGGAAAATTGTCCAAAAAGTCCTAAATACATTGGACGATGGCCAATTCAGTTCGAAACCTTTCGATTGTGTGAATTTAATCCTAAATCTTTTGACAATTTGCTAAATTTAGTTTTAAACCTTGTGATGAGTTGCCAGTTGTCGCGACCTACTTTCGGGTGCACCACCTATGGTAAGCTTAACTCGGACTTTCCCAAACTCATACCAATTCACGTATTAAGGTTCGAGTTTTTAACATCCAATATCATTTCAATTAAGATTTGCCACTAATCTATTTTTGGTAAGTTAATTAAAAACTCAAGTAAAGTACCGAGAGTTCTACTTTTGGCGGTGGTCTAATTCACCAAAAATAATTCCTACTCTCTAAATCACAAATAAATTATACTTAGGGTGAGCAGAGTCGAATCCACAGAGACTGAGCAATTGTTAATTCTTTGAAAACCAAGTAAACAATAAAAGCGAAACTAAAAAAGGGGGGTTTATGCAGAATAGACTTGAATAAAATAAGCAAACAGAAATTAAAGAAAATCAGATTATGTAACATCTAGCAAAGGTAATCTCATTCAAGTTCGGAAGTTGATCATTGAGTCAAATGATTAATCTCAAACACTGCAATAAACTGGTTATGGTTGTTGAAACGCTTCTAACAGCCTAATCTTTCCTTAATATTAGATTAACCAGACACGCACCTGTAATTAATCCCTTATTAACGAATAACCCTGACACGCGCCTAGGATTCAATTCGCTAATAGCATGAAAAGCGAGAAAAACCCAACCCTAGCCAATAAATCACACGCGTAACTTATTCAATCTAGATCATATATTCTCAAAACACAACTTGAAAATCTGGTTTTAATCAAGTCATATTATTTGCCATTATTATTAAAACGCCTAAACAATTACAGGTTTGGGTATTTCAATTGGCAAATTATCACTCTGTCAATTGCACAACGAGCTCTTATTGTAACAACCAACAAAGCAATGGTAAACAATAAAACAGAGAATATATAAATACTGCAGAAATTAAGACATTAAGTTTAGATCTCACAACTTGAATGAACTTGAACTTTGATAATCTTTTGCTAGATTAAAAAGGAGTTAGCCACACATGGCTACAAAATGCGCAAAAGAGAAAATAATATGTTTTTGAATTTTCTGGAGTCAAGTCTCTTCTCCCCTCTTGCGTTCAACCTCTTAAATAAAAAAAAGAGAAAGTCTAGAAAAAGAAATTTTATCCAGCATGGAAAGAGAAAATAAAAGGCAAAAACTTCTCCCTAATGTCCCTAATTAAGAGTTCTATTTAAGTACAAAAATCCTTCTCAATCAAATCTAAAAAATATGGAAATTAATGGCTAAATCATGTCCCCAAATTCTGCGCCAGCTTTACATCCGCGTGATCTTAAGCCGTGAGTACGAATCTCTGGAAAATTGATCTTTTATATGCAGAATCCCAACCAACAACTCAAAAATACATCAAAGGCGTCCAAAATCTTCGTAATTGCATCATTCACCATCATCTAATCACAATGCATAAAAAAAAACAAATTCCACTCTATTTATTCGAATATTTGCCCAAAATACCACCAAATACAATCAAAATATAAGTCAAATATACACATCATCAACTTTACTTCTACGAACTAGAGATTATGGATTCGAGGACTTGATTACACTAGATTACTCCAATGTCCTTTCCGTACCTTTTTTCTTTTATTTTTCAAAAAATATTTTGTAGGCAGTTTGAATTGATTTTAACTTATCCACTAACATACAGGTGGTGATCATACGGGTGTGCAATTAATGAAATTAATGCTCAAATAACAAAGCAAGCAAATTGCAAGAAAGTAAAGAAATCGGTCACACCAAAACAATAAAATATTTTTGGGGTTTTCTTTTATCTTGAAATGAAGTCTAATCTACATGACATGTGATTTCCTAACATGCAAACTATATGACATGCATATGATATTTTTGGTGTTTTTATTAAAATTCGGAATTAATAAATACCCTAATTGAGCTGTCTAAAAAATAGTTATCTAATCTAGTTTAGGGATTAATTCGAACCAAATCCTATCCCGTCTAAGAAAACTATTTTTAAACATGCAAGCATTATCTAAAATCCCATCCACTAAGGAAAATCACATTTAAAACCTATTCTAATCTATTCTAGAATTTACCCTAATACTATTTAAATAAGAAAAATTATCTAACAATCTTATTAAGCCTAACAAGGAATCTTTTTGTATTTTTTAAGACAAGCAAGTTATCCAAACCAAAGATAAAGACTTACCTAATCCACACATGTGATCCACGAAGATTTCAAATTAAAGATTACGATAATCTAAAAAATAACCCATCGTCTCAGGGGTTAAATGAGAGATTATTGCAATCTTTAGGCACAACAGTTATCTAATATTAAGTTGAAATAATTAAAAAAATGATCCGATATCTTTACCGATCAAATTAGTAATTAAATAAGCTCATATCGATAACACTCTAATTAGATAATGCCTAATCAAATTAATTAGATAACAAAATTTATACGAATTGAGCAATTAAACAATTTATATCAAATCGGATAAAATCGTTATCTAATTTGGACGTGCGTAATCTTATCGGAATCGAACCGGATCACAACTTGCTGATGAGGCTCGGAGGATCGTTGGAACTCAATCTCAGTGGCTAGCTCACGGTGTGGAATCGGTGAGGGAGCTCGTGGCTAGCGATCTCGAAGGAACGCTAGCGTGGAACTTGGTAGTGGATGTCTATGGTGGCCAATGAGGATGCCAATCAAACAAAGTGCAACCAATGCACACGTGTGTTGAAGTGCGAGTCCCTCCCGGAGTTGTATTTGACTATATGGCCGAAATTCTCAAAGAACAAACAATGAAACTCAATCTGTATGTTTTCGGTGAGAAGAAAATAAAATAAAAACAAAGACCCAAACCCTTCTCTTGCGAGCGGTGGTCAATAGCCAAGACAGTCTCCTCAATCGAGAATTTCATATTCGGCCATGTATTACTCTACGTGCTTCTCTTTTCCTCCACCGCTTTGTTGTGTGGACCACATTGTCTCCATGTGATGACTCAACTGGAACGTGACAGTGAGGAACAACAACGTCGTCAAAAAGCAGAGCTCATCGGAGAGTTGGCCGACAACTTGCTGGATGTTCTCTGGGAAACAAGAGCAAGATCAGGAGGCGTCATTGAAACTGAACAGAGCAAGGCAGTGCGTCAATGGCGGGAGAAACTTCGATATGAGACGTAACAGGATCAATATGGAATTTGCCATCTTCTGGTTTTGCACGATGGTGGTGCAATCGTGCGTTCGAGCTAAACAAAGCCACTCTCCTCTCTTTCTATTCTCCGTATTGCCTATGTGGTCAGACCCAAAAGAAAAGTCTCTCACGATATTTTTTCTTTATTCTATGTGACCGTGTATTCTCTTAGTATCGTCGCCTCTCCCCTCTACTGGTCTTGGAATGAGTCCTTTTTATATGAAAAACAACATGGGGCCTCAAGGAAAGAAGGTGATGTGATTTCCAATTAGGGATGCATTGAAATATATATTTTTTATTCTTTTCTTTCTTTTGTTATTTCTCAAGAACTCACATCTTATGACCAATCCTTTCTTTCCTTTCTTTAATCCCTTTATCCGCAGGTTAGTATCCACCGTTTTGAGTGAATCCTCTTTTCTCAATTCTTGCTCCGATAACGCTTGACTTTCCAATTGTTTCTTGACCAAATTTTTGCAGGCAATCCACAAATATCAATTTTTCCCTCTTTCTCTATATTCGTTCTCTCAAATAACAATATGACCAAAAGATTTTCATGATATTGTCTCGATATCCCCTAATCTGATGTATCACACGCGAAATGCACATGTCAATCTTGATCACTTTAGGAAATAAATGGGTTTGGCCGATCTTTAATTTGCACAGGCTTGATCCAATTAATTCCATTGAGTTCAGAACCTCTGCACTTGAGTCCATCAACTCCAGTTCAATTAAATTCTATTAAGTGTATCTGCCGGTCCAATGCCAAATGCAATGAATAAACTATATGCTATGCCAACTAATTATATTATTTTTGTTTAGGGGTTCAAAATTAATCCCTAATTTTTGTGCAAATATTTGTAAATGATAGGTCAAAATTTAGGTGTCAACACCAATTTAGTCTTAAACATTCTTACAATTTGCCAATTTAGTCTTTTCGGTCAATTTTGGCTTGAAATTGATGACGTGGCAATCTAGTCAATGCTGACCATTTTACATGGCATGGCTAATATTGACGTGGACAATTTTTTCAAATTTTTAAATTTTTTTCTTTTTCCCAGTTTCCCTCTGCCGGCCATTGCTAGGCCTCGTTGATCGTCGACAATCTCCACTGGCCTCAGGCAACGGCCGCCCATGCCGACCTTAGGCTAACCTAAACATGGATGTTTCTTGCTTGAGGGTGGCCCTCACTTGAGGCTCGTGGGTTGCCATCTATTGACAAGGCTCGATGATGTAGATGGAGGGGAAAAAGGGAAAACGAAAAAAAAAAAAAAACTTATGAAAAAAAGGAAAAGGAAAAAAATTAAAAATTGTAAAAATTGTCCATATCAACGCTAGCCGTGCCATGTAGAACGGCCAGCGTCGACTAGACTTCCATGTCAATGATTTTCGTCCAAAATTGGCCAAAATGACTTAATTGATCAATCTTAGAAGGTTTAGAGCATTAAATTACAGATTATCAAAATGTTTATGACAAAATTAGTATAATTGAAAGGTTTATGATTGAATTGGTCGCTGTAAAATAAATTTAGGTTTTTTAAATAATTTTCTTGACATCAGCCTGGTTAAGGGTTATGAAACGAGCAGGGAATCCAACGTGAGGATCAACACGGCCCAAATCGCGCGCCCACGACGTTAGTAAGAAGTCAAATGACCATCTAGGCGTTTTGGATAAAATCTTCAATGTTCGATACACCTTGGGCTGAGCTCGCCTGAGAAACTTCCGAAATTTTGAAGGCCTCCGACACTTGCCGTTGCTTTTATGTGGCAGTGGCAGTGTGCCACTGCTTTTTTGTGGTATGGCTCAATCTCAGTTTGTCCTTTTGCTGTCTGATTTTCTATAGGATGTTTGAAAACAACACGTTTTACATTGATCAAGGACTAGATGCCCGACAAACCAGAATACAAATAGCTGCAGGATATTTTGACTTTAACGATCGCTGCTTCGGCAAATATCTTCCTGCCTCTGCCCTCAAGTGGAAAATGATCATCGACTGGGTATAAATAAAGAAAACACTCAATCCCAAATGGGCTCGACTAGGGTCACTTGTGATGTTTGAGATAGAGAAAGGAAACTGCCATGTCATCCATAGCACCTCGAATCTTGCAATCGGTGTTGCCTAGTCAAAAGTTTTGCGTTGTCTTCTGCGCATAGGCCTGCCTCTCTGATTTCTGTTGCCCGGAGTCTCGCTGTCTTGTACCTTCCTTGTTTTGAATCTGCATCTTTAAGAAGCACGTCATTCTCATTGGCTCGACTCTCAAATCTTGAACATGGGCGCTTACCCTAGATAGAAACTGTATTTTCTTAAGAAGAGCAAATAGCCAAGCTTTTTGCGCTGCGGACGTGACGACACATTCAGCCATTTTGCTCAGTGCAAATATTGTCGTTGATCGAGTAAAAAATTCTGCTGTCAGGATGGCTCAACTACTAGTTCTTGCAAATTCCTTCCGTCTATCCTTTCTTGTAGGGGACTGGACACACAACCTAGGGATAAGACATTCGGTGCCCAAATATCTCACAATTGCAGTCGATTGACTTTTAACCATTTCAGCGATACACTTATACACATCTTAGATTTGCCTTGATATGTTTTTGAGCTTGATCTACATGTTTTGTTCGCTGAATTTCTCCTTTGAACTGTGAATATCCTTGTTTTATTTGGCTGAAGGCACTGTTACCTTAAGTCCAATACCTTCTATCCTCCTATTTATCTTACTTTGTCATTCTACTCCAATCCTTCAAAGAAGACATATTTTGCTTCAGTTCTCTGATTTGAGCGTTGTAATTTTGTTTCCTGCGCTTAATTTAAGCAAGCTTGTACTCTGCACTGTAAATCACTGATTTTTCTTTCTTCCTTGACTGAGCTCCAGCTTATGCTGTATGCATTGATTGTGTTCTTTTTGTTGTTGATTTACCAACGTATATGAAGATCTACTTGCGTCTCTGTTTGGATGGCAATTTCAAGGTGAAGAGCAGAGGAGTTCACAAGATGACCAATTTTTTTTTTCTGCAACTGTCAGCTCTGCTATGCTTGATTTTGCAATTGACATAAGAAAGATGAGATGGAGCAAGCACTCGCCCGTGCCTTTCAACCAAGGTTGCGGTATCGAATGGGCGTATGGGATGTTAATTCGTCCCACACGTAGCCGAACTCCCGGATTTAAGATCTCTAGAATTTGTTAGACCGAATTCTTTACAGATGCACCTTGATAACGTGACTTCTCCGACACTACTCAAAGCTTTAAGTGTCCAATCCACCTGTTTCCTAAATGGATTGTTGCAGCTCTAACGTGGTTTTAACTTCAAGTCTTTGATCGGTTCCATATCGTGAAATTCCCAAACCTAAAATTTGAGAAGATCTTAGGAATCAGACGCCGTATAGCTAACGAGCCTAATGTGTAAAATTCGATATGCTACATGTACATCAATGAGAATCCAACTGTCTAATTAAATGCACATGTTCACACAACGATTTAGTATTCTGCATGCATGTCACATCGCGAGCTTAAGACACATCATTACACGATGATGATGCTCCACGTCATCATGTGAATTGGTGCCTTATATGACTCATCGCCACATGAGAGGAGACAATAGGTCATCACATAGGATACGTCGACCGGAGGATTCACCTGCATCAACGTGACATAAACCAGGGTCACATGAATCTATATGAATATATAGAGAAAGAGATAAATACCAAGCCAGACGCCTCATCGACCTACATCTTCTTCGAGGTAAGATCAGGTGTCTGAAGAAGATTTTTCTCAGTAAAGGTCGGATATTCATGTCCATTTATTAGCTGCTCGGTACATAGTTAAGAAAAACTTAATTGCATGTTTCATTCCTTCGCCAGAACCTCAACTTCAGGTAAGAATTCTTGTGAAAGACTGCTCAAATACCTCAAAAATTTGCATCTTCGCTTTACCCCCTTCGCCAGATTCTCCCAGATCCATCTCGAGCAAGTCTCAACAGCCCTCCTATACAGCTTCTTACCTCGTTAGTTTCTTGTGGGTCCACGCTTGAACCGGTTCTCTCAAGTGTCCAAGTATGTCAGATGCGACGGATAGTTGATTTTGGGCAAAAGGGTCCTCTCAAGATATTGTTTGTTCTGGAGTCTTGAGAAAAACCCTTTTGCCCAAAATCAATTATTTGCTCTCTGTCAGCTTTGCCTACTCGGACCTCATCTGGTGATAGCTACTGATCCCAGAATTGTAGCAAGGAGCTTAGAGAAGCACATAATTCCTAATATTTGTTGTCCTGAGTATTCTTATCAAGAAAGCAATTGCATCTGTTTAAAAGTAGTTATTAGAATTGGTCGACGTTTCAAATTGATTTAAGATCTAAATGATATGCATCTATTAGATTAATCTATAATCTAATGAAGTACAAGCGAATATATCGATTCATCAATTGCGGATATAGGATCCAATACCTACCCATTGATTCAATGGATCAATTATTTCTTGTCTTATTTATGATGTGTTTCATACTTTGATGATTACATAGCAAGTAAAACTATTATGTACTTTGCAATCCATTCTTAAATGAAATGTCTTTATGTAAAAGTGTAATCCGTATGTTAATAAGATAAAGGGTACACATATATTTATAGAGATCGTAA
Source organism: Syzygium jambos (assembly GCA_031216235.1). Classification (NCBI taxonomy): domain Eukaryota; kingdom Viridiplantae; phylum Streptophyta; class Magnoliopsida; order Myrtales; family Myrtaceae; genus Syzygium; species Syzygium jambos. The sequence goes on along the minus strand of CM062225.1, from coordinate 17,711,496 downwards.
AATTAACTGGAAATCAAGATATTTTTGCCGTGGAATATGGATTTTGCTCAAAATTTTATTCTTTATGATACTTTATAATAAAGTTAGGTATTTTGTGACACAAAAATACCGTTATTTCGCCATATTTTACAATTCAACTTGAATCAATTCTCGATTCTTGATTCATGAGCATAAACACATATCTTTATTTGACAACTACGGTTATTAAGCGTTACGGGAAAATATGGCATGATGATTGTCGCTTTATTCCGTCCTTTTATTGAGGTTCTGAATAGGGCTGGTAATTTGTGTAAGGAAATTTTCTGTTGAGACTTGATTCTTCATTCATCTGACGACATCTCTCTTTTTTTTTAAAAAAAAATGTTGAAGCTTCGTTAAGCTATTCATTTATGGTGTTTTCATTTCCTCAAATTCTGTTCATAAGAGGATTGATTGGGAGAAATTATTGATGGTTTACTTATGTACTTTAGCTATGGAAAGGAGAGAGTAGTCCAACCGTATGCTCGCTCTTTCCAAACAATGCCATTTCTTCTTTCAGTTATTGAACGATGAAAACCAAATTTTTGCCATCGTCAGTAAAACCATAAATTAGTAGTTGGCCATGGAAGATGTTCAGCAGAATCTCCTGCTACATTTATTTGGATTTCTGTCACTACTGCTCAAATGCATGTTACCAAACGCCTCTACTGTGGGATGATTACAGAGTACGTTTAGCGTGACCATCAGGGCTTGGTGTAGCCGTCTACCGCATAGCTTAAGATTTTGAGGATGTTGAAGGAAGATGTTTCATCTCAGGTACACTTAAACTTTCCATTGGCGGTCTTCTTCGGTACATTAGAAACTTACTTTGCTGTCTATTTAATTGTTTGCTGAGTGCTTGTGGAGTTGCCTCAATGAATTTGTTATTCTTTTGTTGGTGATGATGGATGTGTATCAGCTTTTTGGAATCTAATCCTTAGCAAGTGAACTGGATTACTGATGATAAAATGTTAAATAGCAAACTGAGTTTGTCAAGGATCCCTTTTTTAGGATTTGTGTTGTATTCAATATCAAGCTTTCAATCTCTGTCGCATGCCCAATGTACATCTAGTAATTGGGAGGTCGGTTGACTTTTAACCATTTCATTGATGGTACACATAACCTAGGGAGACAATACTTGGTGCGCATCAAGGTTTGCCTTTTTCATTGCGTAGAGAAGTCAATGGTTACCTTGATGTACTTTTGAACTAAATCGATCTGATCCAAATATGTTTTGTTCGCTGAATTTCTAGTTTCAACTATGAATATCCTTGTTTAGTTTGGCTGAAGGCACTATTATCATATGTCAAATGCCCTTCTATCCTTGAAAGAAGACATAAATGAATTTCTGATCTTACTTTTGTTTTTCTACTCCAATCCTTGAAAGAAGACATTTTCTGCTTCAGTGTTCTGATTTTAGTGTTGTTACCTTTGTTTCCTGCACTTAGCTGAAGCAAGCTTAGACTATGCACTTAAATTACTGTGTTCCTGTAGTTATAAGGTTGCTAATTCTTTTTCTCCCCTAGCTGAGCTCCAACTTATCAATAAATCTTGTGGTTTCTTGAATTTTACCGTACTAGATGTATTGGTTGCTTTTTTTTCCTTTTTTTATTGTCAATTTTTTGTGGGAATAGGTTCTTCCTTCTTACCAATGTATTTGAGGATCTATTTGCTTCTCTGTTTGGATGGAGATTTTGAGGCGTGGAGCAGAGGAGTTCATAAAATGAGCAATGTTTTGTCTGCAATGATCATCTTTGCTGTGCTTGGTTGCAATCCGCAGAACAAGATGGGAAGGAGCAATCACTTCCCGTACATTTTGAGAATATTGGAGAAATTTTATTGGAGAAGTTTGTGAGCGTCTCATAAGAGGAAGCTCTGTGATTTTGTCGAATCTGTATACAGCATGACTTTTTGAGTTTCTTGAAGACGCAGATCAATAAGGCTACTGTTGAAAGTGACTCTGTACTGCTTTCCCTACATATGGTTTCTTGCTTACTGTTTATTTTATCCCATGCCCTCAGGTTTAATATCCTAAAAGCATGAGCTCAATTATTTCTGATTTTGAGGTTCAATGAGCCAATCAGCAAGTTCTGTTGCCCATGTATGCATCATGAAGTGTTGAAACAGTAATAACATCATGGCTTCAAATTCTAATTTGAAGGCTTAGAAGTTAGAATCTTGTAAAACAGAGCATTTTTTAAAATCTAGAGTGAAATGTCTGTTTCAGTCCTTACAAGAAAAATATCTGCTTTTCATGGCAGGAATGATGCTTGTAAGCAAAGATAGACAGTACTCTCAATTCTATTATTTGAGAGTCGGAAATGCGTTACTCATTGAACTTGCTCCTTTGTTAGATTTTTGCTCTTTACGAGAGATAGCTATTCGATGGGAACCCTGAATGAGCAGACTTAAGAAACTGTTGGAGAAGTTCAGTCGATAGTAGAAGAATTTCACTTGATGATGGCTATTCAAACTATTTATTAAATGGTGGGCTTTTATCTTCTGATAGGGTTAGAATTTTATAAGGTGTTACTGTTACCTTTCATTACTTGTATACATAAAGATGATAGCGCCAAAGCAGCAGTGCTGTTTATAGCAGTCTGTTCACTTGTATTTTTCGCGGTGTTGGCATTATGGAAGAAGTTATCGAATTCCTTTGGTCAAAATAATGTTCATTTAGAGATGATCGAATGACGAAAACAACAGAGGGATGGGACACATTACAATTTTCCGGAGAGGTCATGTACATCAATCTTTCTAGAAAACAAGAAGTAAAGGCAACTTGGAGTTGCAAGTATGCTGGCATTTTGAGCAGGCACTCTGATCATTTGCCTAGATTAAGTGCTTGGGAAAGCTCGAGGACTGGGAGATTTTTGGGCTTGGAGAGCTTTTCAAACTCTAGGATGCTTTGTCCCACGGAAGACCCAGTAGTTTGGCTGCATGAAGTGACCAGTGCATCTATCTATTATGGAAAAGGTTGAGGTTCAAATGCACAAGATTTCCGAGCACTTTGAGGATCCGTCCCGATAGTCCACAACTAAATGAAGCCATTTTATGACCTTATTAGCATTGCCGATGATACCTGGTGGGTGGTTGAACAAGAATCCAGCTCATTCCAAGACTGGTCAACTAATGATGTTACCCATGAAAACAGAGGCAAAACGCCAAGGAGATGATTTGAATGCTGGTTCCATCAAAGTACATGTGCATTGATGAGTTTTTTTCTAAGCAATCTGACAGTCCGCGATCAAAGTACATTTAAGATCACATGCACGACAACAATTGAGTAATTCATTCCAAGGATGTGATTTTGCAATAGTTCAACTTACAGACCCTTCCTCAGGCTTGAATTTATGCCTGTTCTCTTATATTAGCCTCATAAACTACATTAACCGATCAAGAATGACTTGATTTAACTTGCCTATAATACAACAAGAACATGACAGATGACGTAAAGGCCAGTCACACTTTTCATCATCATCAAGGGAACTATTCCAGTGTGATCACACCGCATTCTAGTTTAATTCCCATAAGTGGAATTTGACCTCATTGTGTATTCCGCCACCAGTTGCGCAAAGGATGACGACTTGTTGTCCAGTAATCTCTTCGGAGAATCGTATTCTTCCACCAGTCCTGCACATGGGGATCAAGAGAGCCCGTATTATTTCACTTGAAGAGAAGATTAATGCAGAATGCAACAACAAGAGCAAGGAGAAATTGTTAAAAGATACCGACCATGATCTAAAACAAGAACCATGTCGCTATCAAGAACCGAAGTGATACGATGCGCGATCGTTATAACTGTGCAGTCAGCAAAGTGCTGCCTCAGAGTTTGCTGAATCAGATTATCAGTAGCCGTGTCGACGGATGCGGTAGCTTCATCGAGCACTAAGACCTTGCTTTTCTTGAGCAGCACACGCCCAAGACACACGAGCTGCCTCTGACCCATGCTCCAGTTCTCTCCATTCTCAGTAACTGCATAATAACAAATATCGATAAAAGCTATGAAAAATTGATAATCTAAAGATTGATAGATGTACGATGTAAAGGACATTGCGAACTACATGATCAGTTAAACTTCCAGGAATTAAGTTAAAATGCTTCTTCCTATAAGTGCATCTAGAAGTACCACAAAAGAACAGTCACAAGAGGAAAAGGGAATAAAAATTTACCAGTAGAATCTAATTTTCCTTCCTTCTTCCGGACCTCCTCCGCGAGTTGGCACTTATGCAGGGCCTAAAATTTGCAGAAACCTCGTTAGCTAACATCATCGATAAATCTGCTCATATGTAATTTTTGACTGGTGCAAGGAAATGAACAAACCTCCCAAATTTGCTCATCTGTGTACTCCTCCAGAGGGTCCAAGTTACTTCTTATGGTCCCTTCAAACATAGTTGGGTCCTGAGGGATTATGCTCAGTCTAGACCTCAAATCGTGCAGTCCAATTGAGGATATATTGACGTTGTCGATCGTGATTTGACCAGCAGTGGGTTCCACAATCCTGAAGAGTGCTTGTATAAGGGTTGATTTACCGCTTCCAGTTCTCCCCACAATCCCGGTTTTCATTCCACCGGGAAAAGTGCACGTAACTCCACGCAGAACAAGGGGCAAGTGCAAAGCATATCGGACCTACATTCCGCATGGTTGTCACAAATATAGGTCAATCATCAATTGTAAAAGCTGTAATGAGATGATACAGAAGCTTCATGTACCTGCAGACCGCAAATGTTGATCTCTCTGCGTGATGGCCAAGAGATTGACGGGCGATTTTCCTCTAATACAAGAGGGGGCTCGCTTGGAATGCTGGTGTACTGCAGTATCCTCTCAACTGATATGATTCTGTTCTCCATAGTGCAGAGATTCCAAATCACCCAAGCTTGCAACATGTTTAGGTTAAGTCCATAGGTCACGGCTAACCCCGCAATGGCTTCAGACATCAGGATAGAAGCAGTTTAAACATCAAATGTGCTAGAAACAATTACATAAATACAACAGCATTTGAAAATCTCAAAGTAAGTTCTTACCTGGATCGATAAATCCCTCAGGAACAGAGACTAGGAAAATCAAAGAAAATCCGAAGGTAATTGACGATAACATGTCTAGGCGAAAACACAACCATTCCATTGCCCCAGCGATATGAAACTTAGGTCGTGAATATCCATCGGCAAGTTTCATATTTGTATCATGGAACCGTGATTCTTGATCAAAGCTTCTAATAGTGGTGGCTCCTGAAATTGTCTCAGCAAAGTGCTGTATTACTGGAGCTTTACATACCCCAACCAACCTTGACAATTCTCGTGCAGAAGATATGTAATATTGCTGGAGTCGAGAAAAATAATTCAGTCAGCTTATATTTTTGAGAATTCAAAAGAATCTACACAGACCAAATGTATACAGATACTTGTTCAAGCTCACAGCGTGCCAAAAGTTTGTCACTCATGAGAAAAAGAGTGGAAGGACTTTGATGAACAAGGACACATTTTCAAGGCTTTTACGAGAAGACAGTCAAGATGGAAGTATTACCATTTCACTCCTTTCATTAATTGAGGAAACAAAATAACTAGCAGAACACATCTAAAACCAGAACAGTCATACTGAAAAGAGAGAAAGCCAAGTCCTCTGTGCTCTTCTTGACAGTTAGAAAAAGATCAGAAGAGCCGGGATGATTACCTGATACCACACACAGATTGCAATGACAGGGATAAAAATTATGAAAACCTGCCATGCAACCTGAGACATCACAGCAATAATTCCAAGGAGCTGGATCATCGAGAAAGCAAATGCTGCAACTAAATATTGCATGTTTGTATCCACGGCACTCTGGTCTGTAGAAGCCTACAATAGGAAAGAAAAGATGCCTTAATAGATGCAGCTGCTCATGGATAATCGTAGTCAACGCAAACAAAAGTACAAGCGATGATTTAAAAGACAGACCCCTACAAGCTTATATAGAAGAAATACAGCCCCCTGTAACAATATCATAACGAGCATATTATACATACCCTATTGAGGATTCTTCCGCTTGGAGTAGCATCGAAGAACGACATTGGGGCACGGAAAATACAAAAGTGCATCCTATTGAAGAGCTCAGTTGCTGTCTTGAACCCAACAGTTGCAAGAGCAGTAGATCTCGCAAGAACACATAGAGAACTGCCAGCAGCCAAAGCTACATAGACTGCTATTAGAGTTGATCCCGTAACAGGAGGTTTGACATCCTCGGACACTGGAGTTGCCCAAGCCATCCAATAATTACTTCCTATTTGAAGGAGCTGAAAGAGAATATGTGCCAGCAATATGACCGGCACAAGAGCTCCTCCGTATGCCAGAGTGATGTATTTCCAGTACACTGTAAATCCGACTCTACCTTTCTCTCTTTCTTCATCTTGAACAAGCTGCCCTTTGGTCCCGACATTGTCGATGACTTCATCTTTCTGAGAAGCTTTGCTTTCATCCTCCTCAGAAACCTTCCCATTAGTATCCATACTGCCATTTTGAACATTGCTACTAGATCCTCCATTTGCCGGTCTGTCTTGTATGGAATCTACCGCTGACAAAGCTTTCTTATGTGCACCTACAAGCTCCATGAAATTTGTCCCTGCAAGAAGTACATCGTTGTATTTTCCTGCTTCCGTAATCCTTCCATCCTTCATAACCTGACGAAAAATAAGAACAATGCTTTGCATCATGACTCTACAACTAGAATGAATGAAAAACGGGTTCTGTAACTTGTGAACTGCTCACCAGTATGAAATCAGCCGCGGGCAAGAATTCCACTTGATGAGTTACGTAAATCACAGTTTTGGTACTTAAAAGGCCCAACAAGCATTCCTGTCAAATACAAACTCAATAAGTAGTCAATTCCCAAAGGACTAACACAATACACGCAACAATCGAACAAAGTCTGGCAAATATCCCCAGAGAGAGTGAGGAGGGAGGCCCTTAAAAGAACTACCAAAAAGAAATTTAAAAAATTAGCCCATCTACAGATATGTGCTTCTATGAGTGTGAGGGTGCATACGCATGTCAATTCTACCAAATACCAACAACTAGGAATTAGCAGGTACGTGCAGGTTACCTTAAAGAGATGAGTTCCTGTATGAGCATCCACAGCACTAAATGGGTCATCGAATATATAAATGTCCGCATCTTGGTAGACCGCACGAGCAATCTGAATTCTTTGCTTTTGACCACCGCTCAGATTTATTCCTCTCTCTCCAATGACTGTTTGATCACCGTGTGAAAGAATTTCCAAATCCTTCTTCAAGGAGCATGCTTCAAGGACCCTTTCATAACTCTCTTTATCCATCTCCTTACCAAATAAGATGTTGTCGACGATCTTGCCACTCTGAATCCACGGAGATTGAGCGACATAAGCCTTAGTTCCACACAACCTGAGGGTCCCAGATATCTTTGGTATTTCTCCCAGAATGCAGGAAAGCAAGCTTGATTTTCCTGAGCCGACAGTACCACAAACAGCGACCTTCATGCCCCTTTGTGCCTTCAAATTTATGTCCTTAAGTGTGGGGTTAGACGAAGCCAAATCCCAGGAGAAATTCCCACCAATTATCTCAACTGCTGTGTCAGTAATTCCCTGAGGAATCCTCTCAACGACATCACTCCGCAGATCATCAAGACACAAGAAGGATGATATTCTGTCGAGTGAGACCTTTGTCTGAGCTATCATCGATATTGTGTCAGGAAGATTGTAGATGGGTTCTTGGAGGATCCTGAACGTTGCGAGGGCTGATAAGATTTTCCCAGAAGAAAGCGGGATCCCCATCAACATACATGCGCCAAAAGTGACGACAGAAACGAAGGTGGGTGCGCCCCAGAAAACGAAAGAGGTCATTGCCTGAGTGTAAACGAACTTCTTCAACCATCCTGTCTCGGCATTTCGCAGCTCGAAAACCTTCGACAAGAATTTCATCTCCCATCCCTGAAGCTTCAGAATTCTCATGTTCCGGAGAATCTCCGAAGTTGCCTTCATCCTTTTATCTTTCGATTTCATCATTCTGTCCTGATACTTCTCCTGCAACTTACCTAAGGGAACATTTGCTAGCATAACAAGCACAGTGGCCACGAAAGCTGCAATAGTGGCAAGTCCGAGATTTTTGTACAAGATCCCCAAAGCCAAAGCCACTTGCAAAAGCACCATCCATGGGTCGTGCATGTACCAAGCAAAGTCACCCAACCTCTCGGCATCAACGGACATGAAATTGATGATCTCTCCACTAGTATGGCCCTGTTTTGACAGGCACGAAAGGGTCAAGCCCTTGTCATATATCATGGCAACCAACACTGATCGCATCCTAATCCCAACCTGCTGTAACCTGAAGAACCATTGCCTCTGTGAAAGGCACTCAACAAGCTTTGCCACTAAAAATGCCGAAACTAGCAAATAGCCTTCATTTTTGTATTGGCGTCGGCCGTCAAGAAATTGAACAAGGGTATCAATGAGGTACGGGCCAACATAAGAAGCTAACACATAAAGAAGCGCAAAGAACGCCGTCGAAAGAATCTCTCTCCACACAGACAAGAACAATGCCTTCACCAGCTTCCAAGTAGTCACTCCATCACTAGCCTCGCCGTTGAACAGAAGCTTACTTCTGAAGTTTTGAGAAGCCCCTACCACACTATCGCCAGAATCAAGTTGAGGAACATCCTCGAGGTCCAAGGTTTTCTTATTCCCAATGGAAATAAGAGGACTCATCCAAGAGAAAGCAACTATGCTAAGTATACCAGCTTTAGAATAAGGGGTTACCGTCTCGCTCCCTCTAAACTTATTCAGCCCCACACCATCCCCATTACTCGAAATCAAACTATTACCATTTAGAAGGGGCTCTTCAAGGAGGTTCTCTTCAACCTCATTTTTCCCGAAGAACCCCGCACAACAGAAGTACAAACCGGTCAAGACAGAGATTATGTCGGATACAAAATCCCGAACCGGCAACGAGATAACATGTTTCTCATACCGAATGATGTCTAAAACAAGGGAATAACAGGAAACAGAGAAGTAGAAACCCCACCAAACTCTTAACAAGAATGGGAACTTGGATTCACCAGAATCAGAGTTTTGACCATGCAGGTAAACACACACTGCACCCCAAGCAAGAGTCGCGAGAGCTGAATCCACAAGGGACACCAGTCTCACATCCGACCAGCCATTTCTATACCAATAAAAATAGTTCAACACACACAAGGCGAGATTGAACAGAGACACGCCCAAGGCCCAAGAAAGAGTCAGTTTATAGAACAGACCTCTCTTCCTCCTGTGACTCCCCTTCGAACCCTCATCATGCCCTGCCCTTATTTTCTTGCACACCCACGAGACAAGCAGGGCAAGCAACAACACCAGGTGCAAAGAACCAGAAAAGCCATGAACAAAGATGGGTTCGACGAGAAAATCGCTACCTAAGGACATGGGAGCAGAGGAGCGGGAGAAGAGGCTCAGGGCGACCTGCTTTGGTGAATCAAAAGGTCCCATTATGTGGGAGGGGTTTCTGCGAGATGGGTGTGCGGGCTTTGACGCTTCGGGAGAAGAGTCTGAGTCTGAAGAATATGTTCTGCGGGAGAAACAAGAAGGGTGGTGTTGTCATGATATACTCTCGTGAGTCCGTGAAAATTTGTGCACGATTTGTCGCCTTCTTGCGCGCGCGTGTGTTGGTCCACAACAAAAAGAGGTCAAATTTGGAGTTTTTTTTCGTTTTTCCTTGGGCAAGGGGGAACGTGGTGCGCAAGCCTCAGCAGACGGAGAGGGCCACCATTTTTGGTTGGCCAGTGAAGGAGAGGCGCGCGAGAAAGAAATAAACAAAGGAAAAAAAAAACACAGAGCACGGAGACAGAGAAAAAGTTTCGGCCATTATTTTCGTGGAAAGTGCCGACGCGAACTGGCTTTTCAAATCAACGTCAGAATATTGACAAAATGAATCGTCAGAACGCTGTTTTTACATAGGGGCAAACCCGACGTCTTATCCCAACAGATTCCGGGAAAACGTGACGATTTCCAGTGACAAGTTTCGTAAATCAGGCAGACCTCGCAGGATTTTTTTTTTCCCTCGTCCTTTTAGAGATACTTGCGAGGCTGATGTCAGAAATTCAAAAATATGCATGATTGATCCCATTTAAAGAAGAATTATAAAAAAAGGTATAAACCTATTATTATTATGATAACAATTTAGTATAAATTTGTATTTGTATAAATTTAGTCGTAAATTTTTTTTTGCCAATTGAGCTATGAACATTTTGTATTTGTGTCAATTTAGTTCATTCGGCCAAAACTTTGATCGGAATCGCTGACATGCACGCCGACTGTGGTGCGGCTGACGCTAACATGGATAGCTTTTAATAATATTTTTAGATTCAAATTATTTATTTATTTTTCTTTCTCTTTTTTTTTCTTCCCTCCTTTCTCTCGCTAGAGAGGTCGACCTTGCTGACCGGCCAAAGGCAAGGGCAACCTCGCCGGCCCCTGGCGAGGGTGAGCCTCGCTCAACCCTGGCGAGGTCGACCTCGCTGGCCCTCACCTTTGGCCAGCTGTCGAGATCCAACACCCGGCCAAATGAAGGACGGAAAAAAAAAGGAATAAAAAATAAAAAAATTCGATAAAATGTGTAAATATTATTAAAAATTATCTACATCAGCGCCTGTCATTCCACGTAGGGATGGTTGACGTCCATGTCAACAATTTCCGGCAAAAATTGACCGGATGAACTGAATTGGCACAAACGCAAAAGATTTAGAACTCAATTGGCAAAAAAAATGTTTATTATTAAAAGTTTATGACTTTTTTGGTAATTTTCTTTCTCGTTTGTTGAAGACGAGATAGTATCCCATTTGGAAAAAAAACGAAGTAACCACTTGTAATTTCCTCGATTTCTGGTAATTTATGTGAAGTCATTGTAATCTCAATTGCATCTATCGTTACTAATGTATGTTCCTGGGCAATAATTTGATTAACAGAGTTGGTTAACATATAAGAATTGTTGGTACTTATAATAAATTCCTTTTTTTTTTCTGTTCTTATTAACTTTCCTTAATGACCGTAAAATTCCCTTACAATTCATCGAATTTAAAGAACTTATTAATGAGTAATTGTCGTTATATGTCGTAATTTTCGTAACTCAATTTTAATTTATTTGTCTAAATTTGACAATCCTATAATCGGTGACTTTCCTTATATTCTAGAAAGTTAATACTATTTTGAAATGCCCTGATGATCGGAATTTATTCCTTTTTAATCCAATCGTCATATTGGGCACAGGTTCGGATTCTGAACGATAGAATTTCTCGAGATATGATCATTCTTTATCTATCTTTTCATGGTATTCCTTTTAATGTTTGACTATGTATGGCATCAACTAAAGGAGAGAAAGAGGTGGAAGCTGCAATTGGTAAATTGGGATTTGCCTCCAAGTAAGTTTGGCAACATGGGAGACCCGTCAGCAGAAACGAGATTAAACACGATTTACAAAGAAAAGAAATTGAATATGAGACGACAAGACACGTCTAAATTTATATAGGGACACTAGTTAACACAATTTCATCACAATTCCAGCATTTAACGTGTAGAATCAAAATTAAGATATTTCATAGATTGATATGAATTGACACGAAGTACAAAACAACATGTCAACGTGAACCAAATGGTCTCCCTCCAAGTGAGAGAAAAGAAGAAAGGCCATGGTAATTGGATGGAAGGACCTCTCCTCGCTAAACACCTTGAAACGACTGCAAATGTTTTTCCTAACAGTCAAAGACATCGACATGCCTCGGCCTTTCAACACGACCCACCGCAATCAAAGGTCTTTTCCGTTTCTTCTCTCTCTTGGTTGTGCAAGAACAAGGAGTTGTTCTTACTTCCAATGCCTTAGGTTCGATCCCCATTAAAAATTTCTCCATGGAATTAGATTCTAGGATCTCTTTGGCATTCATGTTAATTGTGTTAGATTTATGGTGCATTCGTTTTGCGGAAAATGAGTAATTTAGAAAATATTTTTTGAAAAATGATTGTTTATATCGTTTAAAAAAATTAGTCAACGAAAAATGTTTTCATAGTCTATAACAATCTATGCCTAACTATTTTCGTGGGCGATGAAAATTTTTTCCATTAACTTATTTTTGTAAGCGATACAAGCGAATATTTTTCAGAAAATATTTTCCAAATCATTATTTTTCGCGAAATGAACACACACCCTTAATTGACAACGAATTCGTTGCGATATGAAACACATAATTCCAACACCACCTCTAGTCTTCCATGAGTACGGGGATGAAAACCAAAAAAAAAAATTCTTTCACAAATTTCTTTATAACCTTAGGCTCCATTAGTTTTGTGGAAAACAAATGATTTGTAAAACATTTTCTTAAAAACGATCGCTTTTATATCTTACAAAAATGGGTGAACGAAAAAAAAATCATCTTCCATGAAAATATTTAGACATCAATAGTTGTTAATAATAAAAACAACTAAAAAGGGAAAACGAAAAAAAAAACTTATGAAAAAAAGGAAAAGGAAAAAAAATTAAAAATTGTAAAAATTGTCCATAACAACGATAGCCGTGCCATGTAGAACGGCCAGTGTCGACTAGACTTCCATGTCAATGATTTTCGTCCAAAATTGGCCAAAATGACTTAATTGATAAATCTTAGAAGGTTTAGAGCATTAAATTACAGATTATCAAAATGTTTATGACAAAATTAGTATAATTGAAAGGTTTTATGATTGAATTGGTCGCTGTAAAATAAGTTTAGGTTTTTTAAATAATTTTCTTGACATCAGCTTGGTTAATGGTTATGAAACGAGCAGGGAATCCAACGTGAGGATCAACACGGCCCAAATCGCACGCCCACGACGTTAGTAAGAAGTCAAATGACCATCTTGGCGTTTTGGATAAAATCTTCAATGTTCGATACACCTTGGGCTGAGCTCGCCTGAGAAACTTCCGAAATTTTGAAGGCCTCCGACACTTGCCGTTGCTTTTATGTGGCAGCGGCAGTGTGCCACTTCTTTTTTGTGGTATGGCTCAATCTCAGTTTGTCCTTTTGCTGTCTGATTTTCTATAGGATGTTTGAAAACAACACGTTTTACATTGATCAAGGACTAGATGCCCGACAAACCAGAATACAAATAGCTGCAGGATATTTTGACTTTAACGATCGCTGCTTCGGCAAATATCTTCCTGCCTCTGCCCTCAAGTGGAAAATGATCATCGACTGGGTATAAATAAAGAAAACACTCAATCCCAAATGGGCTCGACTAGGGTCACTTGTGATGTTTGAGATAGAGAAAGGAAACTGCCATGTCATCCATAGCACCTCGAATCTTGCAATCGGGGTTGCCTAGTCAAAAGTTTTGCGTTGTCTTCTGCGCATAGGCCTGCCTCTCTGATTTCTGTTGCCCGGAGTCTCGCTGTCTTGTACCTTCCTTGTTTTGAATCTGCATCTTTAAGAAGCACGTCATTCTCACTGGCTCGATTCTCAAATCTTGAACATGGGCGCTTACCCTAGATAGAAACTGTATTTTCTTAAGAAGAGCAAATAGCCAAGCTTTTTGCGCTGCGGACGTGACGACACATTCAGCCATTTTGCTCAGTGCAAATATTGTCGTTGATCGAGTAAAAAATTCTGCTGTCAGGATGGCTCAACTACTAGTTCTTGCAAATGCCTTCCGTCTATCCTTTCTTGTAGGGGACTGGACACACAACCTAGGGATAAGACACTCGGTGCCCAAATATCTCACAATTGCAGTCGATTGACTTCTAACCATTTCAGCGATACACTTATACACATCTTAGATTTGCCTTGATATGTTTTTGAGCTTGATCTACATGTTTTGTTCGCTGAATTTCTCCTTTGAACTGTGAATATCCTTGTTTTATTTGGCTGAAGGCACTGTTACCTTAAGTCCAATACCTTCTATCCTCCTATTTATCTTACTTTGTCATTCTACTCCAATCCTTCAAAGAAGACATATTTTGCTTCAGTTCTCTGATTTGAGCGTTGTAATTTTGTTTCCTGCGCTTAATTTAAGCAAGCTTGCACTCTGCACTGTAAATCACTGATTTTTCTTTCTTCCTTGACTGAGCTCCAGCTTATGCTGTATGCATTGATTGTGTTCTTTTTGTTGTTGATTTACCAATGAATGATATAATGGGTGGCCCGCCCAAGATGGGCCAAACCCGGCCCGTGAGCCACAAGGGCCCACGAGGTAGTTATTTCTTTTATTAATACTAGAAGGTACCCTTTGGAAAGTGACGTGATTCATATGCAAACACACACTCCTTCAAGAACGTTGGTTTTTCTCTGTTTCTTTTCGGAACGCACGCTAGTACGAAAGGACGATCGAAGAACTTTCAAGCGCAAAGTGACACTTAATCTGTGACAATACCGGGTATGTTCATTGTGTGATATGCCTGTACGATCGGTGATACAAGTTTGATGATTCTCGGGCACGTTTTCCGCACTAATCGAATTCGTTCCGAATATGTTTCGAACGTGACGATCGGGGATTGAGTTTTCCCAACATTGGTATCAGAGCCCGCTTACTTGTTTCCCGATCATGCTTATGTATCGTCTGAAGTGTATACTGCTTGTTTTCGTTTTGGCCTCGTTTTTTGTTCGTCTTCGTCGCGTCGCCGAACTGTTCATGCATGTTTCGATTTCTGTTTTTCGTCAAAACTCGAATTTTATTGCATAAACGGAAAGTACTCGTCGAGACGAGAAAATTGATGGGCGGCGCGTCGCCGGAGGACGCCGCACGCGCCCTCACGCGCCGGCAAGGACCAGGCGCGCGACGGCGCGTGAGGCCCACGCGCGGCGCACGAAACGGCGCGTCGATTGCGCGCGAACCGCCAACGATGACGTCACGCTGACGTCATCATCCCGACCCGGCTGACTTGACCCGACCCGGGTTGATCCGACCCGACCCGGTTGACCGATCCGTTGACCGTTGACCCGACCCGACCCGATTGACCGACCCGAGTTGACCGTTGACCGGTCAACGGTCGGACCGGTCAACCCGGTCGGACCGGTCAGACCGGTCGAACCGGACCGGTTCAAACCGGCAGATTGACCCTATGTATTTCTTTCGGCCCGTTCGAGCTCATTTGAGCTCCGATTTGGACGTTCTTGGTATCGACGTGCTCGTATTGGAATGCTCTACATTATAGTGTATTCATATTACATTTTTGCTGCACTTATGAATGTGAAAATGCACGATAAACCCTATGTACACGTACTTAGGGGCGTATTATTTTGGCATTTTCTGTAGTATTTCTCTATAGTCTTTTGAAATACAAGTGCAAGATCATATGTATATGAGTAAGCATTCCTTACCTTAATGTATCATGGATTATAAGTAATCCTTTGTTCTGCATTCGTTGCAGGAATAATGGTACATTTGAGACGCACTCCGATCATCCCAAGAACGGCGGCTCAAAAGGAGAAGCTTGAGAACCTAAGAATCAAGCTAGCCCTTTATCGATGGGACGCCAGAGATGATATGATGACTCACATCATCAAGGTCAATAAAATGATACAGGATATCATTTGGAACGGTTTTGTAATGCCGGAATATGTAATGGTCGGAGCCCTAAAGTGCACTATTCTTGAGGAGTTGGGAAGAATGCTTGATAAGGTTAAAGAAACCTTAAATGGTCCAAGCTATAATATGCTTATGGAGAATTATGTGCAAGAATACATAAAGGTCGGGGCAAGAAGAACATCAACCCTTGCATTGAATGGGTCTCGGCGCAAATCATGGTCAGGATCTAGGGTTTTTCCGGGAGCCTCTATTTATGTTTCAAAGGAAATAAAACTTTCTAAAGAATTTTATGAGTCCTTTCCTGTCTATGTGTTGGATTGGTACACTTGATGTTGTTCTTTTAGAATTTGGAACCAATTCTGTACGTGTCTATGGTTGATATTACATATTCTTAAACATTTGTGAATGTTTTATGATATATATGTGGCTATGAATTTTTGATGTTTTTCATTTTATAATTGCCATATTATGTGTTATGTTTTATGTGGGAAGTTCTTTAAAATTTGTATAACTTTTGAAGAACCAATTTCATTACATAAAATGATTATGTTAATGGTAATTTCAAATTAGGTTTTTTAGACGATGATTGGGAACATAGTGAACTTTCGACTCTAAGACCTTTAGTGAAACTATTCATTAACATGATTAGTTTATGTAATCATGATGCTGATGAAGCATTTAGATAGGCTTTAATAACTCGTGCGTATGTGTCTGAAATGTTCAGATACGATGGCTTCAGCAACTAAGAACATAGTGGCTGAACTAAATAAGGGAGAAAAATTGAATGGCGACAATTATGAGATTTGGAGTCTCAAAATTCAATATGTGCTGGAAGAGCAAGAGGCACTCGAAGCTCTTAACCAGATTATGGAAGAACCTGAGGATGGGACAACTGCCCAACACAAGAGGGATAAAGATGCCTTTACTGTTTGGAAAAGAAAGAACTCTCTTGCTCGCATTACGTTGCTAAGTAGTATGGACAATGACATCATGCGAGAGTTCGGACGTTTCCAGAGCGCCAAAGAGATGTGGGCTGCACTGGCATCAAGATTTGGTCAAACTTCTGTGACCAAACTGAGACAACTCACTATCCGTTTCGACTCTTACAAGATGTCTCATGGAAAGACCATGAAACAACATTTGAGGCAGATGTCGAATATGATCAGTGAGTTAAAGGATGTCGGGCACATACTCACTGATGAACAACGGGTGCAGGCAGTAATCCGCTCCTTGCCTCAAAGCTGGGAGCATATGAAGATCCATTTGACCCACAATGAGGGTATCAAGACCTTCGAGGATGCTATGCGGCATCTTGAGCTGGAAGAGGATCGCCTCATGGCGGCTAAGCCAGAAACTGATATTTATTTTGCTGGTTCTAGCTCGCATGGAGTTTCGGGCTCCAAGAGGAAGCACCCTATTGGGTCAAGGAAGTGGAAAGGCAAAGGGCCAAGTCCTTCAGGGAAGAAGCCGAGACTCAACCAACGGGAGAAAGGAAAGCGTCCTTTCAAGAAGAACATTTCAAGAGTGAAATGTTTCAACTGTGGCAAGAAGGGTCACTTTGCTCGCGACTGTGGCGAGCCAAAGAAGGTAGAAACCCTTAGCATTCATGAAAATGCTACTTATGTGTCAAGTTCAGTGTTTCTAACCGAATCTAATCCTTTGTGGACTGTAGACTCGGGAGCCACAGACCATGTAGCGAAGGACAGAGAAGCTTTCGTGGAGTTCCGACGAGTTCCACAAGGAACGAAGTGGATATACGTGGGGAACAATTCAAGAGTGGAGGTCAGAGGCATTGACACCTGTCAACTACTTATGCGCGGTGGACGTACATTGTTCCTACATGATGTGCTATTTGCTCCAGAGATTCGTCGGAACTTAGTTTCGGTGTTGGTTTTAGTTAGACTTAGTTTTACTGTAAACTTCCATAACAATGGTGTAGACTTGTGTTTAGGAACAAGTTATTATGGTTCCGGATATTTTTTAGATGGTTTCATTGTATTAGATG
Organism: Syzygium jambos; assembly: GCA_031216235.1. Taxonomy (NCBI): domain Eukaryota; kingdom Viridiplantae; phylum Streptophyta; class Magnoliopsida; order Myrtales; family Myrtaceae; genus Syzygium; species Syzygium jambos. The sequence goes on along the minus strand of CM062225.1, from coordinate 17,693,932 downwards.
TTGACTATTATGAAGTTAATATTAGTTATTCCTTATTTACATCATCTGATTCTTATGAGAATGATGTGAACGTGTGGCATGCTAGACTTGGTCATATTGGCCAGCAAAGAATGAATCGATTGGCTAAAGATGGCTTATTGGGAAATATTAAAAAGGTTGATTTGCCCATATGCGAGCATTGCCTAGAAGGAAAAACAACACGGAAACCATTTGGAAAAGGAACAAGAGCTGAATTTCCTTTGCAATTAATCCATACTGACATCTGTGGTCCAATGAATATAAAAGAAAGGCACGGGTCTGTTTATTTCATCACATTCATTGATGATTATACTCGATTCAGACATGTCGATTTGATTTCTCATAAGTCCGAAGCTTTAAATTGCTTTAAAAGATTTATGAGCTTAGTGGAAAATCAATTAAACAAGAAAATAAAAGCATTAAGATCCGATCGAGGTCGAGAATATCTGTCTGATCAGTTCAGAAATTTATGTGATGAAAAGGGAATAGAAAGACAACTGACTATTCCATATACTCCTCAACAAAATGGTGTTGCGGAAAGAAGAAACAGAACTCTAATGGAAATGGTTAGATCAATGATGGCACATGCTAACTTGCCCATCACCTTTTGGGGTGATGCTTTGTTGACTGCTGCCTACATACTTAACCGTGTGCCTTCTAAATCAGTTGCTTCTACTCCATATGAGTTATGGACAGGCAGAAAGCCTGATTTAAGTTTTCTAAAACCTTGGGGTTGTGCTGCCTATACTAGTGAGTCTTCTCACAAGCATGAAAAATTAGGCCCAAGAGGCAAAAATAGTATTTTTATAAGATACTCAGAGCACTCAAAGGGATATGTATTCATAGGTGAGCAAGAAAGCGGAAGTATAACTGAATTTGAATCACGGGATGTCACATTCTTAGAGAATGAATTTCCTAAAAAGGGCGAAGTAGGTGGTAATTACTCACTATATGAATCTGTGGATCGTGATAGTGAAGTTAGTGGGAGCATTGTGACAAATGGAGAGTTAAATGCAACCCAGTCTCAATTGCAACCACTTAAAGAGATGACACCACCATTATCTCATTCGAGTGGGAGCGCAATGGAACGTGGTGAATCATCAGGAGTACAGCATTCCATACGATAGTCGAGTCGTAATAGGATTCCCCGTCGACGTTTTGACATTGAAGGAGAAGCCTTCATGATTGCCCCACAAGATGAAGATGAGCCGAAGAATGTGAACGATGCTCTAAAATGCCCTGATAAGGAAGAATGGATACATGCAATGGAAGAGGAAATGAAGTCATTAAGATCAAACCAAGTTTGGGAATTGGTTGACCTTCCAAAAGGACACAAAGCCATTGGGAACAAGTGGGTTCTCAAAATAAAGCGTAAGGCTGATGGCTCAATAGAGAGGTATAAGGCTCGCCTTGTGGCGAAAGGATATAATCAACAGGAAGGAGTTGACTTTGAAGAAACTTTTTCTCCTGTAGTTAGATTTACCTCTATTCGCCTTATTCTGGCAATAGTAGCTAGTATGGATCTAGAATTACATCAAATGGATGTAAAGACTGCATTCCTCAATGGAGAATTAGAGGAAGAAATTTATATGGAACAACCTGTTGGTTTCATTACAAAATGCCAGGAGCACAAAGTGTGTCGACTATTAAGGTCGATATATGGCCTTAAGCAGTCTTCGAGACAATGGTATATACGTTTTCACAATGCAATAATGGCATATGATTTTGTAATGATTAGTGAAGACAATTGTGTATATATCAAAAGATCCAAAGATCAATTTGTGATCTTATCATTATATGTTGATGATATACTAATTGCCGGAAGTAGTATGGAGTTAGTTAATACAGTCAAGAATTGGTTATCTTCCAATTTTGATATGAAAGATATGGGTGAAGCTGCATACATTCTTGGAGTTAAGATTTCAAGAGATCGCTCAAAGAAATCCCTATCTCTTTCACAAGAGACGTATGTGAATAAAATCCTTGAGCGATTTCGTATGCAAGACTGTAAACCAATAGATACTCCTATTGCAAAGGGCGAAGCATTAAGCGATAGAATGTGTCCTAAGACTTCACAAGAAAAGGAGCAAATGGAACAAGTTCCATACGCTAGTGCTGTTGGAAGCTTGATGTACGCTATGATGTGTACAAGATCAGATATTTGTTATGCAGTTGGAATGGTAAGTAGATACCAATCCAATCCAGGTCAAGCACATTGGATCGCCGTCAAAAGAATCCTGAGATATCTAAAGGGAAGTGCCGACTATACGCTGACTTATCAAGGAAGTGATCTACACCTTGAAGGCTATACAGATGCTGACTGGGGAGGAGATTTAAAAGAAAGGAAATCTACTTCTGGATACGTATTCTTACTGAATAATGGCGCCATATCTTGGAGCAGTAAGAAACAACAGTGCATAGCCTTATCTACAATGGAAGCCGAGTTCGTGGCTCTATCAGCAGCGGCACAAGAAGCTGTTTGGCTTAGAAGATTTTTGGATCACTTAGGTGTAACTGAGAAAGTTGCAAACCCAGTATTGGTCTATTGTGATAGCCAAGCAGCAATAGCGTACACTAAGGATCCCAAGTACCATGGAAAGACCAAACATATAGATATCAAGTATAACTATGTCAAGGACATGATTGCACGAAAGGAAGTGAACGTGAAGTACATATCTACACAAAGGATGATAGCAGATCCTATGACGAAGCCGATTCCTAGAGAAGTTTTCCATGGTCATGTGAGATCTCTAGGACTGTGTAGAATATGATGTACTGTATATTGTATTTTTCCCAGAATGTTCACTATTAATGAAGTTTGTTATTATCAATGCCTATAAGTTTGCATGACGTTTGTGAATGTTGATGCTGAGTGCATTATATTGAAAAGGTATGTCGGACAGATGAGAGATTAGCCCACTCACACGGGTAATCGCCTCTACTCACTGTGTGATGAATAGAGATGAGACAATTTTAAGCTTGTTATCTAAGTGATAATTGAGAGCTCAAGCTTGAAGTATGGACGTCGCCTTAACAGAATGTTAAGATGATGACATATAGATTATTATGTCCGAAAGTGAAATGACCCACATATTTCACTTTACCTGTCTTTAATGCCAGATGTGAGTTCTGATAGATGCTTATGAATAGAGTAGATTTGTGAACTCAAGTTAGACATTGAGTATGTCTAAACTATCATCTGTACGGTATTGAGAGTAAAGACATACGCTCTATGGGAAAAGGAGATAATACCGTAATACGTATTTCATATTACGTATGCATGAGACGACCGATAAGAGTTGACAAAAAATTATGATCTCAATTTTTAAGTCGTGTGAGACTCTTGAGGAAAATAGTTTTTCTCAATTAAAAGTGCCCTCACGACTCTTACTTATTCTTAAAATTTCTATTCAGTGTTTGCTATCTTAAGATGTTGCCGATGATCATGATAATTCGGTCTAACGGGGCATTTCTAGAAAAGCAAGTTGAACTGAAATGGAGAGGTTTAAGGAAAGAGGAAGATCAATTTAACTTATGATGTCACATTCTATATTTATATTCACAGGTCGACCAATTATGATTTTAAGTAAATCATAGTTGTGAATACAATATACGAGATACTGAAAGAGATCGAGAGAGATAAAAAATGTGACTGATTGATCTAGGGAACTGCATACTAATTCTACTTTGCATAGTGCCCAAATCTGAGCTGTTATATATTCCTAACAGATGTATAACAACGAGCTCTCGTAGTATGCTGGTCGCACGGATTATTTGCCGATATGATCTTTGCAAGGAAGAGAGTTGTGTTTAGCCCATCGTGAGCGAGTGGGAGATGAAGGATATAATGGGTGGACCGCCCAAGATGGGCCAAACCCGGCCCGTGAGCCACAAGGGCCCACGAGGTAGTTATTTCTTTTATTAATACTAGAAGGCACCCTTTGGAAAGTGACGTGATTCATATGCAAACACACACTCCTTCAAGAACGTTGGTTTTTCTCTGTTTCTTTTCGGAACGCACGCTAGTACGAAAGGACGATCGAAGAACTTTCAAGCGCAAAGTGGCACTTAATCTGTGACAATACCGGGTATGTTCATTGTGTGATATGCCTGTACGATCGGTGATACAAGTTTGATGATTCTCAGGCACGTTTTCCGCACTAATTGAATTCGTTCCGAATATGTTTCGAACGTGACGATCGGGGATTGAGTTTTCCCAACAACCAACGTATATGAAGATCTACTTGCGTCTCTGTTTGGATGGCAATTTCAAGGTGAAGAGCAGAGGAGTTCACAAGATGACCAATTTTTTTTTTCTGCAACTGTCAGCTCTGCTATGCTTGATTTTGCAATTGACATAAGAAAGATGAGATGGAGCAAGCACTCGCCCGTGCCTTTCAACCAGGGTTGCGGTATCGAATGGGCGTATGGGATGTTAATTCGTCCCACACGTAGCCGAACTCCCGGATTTAAGATCTCTAGAATTTGTTAGACCGAATTCTTTACAGATGCACCTTGATAACGTGACTTCTCCGACACTACTCAAAGCTTTAAGTGTCCAATCCACCTGTTTCTTAAATGGATTGTTGCAGCTCTAACGTGGTTTTAACTTCAAGTCTTTGATCGGTTCCATATCGTGAAATTCCCGAACCTAAAATTTGAGAAGATCTTAGGAATCAGACGCCGTATAGCTAACGAGCCTAATGTGTAATATTCGATATGCTACGTGTACATCAATGAGAATCCAACTGTCTAATTAAATGCACATGTTCACACAACGATTTAGTATTCTGCATGCATGTCACATCGCGAGCTTAAGACACATCATTACACGATGATGATGCTCCACGTCATCATGTGAATTGGTGCCTTATATGACTCATCGCCACATGAGAGGAGACAATAGGTCATCACATAGGACACGTCGACCGGAGGATTCACCTGCATCAACGTGACATAAACCAAGGTCACATGAATCTATATGAATATATAGAGAAAGAGATAAATACCAAGCCAGACGCCTCATCGACCTACATCTTCTTCGAGGTAAGATCAGGTGTCTGAAGAAGATTTTTCTCGGTAAAGGTCGGATATTCATGTCCATTTATTAGCTGCTCGGTACATAGTTAAGAAAAACTTAATTGCATGTTTCATTCCTTCGCCAGAACCTCAACTTCAGGTAAGAATTCTTGTGAAAGACTGCTCAAATACCTCAAAAATTTGCATCTTCGCTTTACCCCCTTCGCCAGATTCTCCCAGATCCATCTCGAGCAAGTCTCAACAGCCCTCCTATACAGCTTCTTACCTCGTTAGTTTCTTGTGGGTCCACGCTTGAACCGGTTCTCTCAAGTGTCCAAGTATGTCAGATGCGACGGATAGTTGATTTTGGGCAAAAGGGTCCTCTCAAGATATTGTTTGTTCTGGAGTCTTGAGAAAAACCCTTTTGCCCAAAATCAATTATTTGCTCTCTGTCAGCTTTGCCTACTCGGACCTCATCTGGTGATAGCTACTGATCCCAGAATTGTAGCAAGGAGCTTAGAGAAGCACATAATTCCTAATATTTGTTGTCCTGAGTATTCTTATCAAGAAAGCAATTGCATCTGTTTAAAAGTAGTTATTAGAATTGGTCGACGTTTCAAATTGATTTAAGATCTAAATGATATGCATCTATTAGATTAATCTATAATCTAATGAAGTACAAGCGAATATATCGATTCATCAATTGCGGATATAGGATCCAATACCTACCCATTGATTCAATGGATCAATTATTTCTTGTCTTATTTATGATGTGTTTCATACTTTGATGATTACATAGCAAGTAAAACTATTATGTACTTTGCAATCCATTCTTAAATGAAATGTCTTTATGTAAAAGTGTAATCCGTATGTTAATAAGATAAAGGGTACACATATATTTATAGAGATCGTAAAATTAACTGGAAATCAAGATATTTTTGCCGTGGAATATGGATTTTGCTCAAAATTTTATTCTTTATGATACTTTATAATAAAGTTAGGTATTTTGTGACACAAAAATACCGTTATTTCGCCATATTTTACAATTCAACTTGAATCAATTCTCGATTTTTGATTCATGAGCATAAACACATATCTTTATTTGACAACTACGGTTATTAAGCGTTACGGGAAAATATGGCATGATGATTGTCGCTTTATTCCGTCCTTTTATTGAGGTTCTGAATAGGGCTGGTAATTTGTGTGAGGAAATTTTCTGTTGAGACTTGATTCTTCAATCATCTGACGACATCTCTCTTTTTTTTTTTTTTTAAATGTTGAAGCTTCTTTAAGCTATTCATTTATGGTGTTTTCATTTCCTCAAATTCTGTTCATAAGAGGTTTGATTGGGAGAAATTATTGATGGTTTACTTATGTACTTTAGCTATGCAAAGGAGAGAGTAGTCCAACCGTATGCTCGCTCTTTCCAAACAATGCCATTTCTTCTTTCAGTTATTGAACGATGAAAACCAAATTTTTGCCATCGTCAGTAAAACCATAAATTAGTAGTTGGCCATGGAAGATGTTCAGCAGAATCTCCTGCTACATTTATTTGGATTTCTGTCACTACTGCTCAAATGCATGTTACCAAACGCCTCTACTGTGGGATGATTACAGAGTACGTTTAGCGTGACCATCAGGGCTTGGTGTAGCCGTCTACCGCATAGCTTAAGATTTTGAGGATGTTGAAGGAAGATGTTTCATCTCAGGTACACTTAAATTTTCCATTGGCGGTCTTCTTCAGTACATTAGAAACTTACTTTGCTGTCTATTTAATTGTTTGCTGAGTGCTTGTGGAGTTGCCTCAATGAATTTGTTATTCTTTTGTTGGTGATGATGGATGTGTATCAGCTTTTTGGAATCTAATCCTTAGCAAGTGAACTGGATTACTGATGATAAAATGTTAAATAGCAAACTGAGTTTGTCAAGGATCCCTTTTTTAGGATTTGTGTTGTATTCAATATCAAGCTTTCAATCTCTGTCGCGTGCCCAATGTACATCTAGTAATTGGGAGGTCGGTTGACTTTTAACCATTTCATTGATGGTACACATAACCTAGGGAGACAATACTTGGCGCGCATCAAGGTTTGCCCTTTTCATTGCGTAGAGAAGTCAATGGTTACCTTGATGTACTTTTGAACTAAATCGATCTGATCCAAATATGTTTTGTTCGCTGAATTTCTAGTTTCAACTATGAATATCCTTGTTTAGTTTGGCTGAAGGCACTATTATCATATGTCAAATGCCCTTCTATCCTTGAAAGAAGACATAAATGAATTTCTGATCTTACTTTTGTTTTTCTACTCCAATCCTTGAAAGAAGACATTTTCTGCTTCAGTGTTCTGATTTTAGTGTTGTTACCTTTGTTTCCTGCGCTTAGCTGAAGCAAGCTTAGACTATGCACTTAAATTACTGTGTTCCTGTAGTTATAAGGTTGCTAATTCTTTTTCTCCCCTAGCTGAGCTCCAACTTATCAATAAATCTTGTGGTTTCTTGAATTTTACCGTACTAGATGTATTGGTTGCTTTTTTTTCCTTTTTTTATTGTCAATTTTTTGTGGGAATAGGTTCTTCCTTCTTACCAATGTATTTGAGGATCTATTTGCTTCTCTGTTTGGATGGAGATTTTGAGGCGTGGAGCAGAGGAGTTCATAAAATGAGCAATGTTTTGTCTGCAATGATCATCTTTGCTGTGCTTGGTTGCAATCCGCAGAACAAGATGGGAAGGAGCAATCACTTCCCGTACATTTTGAGAATATTGGAGAAATTTTATTGGAGAAGTTTGTGAGCGTCTCATAAGAGGAAGCTCTGTGATTTCGTCGAATCTGTATACAGCATGACTTTTTGAGTTTCTTGAAGACGCAGATCAATAAGGCTACTGTTGAAAGTGACTCTGTACTGCTTTCCCTACGGATGGTTTCTTGCTTACTGTTTATTTTATCCCATGCCCTCAGGTTTAATATCCTAAAAGCATGAGCTCAATTATTTCTGATTTTGAGGTTCAATGAGCCAATCAGCAAGTTCTGTTTGCCCATGTATGCATCATGAAGTGTTGAAACAGTAATAACATCATGGCTTCAAATTCTAATTTGAAGGCTTAGAAGTTAGAATCTTGTAAAGCAGAGCATTCTTTAAAATCTAGAGTGAAATGTCTGTTTCAGTCCTTACAAGAAAAATATCTGCTTTTCATGGCAGGAATGATGCTTGTAAGCAAAGATAGACAGTACTCTCAATTCTATTATTTGAGAGTCGGAAATGCGTTACTCATTGAACTTGCTCCTTTGTTAGATTTTTGCTCTTTACGAGAGATAGCTATTCGATGGGAACCCTGAATGAGCAGACTTAAGAAACTGTTGGAGAAGTTCAGTCGATAGTAGAAGAATTTCACTTGGCTATTCAAACTATTTATTAAATGGTGGGCTTTTATCTTCTGATAGGGTTAGAATTTTATAAGGTGTCACTGTTACCTTTCATTACTTGTATACATAAAGATGATAGCGCCGAAGCAGCAGTGCTGTTTATAGCAGTCTGTTCACTTGTATTTTTCGCGGTGTTGGCATTATGGAAGAAGTTATCGAATTCCTTTGGTCAAAATAATGTTCATTTAGAGATGATCGAATGACGAAAACAACAGAGGGATGGGACACATTACAATTTTCCGGAGAGGTCATGTACATCAATCTTTCTAGAAAACAAGAAGTAAAGGCAACTTGGAGTTGCAAGTATGCCGGCATTTTGAGCAGGCACTCTGATCATTTGCCTAGATTAAGTGCTTGGGAAAGCTTGAGGACTGGGAGATTTTTGGGCTTGGAGAGCTTTTCAAACTCTAGGATGCTTTGTCCCACGGAAGACCCAGTAGTTTGGCTGCATGAAGTGACCAGTGCATCTATCTATTATGGAAAAGGTTGAGGTTCAAATGCACAAGATTTCCGAGCACTTTGAGGATCCGTCCCGATAGTCCACAACTAAATGAAGACATTTTATGACCTTATTCTCAAAGAGCCCGTTCTCTTCCTCCATCAACGACTGATCTCGTAGCATTGCCGATGATGCCTGGTGGGTGGTTGAACAAGAATCCAGCTCATTCCAAGACTGGTCAACTAATGATGTTACCCATGAAAACAGAGGCAAAACGCCAAGGAGATGATTTGAATGCTGGTTCCATCAAAGTACATCATGTGCATTGATGAGTTTTTTTCTAAGCAATCTGACAGTCCGCGATCAAAGTACATTTAAGATCACATGCACGACAACAATTGAGTAATTCATTCCAAGGATGTGATTTTGCAATAGTTCAACTTACAGACCCTTCCTCAGGCTTGAATTTATGCCTGTTCTCTTATATTAGCCTCATAAACTACATTAACCGATCAAGAATGACTTGGCTTAACTTGCCTATAATACAACAAGAACATGACAGATGACGTAGAAGGCCAGTCACACTTTTCATCATCATCAGGGGAACTATTCCAGTGTGATCACACCGCATTCTAGTTTAATTCCCATAAGTGGAATTTGACCTCATCGTGTATTCCGCCACCAGTTGCGCAAAGGATGACGACTTGTTGTCCAGTAATCTCTTCGGAGAATCGTATTCTTCCACCAGTCCTGCACTTGGGGATCAAGAGAGCCCGTATTATTTCACTTGAAGAGAAGATTAACGCAGAATGCAACAACAAGAGCAAGGAGAAATTGTTAAAAGATACCGACCATGATCTAAAACAAGAACCATGTCGCTATCAAGAACCGAAGTGATACGATGCGCGATAGTTATAACTGTGCAGTCAGCAAAGTGCTGCCTCAGAGTTTGCTGAATCAGATTATCAGTAGCCGTGTCGACGGATGCGGTAGCTTCATCAAGCACTAAGACCTTGCTTTTCTTGAGCAGCACACGCCCAAGACACACGAGCTGCCTCTGACCCATGCTCCAGTTCTCTCCATTCTCAGTAACTGCATAATAACAAATATCGATAAAAGCTATGAAAAATTGATAATCTAAAGATTGATAGATGTACGATGTAAAGGACATTGCAAACTACATGATCAGTTAAACTTCCAGGAATTAAGTTAAAATGCTTCTTCCTATAAGTGCATCTAGAAGTACCACAAAAGAACAGTCACAAGAGGAAAAGGGTATAAAAATTTACCAGTAGAATCTAATTTTCCTTCCTTCTTCCGGACCTCCTCCGCGAGTTGGCACTTATGCAGGGCCTAAAATTTGCAGAAACCTCGTTAGCTAACATCATCGATAAATCTGCTCATATGTAATTTTTGACTGGTGCAAGGAAATGAACAAACCTCCCAAATTTGCTCATCTGTGTACTCCTCCAGAGGGTCCAAGTTACTTCTCATGGTCCCTTCAAACATAGTTGGGTCCTGAGGGATTATGCTCAGTCTAGACCTCAAATCGTGCAGTCCAATTGAGGATATATTGACGTTGTCGATCGTGATTTGACCAGCAGTGGGTTCCACAATCCTGAAGAGTGCTTGTATAAGGGTTGATTTACCGCTTCCAGTTCTCCCCACAATCCCGGTTTTCATTCCACCGGGAAAAGTGCACGTAACTCCACGCAGAACAAGGGGCAAGTGCAAAGCATATCGGACCTACATTCCACATGGTTGTCACAAATATAGGTCAATCATCAATTGTAAAAGCTGTAATGAGATGATACAGAAGCTTCATGTACCTGCAGACCGCAAATGTCGATCTCTCCGCGTGATGGCCAAGAGATTGACAGACGATTTTCCTCTAATACAAGAGGGGGCTCGCTTGGAATGCTGGTGTACTGCAGTATCCTCTCAACTGATATGATTCTGTTCTCCATAGTGCAGAGATTCCAAATCACCCAAGCTTGTAACCTGTTTAGGTTAAGTCCATAGGTCACGGCTAATCCCGCAATGGCTTCAGACATCAGGATAGAAGCAGTTTAAACATCAAATGTGCTGGAAACAATTACATAAATACAACAGCATTTGAAAATCTCAAAGTAAGTTCTTACCTGGATCGATAAATCCCTCAGGAACAGAGACTAGGAAAATCAAAGAAAATCCGAAGGTAATTGACGATAACATGTCTAGGCGAAAACACAACCATTCCATTGCCCCAGCGATATGAAACTTAGGCCGCGAATATCCATCGGCAAGTTTCATATTTGTATCATGGAACCGTGATTCTTGATCAAAGCTTCTAATAGTGGTGGCTCCTGAAATTGTCTCAGCAAAGTGCTGTATTACTGGAGCTTTACATACCCCAACCAACCTTGACAATTCTCGTGCAGAAGATATGTAATATTGCTGGAGTCGAGAAAAATAATTCAGTCAGCTTATATTTTTGAGAATTCAAAAGAATCTACACAGACCAAATGTATACAGATACTTGTTCAAGCTCACAGCGTGCCAAAAGTTTGTCACTCATGAGAAAAAGAGTGGAAGGACTTTGATGAACAAGGACACATTTTCAAGGCTTTTACGAGAAGACAGTCGATATGGAAGTATTACCATTTCACTCCTTTCATTAATTGAGGAAACCAAATAACTAGCAGAACACATCTAAAACCAGAACAGTCATACTGAAAAGAGAGAAAGCCAAGTCCTCTGTGCTCTTCTTGACAGTCAGAAAAAGATCAGAAGAGCCAGGATGATTACCTGATACCACACACAGATTGCAATGACGGAGATAAAAATTATGAAAACCTGCCATGCAACCTGAGACATCACAGCAATAATTCCAAGGAGCTGGATCATCGAGAAAGCAAATGCTGCAACTAAATATTGCATGTTTGTATCCACGGCACTCTGGTCTGTAGAAGCCTACAATAGGAAAGAAAAGATGCCTTAATAGATGCAGTTGCTCATGGATAATCGTAGTCAACGCAAACAAAAGTACAAGCAATGATTTAAAATACAGACCCCTACAAGCTTATATAGAAGAAATACAGCCCCCTGTAACAATATCATAACGAGCATATTATACATACCCTATTGAGGATTCTTCCGCTTGGACTAGCATCGAAGAACGACATTGGGGCACGGAAAATACAAAAGTGCATCCTATTGAAGAGCTCAGTTGCTGTCTTGAACCCAAAAGTTGCAAGAGCAGTAGATCTCGCAAGAACACATAGAGAACTGCCAGCAGCCAAAGCTACATAGACTGCTATTAGAGTTGATCCCGTAACACGAGGTTTGACATCCTCGGACACTGGAGTCGCCCAAGCCATCCAATAATTACTTCCTATTTGAAGGAGCTGAAAGAGAATATGTGCCAGCAATATGACCGGCACAAGAGCTCCTCCGTATGCCAGAGTGATGTATTTCCAGTACACTGTAAATCCGACTCTACCTTTCTCTCTTTCTTCATCTTGAACAAGCTGCCCTTTGGTCCCGACATTGTCGATGACTTCATCTTTCTGAGAAGCTTTGCTTTCATCCTCCTCAGAAACCTTCCCATTAGTATCCATACTGCCATTTTGAACATTGCTACTAGATCCTCCATTTGCCGGTCTGTCTTGTATGGAATCTACCGCTGACAAAGCTTTCTTATGTGCACCTACAAGCTCCATGAAATTTGTCCCTGCATGAAGTACATCGTTGTATTTTCCTGCTTCCGTAATCCTTCCATCCTTCATAACCTGACGAAAAATAAGAACAATGCTTTGCATCATGACTCTACAACTAGAATGAATGAAAAACTGGTTCTGTAACTTGTGAATTGCTCACCAGTATGAAATCAGCCGCGGGCAAGAATTCCACTTGATGAGTTACGTAAATCACAGTTTTGGTACTTAAAAGGCCCAACAAGCATTCCTGTCAAATACAAACTCAATAAGTAGTCAATTCCCAAAGCACTAACACAATACACGCAACAATCGAACAAAGTCTGGCAAATATCCCCAGAGAGAGTGAGGAGGGAGGCCCTTAAAAGAACTACCGAAAAGAAATTTAAAAAATTAGTCCATCTACAGATATGTGCTTCTATGAGTGTGAGGGTGCATACGTAAGTCAATTCTACCAAATACCAACAACTAGGAATTAGCAGGTACGTGCAGGTTACCTTAAAGAGATGAGTTCCTGTATGAGCATCCACAGCACTAAATGGGTCATCGAATATATAAATGTCCGCATCTTGGTAGACCGCACGAGCAATCTGAATTCTTTGCTTTTGACCACCGCTCAGATTTATTCCTCTCTCTCCAATGACTGTTTGATCACCGTGTGAAAGAATTTCCAAATCCTTCTTCAAGGAGCATGCTTCAAGGACCCTTTCATAACTCTCTTTATCCATCTCCTTACCAAATAAGATGTTGTCGACGATCTTGCCACTCTGAATCCACGGAGATTGAGCGACATAAGCCTTAGTTCCACACAACCTGAGGGTCCCAGATATCTTTGGTATTTCTCCCAGAATGCAGGAAAGCAAGCTTGATTTTCCTGAGCCGACAGTACCACAAACAGCGACCTTCATGCCCCTTTGTGCCTTCAAATTTATGTCCTTAAGTGTGGGGTTAGACGAAGCCAAATCCCAGGAGAAATTCCCACCAATTATCTCAACTGCTGTGTCAGTAATTCCCTGAGGAATCCTCTCAACGACATCACTCCGCAGATCATCAAGACACAAGAAGGATGATATTCTGTCGAGTGAGACCTTTGTCTGAGCTATCATCGATATTGTGTCAGGAAGATTGTAGATGGGTGCTTGGAGGATCCTGAACGTTGCGAGGGCTGATAAGATTTTCCCAGAAGAAAGCGGGATCCCCATCAACATACATGCGCCAAAAGTGACGACAGAAACGAAGGTGGGTGCGCCCCAGAAAACGAAAGAGGTCATTGCCTGAGTGTAAACGAACTTCTTCAACCATCCTGTCTCGGCATTTCGCAGCTCGAAAACCTTCGACAAGAATTTCATCTCCCATCCCTGAAGCTTCAGAATTCTCATGTTCCGGAGAATCTCCGAAGTTGCCTTCATCCTTTTATCTTTCGATTTCATCATTCTGTCCTGATACTTCTCCTGCAACTTACCCAAGGGAACATTTGCTAGCATAACAAGCACAGTGGCCACGAAAGCTGCAATAGTGGCAAGTCCGAGATTTTTGTACAAGATCCCCAAAGCCAAAGCCACTTGCAAAAGCACCATCCATGGGTCGTGCATGTACCAAGCAAAGTCACCCAACCTCTCGGCATCAACGGACATGAAATTGATGATCTCTCCACTAGTATGGCCCTGTTTTGACAGGCACGAAAGGGTCAAGCCCTTGTCATATATCATGGCAACCAACACTGATCGCATCCTAATCCCAACCTGCTGTAACCTGAAGAACCATTGCCTCTGTGAAAGGCACTCAACAAGCTTTGCCACTAAAAATGCCGAAACTAGCAAATAGCCCTCATTTTTGTATTGGCGTTGGCCGTCAAGAAATTGAACAAGGGTATCAATGAGGTACGGGCCAACATAAGAAGCTAACACATAAAGAAGCACAAAGAACGCCGTCGAAAGAATCTCTCTCCACACAGACAAGAACAATGCCTTCACCAGCTTCCAAGTAGTCACTCCATCACTAGCCTCGCCGTTGAACAGAAGCTTACTTCTGAAGTTTTGAGAAGCCCCTACCACACTATCGCCAGAATCAAGTTGAGGAACATCCTCGAGGTCCAAGGTTTTCTTATTCCCAATGGAAATAAGAGGACTCATCCAAGAGAAAGTAACTATGCTAAGTATACCAGCTTTAGAATAAGGGGTTACCGTCTCACTCCCTCTAAACTTATTCAGCCCCACACCATCCCCATTACTCGAAATCAAACTATTACCATTTAGAAGGGGCTCTTCAAGGAGGTTCTCTTCAACCTCATTTTTCCCGAAGAACCCCGCACAACAGAAGTACAAACCGGTCAAGACAGAGATTATGTCGGATACAAAATCCCGAACCGGCAACGAGATAACATGTTTCTCATACCGAATGATGTCTAAAACAAGGGAATAACAGGAAACAGAGAAGTAGAAACCCCACCAAACTCTTAACAAGAATGGGAACTTGGATTCGCCAGAATCAGAGTTTTGACCATGCAGGTAAACACACACTGCACCCCAAGCAAGAGTCGCGAAAGCTGAATCCACAAGGGACACCAGTCTCACGTCCGACCAGCCATTTCTATACCAATAAAAATAGTTCAACACACACAAGGCGAGATTGAACAGAGACACGCCCAAGGCCCAAGAAAGAGTCAGTTTATAGAACAGACCTCTCTTCCTCCTGTGACTCCCCTTCGAACCCTCATCATGCCCTGCCCTTATTTTCTTGCACACCCACGAGACAAGCAGGGCAAGCAACAACACCAGGTGCAAAGAACCAGAAAAGCCATGAACAAAGATGGGTTCGACGAGAAAATCGCTACCTAAGGACATGGGAGCAGAGGAGCGGGAGAAGAGGCTCAGGGCGACCTGCTCTGGTGAATCAAAAGGTCCCATTATGTGGGAGGGGTTTCCGCGAGCTGGGAGTGCGGGCTTTGGTGCTTCGGGAGAAGAGTCTGAGTCTGAAGAATTTGTTGTGCGGGAGAAACAAGAAGGGTGGCGTTGTCCTGATATACTCTCGTGAGTCCGTGGAAATTTGTGCACGATTTGTCGCCTTCTTGCGCGCGCGTGTGTTGGTCCACAACAAAAAGAGGTCAAATTTGGAGTTTTTTTTCGTTTTTCCTTGGGCAAGGGGGAACGTGGTGCGCAAGCCTCAGCAGACGGAGAGGGCCACTGTAAAATATGGGTCCGAAAAAAAAAAAAAAAGAAAAGTCATCAGTCAACAAGTTAAAAGAGAAACAGTGGTATTCGGCTCTTTTAAGGCAGCCAAAGGCAGTCACGAGACAGAATAGAAAACAGAGAGGAAAAGAAGAGAGGGGAGGAAGAGAAGAAGAAGAAGAAGAAGAAAGGAGGGGTTTTGTACCGCGCGGACCTCGCCTAGCCGATTCGACTTCGTATCGCAACGCTCGGTAAGTACTCGCGTCCCTCGTTCGTTTGATCGGAGAAGTTTTCCGATTTAAAGTTTAAATTCGGAATTTTGGGAAATGTGAGCGGCGAAGTCTGATTTTTGAGTCGTTGAGCTGTGTATTTTTATAGAATTGGTAGTTTATGGTGTTACGGAGCCGTGGGATTTTACGGAACCTGATTTGGACTTACGGTTTGCCGGATATGAATTTTTGAAGTTGAGTTCGCGCAGTGAACAGTGCGTGAACAGTGCGCGAACAGTGATTTTTAGGCCGATTTTTGTCAGTTTTCGGCTCGATTTTGGGGCTGCCAAGTTGGGGTTCTTGTAGTGCTCGGAATAAGCTTTCTCTGAACTATAAGTTCGCTTAGAACGGAGTTTGGTGGAAAAAGTTATGGCGCAATCAAATTTCGCGCTGAAGTTCCGCGTCGTGGACGAATTTGGATAATTGTTTTGGACGAGTGTTTTGGGAGCGTCTTTTAGTCGTTATATTAACGTTTAAGCCTAGTTGAGCCGAGTCCTAGTTGAAGCATCATTTTACTCGGTTTTGATATTGTTTTTCGACTTATTGTTAGGTATTCGAGTGCGTCGGCTCGAGAATCCGCTGTAGGTTAGTTTTCAGCTTTTCAAGGTGAGTGGTACTATTTCTTCTTTGAATTTGTAAACTCATATTTTGAAAATGATATGTGTTAGATATGTTATCATACAAGAAATGGCATTTTCTTTGTATGAAAACTGGATCGAGTATTTACTGCCATTTTGTGTATTTGAAATAAAAGATTCCTTTTGGTTTCGGTTTGAATTTACTGATTGCAAATAGGTTTGTAAAACCTTTTGAGAAAGACTCATGAGGAGTTCTTGCATTTGAATGTGGCTTATGAAGGGTTTTATATCGGTTTATGAAATGGTTTATGAAATGATTTCTGGAATGGGTGTTGTAGATTGGTGGGTGATATTGTTGTGGATTTTGATGCTCAGTGTCTCTGTGAACCCAAATGAGGGGTTATGGGTATGCGCATACTAGTCTAGGATATCCTTGTGGGCCGAGCCACCGGCTTATAGTAGGTGGAGACCTTGCCAAGGGGGGAATCTTGGTCGTCTTTCACGGGGCGTTATCCGTGATTATACTTAGATTTCTGAGCATGAGATTGGCCAATGGAATGGACCATTGGCGTGTGCTTTTCGACGAGATTGACCAATGGATTTGACCATTGGTTTCTTCTTTGAGATTATTAATTGGAATGAGCTTTCCTATTGTGAAAATGTGACGTTTAAAGTAGCATATAACTTATTTTGAACATGGAGTTTGTGATATATTGGAGTTGGGTTAATTGAGCTTTCGTTTGGTCTTTAACCGTGTGCATAGTGGGTGCTCGATCTACTTAGAAGAAATGTATTACTCACTGAGCCGTGGTAGCTCATTCCTCTCATCTAACTTATTTTTCAGGTTCTTCTCCGAGACGCTAGTAGGCACGAGAGTTCCGATGTCAGGGAGGACATTTTGATAGTGGACTTTTTGGTACGAGTTATGCATGGATGTGGAGCTTAATGTACTTAGCTTTTTGGTGGATTGTAGTTAACTCTGATATTGTAACCAAATAAACTCTATATCATGTACAAATATATGTGGATACATATATTGATGATATTATGTGAGTTTTGGTTATGTTTAGGCTGCGTCCTTTTGTGAAAGGATGGCCGTGTCATGCCCTTATTCTTGTTGAGTTTGGGGTGTGACAGCCACCATTTTTGGTTGGCCAGTGAAGGAGAGACGCGCGAGAAAGAAATAAACAAAGGAAAAAAAAAAACAGAGCACGGAGACAGAGAAAAGTTTCGGCCATTATTTTCGTGGAAAGTGCCGACGCGAACTGGCTTTTCAAATCAACGTCAGAATATTGACAAAATGAATCGTCAGAACGCTGTTTTTACATATGGGCAAACCCGACGTCTTATCCCAACAGATTCCGGGAAAACGTGACGATTTTCAGTGACAAGTTTCGTAGATCAGGCAGACCTCGCAGGATTTTTTTTTTCCCTCGTCTTTTTAGAGATACTTGCGAGGCTGATGTCAGAAATTCGAAAATATGCATGATTGATCCCATTTAAAGAAGAATTATAAAAAAAGTTATAAACCTATTATTATTATTATAACAATTTAGTATAAATTTGTATTTGTATAAATTTAGTCGTAATTTTTTTTTTTTGCCAATTGAGCTATGAACATTTTGTATTTGTGTCAATTTAGTTCATTCGGCCAAAACTTTGATCGGAATCACTGACATGGACGCCGACTGTGGTGCGGTTGGCGCTAACATGGATAGCTTTTAATAATATTTTTAGATTCAAATTATTTATTTATTTTTCTTTCTCTTTTTTTTTCTTCCCTCCTTTCTCTCGCTAGCGAGGTCGACCTTGCTGACCGGCCAAAGGCAAGGGCAGCCTCGCCGGCCCCTGGCGAGGGTGAGCTTCGCTCAACCCTGGCGAGGTCGACCTCGCTGGCCCTCACCTCTGGCCAGCTGCCGAGATCCAACACCCGGCCAAATGAAGGACGGAAAAAAAAGGAATAAAAAATAAAAAAATTCGATAAAATGTGTAAATATTATTAAAAATTATCCACATTAGCGCCTATCATTCCACGTAGGGATGGTTGACGTCCATGTCAACGATTTCCGGCAAAAATTGACCGGATGAACTGAATTGGCACAAATGCAAAAGATTTAAAACTCAATTGGCAAAAAAAAATGTTTATTATTAAAAGTTTATGACTTTTTTGGTAATTTTCTTTCTCGTTTGTTGAAGACTAGATAGTATCCCATTTGGAAAAAAAAGAAGTAACCACTTGTAATTTCCTCGATTTCTGGTAATTTATGTGAAGTCATCGTAATCTCAATTGCATCTATCGTTACTAATGTATGTTCCTGGGCAATAATTTGATCAACAGAGTTGGTTAGCATATAAGAATTGTTGGTACTTATAATAAATTCCTTTTTTTTCTGTTCTTATTAACTTTCCTTAATGACCGTAAAATTCCCTTACAATTCATCGAATTTAAAGAACTTATTAATGAGTAATTGTCCTTATATGTCGTAATTTTCGTAACTCAATTTTAATTTATTTGTCTAAATTTGACAATCCTATAATCGGTGACTTTCCTTATATTCTAGAAAGTTAATACTATTTTGAAATGCCCTGATGATCGGAATTTATTCCTTTTTAATCCAATCGTCATATTGGCCACAGGTTCGGATTCTGAACGATAGAATTTCTCGAGATATGATCATTCTTTATCTATCTTTTCATGGTATTCCTTTTAATGTTTTGACTATGTATGGCATCAACTAAAGGAGAGAAAGAGGTGGAAGCTGCAATTGGTAAATTGGGATTTGCCTCCAAGTAAGTTTGGCAACATTGGAGACCCGTAGGCAGAAACGAGATTAAACACGATTTACAAAGAAAAGAAATTGAATATGAGATGACAAGACACGTCTAAATTTATATAGGGACACTAGTTAACACAATTTCATCATAATTCCAGCATTTAACGTGTAGAATCGAAATTAAGATATTTGATAGATTGATATGAATTGACACGAAGTACAAAACAACATGTCAACGTGAACCAAATGGTCTCCCTCCAAGTGAGAGAAAAGAAGAAAGGCCATGATAATTGGATGGAAGGACCTCTCCTCGCTAAACACCTTGAAACGACTGCAAATGTTTTTCCTAACAGTCAAAGACATCGACATGCCTCGGCCTTTCAACAAGACCCACCGCAATCAAAGGTCTTTTCCGTTTCTTCTTTCTCTTGGTTGTGCAAGAACAAGGAGTTGTTCTTACTTCCAATGCCTTAGGTTCGATCCCCATTAAAAATTTCTCCATGGAATTAGATTCTAGGATCTCTTTGGCATTCATGTTAATTGTGTTAGATTTATGGTGCATTCGTTTCGCGGAAAATGAGTAATTTAGAAAATATTTTTTGAAAAATGATTGTTTATATCGTTTAAAAAAATTAGTCAACGAAAAATGTTTTCATAGTCGATAACAATCTATGCCTAACTATTTTCGTGGGCGATGAAAATTTTTTCCATTAACTTCTTTTTGTAAGCGATACAAGCGAATATTTTTCAGAAAATATTTTCCAAATCATTATTTTTCGCGAAATGAACACACACCCTTAATTGACAACGAATTCGTTGCGATATGAAACACATAATTCCAACACCAGCTCTAGTCTTCCATGAGTACGGGGATGAAAACCAAAAAAAAAAATTCTTTCACAAATTTCTTTATAACCTTAGGCTCCATTAGTTTTGTGGAAAACGAAAGATTTGTAAAACATTTTCTTAAAAATGATCGCTTTTATATCTTACAAAAATGGGTGAACGAAAAAAAAATCATCTTCCATGAAAATATTTAGACATCAATAGTTGTTAATAATAAAAACATTATCCATTAACTAATTATTTCAAATGAAACGAGCAACCATTTTTAAAAAAATATTTATCAAATTGATTATTTTTTGCGAAATAAACGGTGCTTTAGAAACTTGTGGTTCCAAGAAATTGTAACAGTACTGAAAAGTCTATTTTTGCAAGAGCAACTTTTTCCAACATTGATCGATCAAAGTCTTGTCCGATTACGAAAGTTAGGAATCTAAAAAGATACCTCAAACTCAAAGCACGCATAGTTTTCTATCTTTGGGGCATACATGGAGCAGTAATAATTGGAGTTCTTTGGGAAAATAACTCACAGATTCATTGTTACCGCGAGACGTGGACATTTGAAGAGTTAAATCACGAAACGACGATGAACGGTGAAACCAGTCAAGGGTCTGTTGCCAATTGGCAATCGTTAAGGACAAAATAATATTGTGATTATAGTCATAAATACTTAAGGAAATAATTTTGATAGTTTCTTTGAATATTTCAAATCAATCGGATGCTTTCCAAGTTGATGATAAATGCTCCTAAACCTTGTACCAATTGAGTCCATCTAGCCAATTTAGACTAAAAATTGCTGACGTGGATGCCATTCATTTTACGTGGCACGGCTGATGCTAACGTGGACATTTTTTAAAATAATTTTTTTGAAAATGTTTTGAATTTTTTAATAATTGCACAACACCTGTCGCATGCTTGAGACAATTGGATGTTTTCTCTTAAGGTTCCGTGTGTTTCGGGGAAAATAAATTTTTTTGAAAAATATATTATTAAAAATGATCGTTTGTATATTTTGAAATAATTTGCCAATAAAAAATATTTCCACTGTTGATAACAAATTTATGCGACATAGCGCATCAGATGCTAAAAGAATAAAATAATAACTGAACAAAACAAGATGTAGAAGATAAGAAGGAAAAAAAGTGTAAAAGAATAAGTGCACAAAACAAAATGTGGAAGATAAGAAGGAAGTAGAACTTAGGGAAGTCAAAATGGTCAATTTTGTATAATCTCTCATTTTATAGCAGTATAGATTGATATACTATTTTATCTTAATAAATTCCTATAACATCCTTAATTTTGTCTCCGCTCCCAAATTTCTCAAATTTCTTGAAATTTCAAAGTTTAGGAAAGTATTTTGAGAAACTTTTTGGAAAAAAGCAAATTTAAGAGCTCAATCTTATAATAATAATGCTTTAAATAGGACATATGAGGTAATTAAGTTAATAATCTGCTTTCAATTTGAGAAAAAAACGACTTTTATGTCTATAGAAATGTGATATTCGCTACTTTATTTTATTTTTTGGTCAGAAACACCGAATTTCGTTACTAGAGAAATGTCTGCAAAAACAAATCAACCGCTTCAGAACAAAGAAGGTCCCACAGGGAAGGATTTACAACCCAATTTTGCGGTAATACCTGTGCTTCTAAGGAAATGTAACAGTACTGAAAAGTCTATTTTTGCAAAGAGCAATTTTTTCCAACATTGATCGATCAAAGTCTTGTCCGACTACGAAAGTTAGGAATCTAAAAAGATACCTCAAAACTCAAAGTACTCATAGGTTTCTATCTTTGGGCCATCCATGGATAAGTAATCATTGGAGTTCTATGGAAAAATATCTCACAGATTCATTGTACCACGAGTCAGTTCTATGGGAAAATATCTCACAGATTCATTGCACCATGAGTCGTTTGACATTTGAAGAGGCAATCACGAAACACCCATTGACCTCGGGTGAAAACAAGTCGAGGTTAGTTGCCAATCGTTAGGGACAAAATAATATTGTGTTTATAATAAAAAAAGTTAAGGAAATAATTTTGATAATTTCTTAAATATCTCAAATCATTGGTTTTTTGGGGCTTTGGGAGAAAACGATGTACAATTAATTAAAAATATTCTACATTATTAACTAGTTTCAAGCACGCGTAGGTGCTGCGAAATTAATTTTCATTCCTTGTGCAGCTTATAAGCTAATAATATATGTTAGAACTTAATTGTACAAAGAAATAAATAAAAAACTTAAACATTTTTTTTCTACACATTTTTCTAATATATAAGAAAATAGAGAAGCATTCTAAATTTATCACAAAGAGTGCATGGATGAGGTTGATTGCACAATAAGGATAATTAAGTAAAGTTACCAAGTGCATTTTTTTATATAGAAAGTGGGTGGTTAATTTCTCTTTTCTTTTGACCTTTGTTGACACCTAAATTTTGACCGACCATTTAATAATAATTTGCATAGAAAATTAGGGATTAAATTTTAACCCCTAAACAAAAATATTAAAATTGCATAGCATATAGTTTAAGTTCATATAGGTTAGTTGCATTCCGCATCGGACCGGCGGTGGCGAGAAAGTTGAAAATTCATCGCGTAAACCGAGCTCGAGCACTCGGCTCACTTAAGGGATTGGAGGCCAAAATTCACAAGTCTAAAAGGCTTTGGTTGTTTTAATTTGAGCTTAAATCAGCCCGAATTAATTTAGCCCATTTGAAATTAAAATAAAATTAAATGATAAAGCCTAAGCTAAGCCTATTAGGACTAGGAAGCCCGGTTAATTAACCTAGGGTTGCGATATAAATATGTTGTTATGCATCATAATCAGGAGGCTTTCATAATTTTCAAGATTAGGGTTTTTAGAGAGAGCACGAGATACACGTGAGGAAATAGCGAGACTAAAGAGCAAGAGTGAGAAAGCGCCGCCTCATTGCCATGCTGCCTCGTGCCCGCGCCCGCGCCGCCCACTCACAGCCAGACCTGTGGCTGTGAGTAGCTTGCTGCCGCCGTTGCTCAACGACGATCCCTGCCGCTGCTGCTCCCATAAAACAGTGACCCAACTCAGCACCTTCTCATCGATGACGAAGCCACGAAGCTCCACATGATCTGTTGCCCTCGAGTCTAGGATCCTTTGATGCCATTGACGAAGTAGTTGAGCTACTGTCCTTGACGGTCTCGTGCCGCTATAGCTGGACTCTTCTTTGTCGTCAAGTCTCTAGTCCAGCCCTGCACTAGTCAAGCCAACGAGTTTCCAGTCCAATCCCTACGTTTCTCATGGTGTGCTTGTTTTGTTGCAACGTGCCCAAAATTCCACAAGCGTCCTTGAAGTTCCTTTGGCGTGTAGTCCGGCCATTAGTCCATTCAAGATACGAAGAGAGAGAGGGGCATAAAGGAGCAATAAAAGACAAAAGAAAAAAATTGTTTTTTTCTTTCTTGCAGGTTATCCACGTTCCACCACTCTTTTGCTTTGCTAACCACTAAAGTCAGGGAGTCCCATTCTAGGATACCGACGTGAGCCTTGCTGAGCTGCAAGCCTCGCCGACCACAGCAACGTCCACGACAACTCGAGCGGTTACGCCCCCAAATTGACGTCGTCGTTGCTACCGTCGTTCGTGAGCTCGGCGCCTAGCCGAGTTGCCCCTATGCCGCCATCGGCCATCTGCCGTCAGTCACCGCCCTGATCCGCAAGCCCGAGTCCGATCCAAGTTCGAATTGGAAATATCCCCAAATTAGGTAAGATTCTCATCTATAGTCTTAGAATATTCAATTTCCTAATCTTTCGGGTGTTTGAATATTTCCTGAATAGTGCGTGGATTGCTAGATACCTTAGGATGATGTGTGCTATATCCACAATATTTGAAAATACCCAAAATTAGGAATCATTCCTAATTTGGCAACGTATCTGGACGACTATCCGACCTTATCTCTAAGGTACGATACGCGGCGATACGGAGAATCGTTATCTTATCCATAATCACTTGGATACAATAATAGATTTTATTCGCTTTCCAAATTCAAATAATCATCTTTCCGTCGATATCTATAACCCTATAGATATGACTATTAGTTTGATTTCTTGTCCTAACTTAAATTTTCATAAGAAGAATCTTGCGGATTGCGTGGATTGTCTGAATGCGGTTGTTATCTTTGTTTGTTTGCTTTCCTTTTAAAAAAAGAAAATCCAAAAATATGTTAGTTAGGATTTAAATTGGAAGTTTTGCATGTTTAGAGAACCCTAAATGTATCTAGAAGATAGGATAATTATTTAATTTAAATTAGGACTTGAGATAATTTATTGCCTAGTTTAAACTAGGTGTTATTCTAATCCTAATAGATTATTTAGGTTATTTTTAGATTCCGAATTTCCATGAAAATCTCAAAAAAAAAATGAGTCACTTTAGGACAGATTAAAATAGATTACATGTTAATTTAGACATTTCTTTATTTCGAATTTCATTGGAAAAATACAAAAAAATCAATCATTTGTCCGTCATTAGAATTAGGTCACGTCGTCGCATGACATATAGTTCGCATGCTAGGTTGCATTAATTGCATGTCATTTTTTTGCACGTCATTACATATAGGTTAGTTTGCATTTTAATAAAGTGCAAACCCTAGAAAACATCTTGAGTGCCTTGCCTTGTTAATTAGAAATCATATTAGAATTGTCTATGTAATTTTCTATTAACAATGCAGATGCTTGCGTTGCTTTAAGGTACGTCATTCTCCTAATCTTGCAATCTGTTTATTGCTTTCTTGGTTGTTAAATTGGTGGTTTGCGCATCCGCATGAATACCTCACATGTTAGTGATTAGATAATAAAATGGATTCAGACTGTCCGCATAAACATTTTTTGAAAAGAAAAGGTATTGAAAGGGCGTTAGACTAGATCTAACATAATCAAGTCCCCGAGCTTAGAATCTCTAGTTCGTATGAATAAAACATATCTCCCTATATTTTATTTAGGTTTCTAATCAACCTACCACAAATAGATTAGTGACGACTCTAAGCATGAAAACTTTTGTATGTTAAAAACTTAAATCCTAAGTTGCGAATTGATAGGGCTTGGGAGGGCCCGAGTTAGGCTTCGTCTTAATAATCCTTAGCCTGAGAAATTTAGATCGCGACAGCTTGGCGACTCCTCTGGGGACTCGAGTTAAAACTCTTAGTGGACTTAGGCCAGTTTTTCTTTTCAAAAAATATTTTTGTTTGGCAGCGAGGATCCCAGGTATGTCCCTAACATTTTAGGTGTTAAATGTTTTTACAGAATGGGAGGTATAAGGGGAGGCGTGATTGTTAACCATTGTTTTTGCAGAGAGGTGTTTGGATGAATGGTTTATTTTATGCACGAAGTGCTGTATGATATA
The DNA here is from genome assembly GCA_031216235.1 of Syzygium jambos. Lineage (NCBI taxonomy): Eukaryota > Viridiplantae > Streptophyta > Magnoliopsida > Myrtales > Myrtaceae > Syzygium > Syzygium jambos. The sequence continues at coordinate 17,668,347 of CM062225.1, read as the reverse complement.
ACCTGATGTGCATGCCTTGCATTTACACTACACCACACACACTACCGGCTGCCGGACCTGGGCGGCATAGGTTAGGGTTGGTACTGAGATAGCGGACACCCCGACCACACCTGCGTGGTATGGGTCGCCCTCTTTGGTCCTGAAAGTTCTTTCACGGTGTCATTGAGTTCTCATCACGGTTGCACCCTTTGCATCCTGGGTTGGCTCCTTGATTAAGCCGGAGTCAGGGGAACCTCGGCCTAACCACCATGATTAGTTTAGCCCGGTAATCCTCGTGTCTCCGCTTTGCAAGCCAGAGTCTAGATAGAAATCGAACCTCACATTTCATGTGCATGTCTATGTAATTGCCATGGTCCTATCAGGTGAGTAAGTTTTCTGAACCTTTATCTCGCAATTTATTTATGTTTTGTATTTTCTTTGGTCGGTCCATGATATTAGGTCGGTCGTGAGTTTTGGTTTATATACTATGGGAGGGGTAGACATTCGAATTCTTGATGCTCCTAAGGACGAGCTCCGTGCCTGGTGGAACCTACTCAGTTTGACCAACCGTAAGTTAGTTGAGGGCCACAGCTCCTAAAGACGAGCTCTGTGCCTGGTGGAACCTACTCAGTTTGACCACCCGTAAGCTAGTTGAGGGCCATATCGGAAGGCTACTCCCCTTATTGGAAGTCAAAGTCCGTACTGGTCTCGTTCGAGCATTAACACACTTCTGGTGTCTTGAGACGTCTACCTTTATATTCGGTAAGCATGAGCTCACCCCGACTTTGGAAGAATATAACGTGATCATTGAAAAACCTTTAGGGTCGGAATTAGTTACACCACCTCTAGGAATCGATTCCACCTTAATGTTGTCTGAATTTTTGGGTGTCAGAAAAGATGAATTGGGAAAAGTCTTGAAAGCAAATCGTGGGATATGTCGTTTTTCATTCTTGAGTCAATGTTTTGATAAAGCCACATCTTTTCAAAAAGACAGAATCTTTTTGCTAGCATTTTTCGGGTTTGTGATTTTTCCTCACTGTAAGAATGCGTGTAGTCTGTCAATCGCATGGTTGGTCCAACAAGTCTATCTTGAAAAGAATTTTGTCAATACCATTTTAGCTGAGACTTTTATTTCCCTCACTAAATTTAAGTAACATGTTGACAAAATATTTCATGCCCCCTTGAACTTTTGCAAATTTGGTTTTTGTCTCACATAAAAGGGTGTGTCAATTTACTCACGATATCCGAGCTTAGTGATTCTAGCCATCCCGTCTTGAAGTATAAAGAAAAACAAGGGAACGCACTTGATTATCATTACTCCGAGTGGATCATTTTCATGAAAAACGCTAGACCTCAAGGTTTCCAATGGCATGCTAACTGTTTCAAGGTCGAGGAAGCTCAGCTTACGTGTAATGGTATTGGGTTGGTTCCACTACTGGGCTTCACCAGTGCAATCGAATACTACCCCGCCAGAGTGTCTCGTCAGTACTAGATTCTCCAAGGGCTCCCTCTAGCGTTATAACATGAACTCCTCCATGTCGACTTCACCGATGATTATAAAGACCACAAAGGGACCGTAACCCAGCTCAAGAAGATGTGGAAGAAGTGTCGTCTCTTAAAGATAGGCCGACCCAAAAAAGAGCTCAAGGGGGAGCCGAAGTCCTATTTCGTGATGACTGAGTATATTCGACGGCATAAGGTCCCACAGGAGTTACTCCCGAAGATACCCAAGGTGCCTCTCAAGCCCACCACTCGCTCAGAGAACAACCGTCTCAAAAGGAAGGCCGAAGAAGCTAAAAAAAAGCATCCAAGATAGCTCGAACTTATGAGTAGTTGAAGAAGGAAGTCACCTCCCATATGTCTATGGATCAAGCCAAATAGAAAAGCTTGAATCTATGTTCTCATTTCAGTTTTAGTCTTTAGACTTGTTTAGGAATTGAGTCATTTGTTTTTGCATTTTTGTTTAAGTGATTTCAAGTTATAATCGTTGTAAAAATTTTTTCGTCACTTCAATAAAGAGGTCATTTCTAATCAAAGCGGTTAGACCAATGTCATGGATCGGCGTGTGATTCTTTTTGACACTTATGTATGCCTGTTTTATCCGTGAAATTAGGTAATTACTGACTAATCACGATCGCCTATTCGTACGCGGTCGAGAACTAGAATGGCTAATCAAACTGACTTACAAGATCGTGTCATTGGCATTGAGGACCACATGAAGGAAATCCTTGCCGCAATGCAACAAATGTCCGCTGAGATCAAAACCCTTCGACTGACTCCCATTCCTACATCTCTGAGGCATCAATCCCAAAGCATAAAGGTGGAAAGAATGCCAATAGTGAGGAAGATGACGATCTTCCCGATTTAGTAGATGATCCTGCCCAGATTATCGTCAACAAGGACAAACCTGATGAACGGGTCAACAAACTTGAAGAGAGTGAAGCAGCTGGAAGGTTCACAGGATTCACCTTCGATCGACCTGTCTCTATACATACAGATCAAAATCCCGAAAAAGTTCAAGATGCTAGACTTTGACAAGTACAATGGCACCTCCTGCCCAAAAGCCCACCTGCAGCTATATCACGTACAAATGACCTCGTACATTGATAATGAACTCTTGATAATTCATGCATTTCAAGCAAGTTTGACGGGTCCTGCCTTGACCTAATATCTCATGAAGAAGATAAATAGCCTCAAAACCTGAAAGGAAGTTAGTGAAACATTTCTAAAGCAGTACAGGTTCATAATGGACATCATTCCCACCCACGAAGACCTCGAGCGTGCTCAGATGAAAAAGACTGAGTCATTCAAGAATTATGCTATTAGATGGAGAAACATAGCCACTCAGATTATCCCAAAACCCATAGATAGTGAATTAAAGAGGATATTCATTAAAACTCTTCCGTTCGAGTAACATAATAGGATGGTAGCCATTCCGGTTGACAACTTCAATAAACTCATCCCCATAGGCGAATAAATTGAGATAGGGCTGAAAAAATGGGTAGTTTGTGGAGCCGTCTTCTTCGACCAAAAGATTTAGCACAAGAAAGGAGAAAGAACCGGCAGCTGAAGTGAATGTGACTTATACCCAACCAGGCCAGTAGAATGCTAACCTTGTCCCAGCAATCCAAGTGGCAGAAGCTCAACAACAAAGCACGGGTCATCAACCCTTTCAGAAGAAAAACAACAAAAGGCAATTCACCCCCTCCCCAGGTTATTGTCTCAAGTATTGGCGGTCCTCCGGAAGAAAGGCTAGCTTACCACTGAGCCAAAGCGGCCCAATCCTGAGCAGTTCTATAACTACAATCCATCTAAGAAATGCTATTATCATATGGGCGAGGTAAGGCACTCAACCGACGATTGTTTTACCCTCAAGCACCGAATCCAGAACCTCCTAGACATGAAGGCTTTCTCGTTCCAAAATGTCAGGCCGAATGTTCAAAATAACCCACTTCCTGATCATGTGAGTAAAGTAAATGCCATATTCAGTTTCAACGCTGGCCGAATTAAGAATGTCAAGGTGTACACTGCTGATGTTTATGATGGGTTAGTGAGAACTAGTTATTACCCGAGTGACAAAGCGCCTCCTCTGACTGACATGAGGGAAAGAATCTCCGGAATGGTAGAAGCCAGGATGATCATCTATGCTAATCACAATGGCATCGTCTCTACAATCTCCAAAGTGGTCATTGATTAGGAGGAGGAGTTTGCTGTTTTGAACACTAGGAAGGACAAGGGCGACCCTCTGCCTGAAGACATGCCTCCGCTCGAAGACGCGTCTGATAATGGAGAGATCGTAGTAAGCACGCCTACAGCTGATAAGGGATAGTGATCGAGATACCTTAATCGTATGAGTACAGTGATAAAAAGGTAGTCCCTTGATCCTACAGTCTCGATGTCGACTTGGTTACCAGATCTGGGCGTACCTATGGCCAAGCTAATGCCCAACCTGCAAAATCTGTTATTGATGAAGAAGCCAAGGAGTTTCTAGTTGTGATTAAGGTTAGCGAATACAACGTAGCTAAACAATTGCGCAAGATACTCGCACAAATCTCTCTGCTTGAACTACTCTAGACATCTGTCAAGCATCAGAAGGCTCTAATGAAGGTGTTAAGTGAAGTCCACGTGCCCGAGACGATCGATCATGATAAATTGGACGAATTTGTGGGTTTTATACTCCTCAAGGACCTTATAGCCTTTTCGGATGAAGAGTTCCCTCTAGAAGGGAGAGGACATACCAAGGCACTTTACATTTCTGTCAAATACAAGGCCTCTCATGCAGCTCGGGTACTCATTGACAACGGATTAGCCTTGAACATCTATCCTTTGGCTACTTTACACCGCCTCAAGATAGATCCTTCTAGGATAAATTCTGCAAAGACCTCCGTGCGAACCTTTGACGGAACGAAGAAAGAAGTGATGGGAGAAATCCACCTTGACATACAGAAAGGACCAACAATATTTAACATCCTATTTTAAGTTATGGACATTCCCACTACATTCAATTTTTTGTTGGGTCGTCTATGGATTTATACTGCCGGAGCTATGCTATCTAGTTTACATCAGAAGGTGAAATTCGTTGTGGAGAAAAAGTTAGTCACAGTCCACGGTGAAGAAGAGCACCCAATTTACCACGCAACGGCTATCCTATATGTTGAGCCAGATTGCAAAATAGAATCGAGCTATAAGTCGCTTGAGCTCGTATCGACCATACATGTGTCTAGAGGATCATCGCCGCCCATTCCTGAGGTGTCAAATGCTGCAATCATGGTTGGAAGAGTAATGGTGTCCTATGACTTTACTCCGGGTGAAAGGCCTTAGCAGGAATGGTCAAGGTATCCACCAACCGATGGAAGTCTCTTGGAGGCCCCACACTACTGGGTTGGGGTACCAGTGGTCAAGCAAGCCAAATAATGAGGGACGTGGACGTGGACATGGACGTGGTCGAGGTTGAGGTCGAGGTCGAGGAGATGGGCAGAATAGACAGCGATCCGAAGAAAAACCGAATGGTAAAGAATGTGGGCATGGAATTACCCAAAATAACGGAGAGCTTGGGCATGGTAGGTTACTTCCATACATCCGATTCACATTCCCAAGCCCTACAAGAATGATGCATGAAGAGAAAGAGGTGATCAACACTTTGGGCCAACCGAGCGGCAAGTTCGATTATTATGTAAAATACTTGGCGCCCCCCGAGCTTCTATGTTGACCCCTGTGACATTGTCTCGGATGGATGGGGAGGTATGGATGATCCAACACCTCTAATGACAGAAGATCTCGATGATGCAATAGAGGGAATCACTGCCCTGTTCGATGATTTCTTCATTGGAGCTATCGAGGAAGAACCGTTGGAGGGAATGGGCATTGGCCCGCAACAGTAACACCTTTACTTTTTTCGCACACTCCCCTGCGTGGGAATTCTTACTGTTTTTTAAGACTTGCTCCGTCTCGAGAGCTACTTTTCAGGACTTTTCATTTCTAGGACTTGATTGTTGCAATTTCCATTCCAATAAATGTAATTCATTTGGTGATAATCAATGAAATTACAAGTTATTTTCATTTTTGAGGGCATGTTGAGGTACATCAAACCAGCCTGATGATGATATCCAACCAATAAAAGAAAAATATAGTCCAAGGAGAATTCTGAGGCCTAAGCTTCTTCATGTTCCCTCGTGTTAAAACCTTTTTGAAAAGAATTTAAAAAAAATTCCAAAAATTTTAAAAATAAAAAAAGAGAAAAATTTTTAAAAAAATGCAATGTTTAGCCCTATTTGTCCTTCTGAACCCCCTACTTTATATTTCAGGGGAAATCTTGTGACATGTGAGGGTATGAAAATGGTCCAATCTGATGAATTATGTGCCGCCGAACCTGATCTCGATGACACCAACGAACTCGAAGATTCCTCGGACCTTCAGCACGATCTAGAGCGTCATGAAAGACCTAAAGTCCTGATGGTAGATCAAACTATCATTGTTAACCTGAGTGATTTAGGGGAGCCCAAAGAGGTAAAAATAGGGACAACCTTTCCCAAAAGTGAAGCGAAGCGCTTAGTCCAACTACTTAAGGATTACCAAGATATCTTTATCGGGTCGTACGCCGATATGCCGAGTTTAGACCCTTTTATTGTGGAGCAAGGTCTGCCTACTAATCCGAGCATGCCGCCCAAGAAACAGAGGCTACGGAGAACCAAGCCTAAGCTTTCGAAGAAAATAAATGAGGAGGCCATGGAGCTCTTGAAAGTGGGATTCATCGAAGTCACCTGATATCCCAACTGGGTGGCCAACATCGTGCCAATCATGAAAAAAGATGGCCGAGTTCGAGTTTGCATAGATTATCATGACCTGAACAAGGCCAGCCCTAAAGACGACTTTCCATTACCACACATAGACATTCTGATAGACAGTACTGCTAGATTCGAGCTATTTTCTTTTATGAATGGTTTCTCAGGTTATAATCAGATAAAAATGAAGGACGATGATAAGGAGAAAATAACGTTCATCACTCCTTGGGGGACATTCCACTATAAGGTCATGTCCTTCGGCCTTAAAAATGCCGGGGCAACGTATCAACAGGCAATAGTGACGCTTTTCCATGATATGATGCATAAGGAGATCGAGGTCTATGTTGATGACATGATCGCCAAGTCTCGACCTGGGAAGAGTCACGTCGATACCTTGAAGAAATTATTCGAGAAACTTTGTGAGTCTAAGCTCCGTCTCAACCCAGCGAAGTGCATATTTAAAGCAACCTCGGGCAAATTACTCGGGTTTATAGTAAGCAGTAAGGGCATTGAAGTTGACCCCTCTAAAGTGAAGGCTATATGTGAGTTACAACCCTCACCGACTGTGAAAGAAGTGCGAAGCCTCCTGGATAGAATGAACTACATAGCCCGTTTTATTTCCTAGCTCTCCGCAACTGCTAAGCCATTCTTCAAACTTCTAAAGAAGAATGCTCAAGTGGAATGGGACGATGATTATCGGGAAGCGTTTAACAAACTAAAGCGATACCTGATGAACCACCGGTGCTAGTCCCACCAATGCCGGGCTAGCCTTTGATCCTTTACCTCATGATTCATAGTGAGTCTTTAGGTGCTATGCTAGCCTAGAAAAATCCTAAAGATGGAAAAGAGCGAGCCATTTATTACCTAAACAAGAAGTTCACCGTCTCGGAGTTGAATTATCCTGAAGCCGAGAAGACTTGTGCTACACGAGTATGGGTGCTCTATAGGTCGTGACAATATACACTGCATCACCAGACTTTGCTTGTGACTGAGAACAATCCCATCAAGTATTTACTTAATCAACCGACTTTGGTAGGAAAGTTAGCCAAATGACAAATTTTAATTTTAGAGTTTGATATCCAGACGATGCCATAGAAGTCAGTTAAAGGCCGAGTAATTGCTGATGTGTTAGCCGAAAATCCTGGAATCTCTGATGATGATAGATATTCTCCAGAAGATCGCATTTTGGTAATAAAGGAAGACACTTAGACCATGTTTTTCGATAGAGCCATAAACTTGGCTGGTTTTGGCACTAGGACAGTTTTAATATCCCTAGATAGGCAACATTATCTAGTAGCAGCCAAGTTGGTGTTCCCCTGTATCAACAACATAGCCGAGTACGAAGTTTGCATCCTCGGACTCCAAGCTGCAGCGGAAATGGGGATAACCAAGTTGAAAGTGTTTGATGATTCCGCTTTGATCATACTCCAAACTGTAGGAGAGTGGAAGACGAAAGACACCAAACTAGTGCCGTACCATGAATGCCTCGAAGAAATCATGGAGGAATTCGAGGATATCTCCTTTGAGTACTTATCGAGGTCCCATAATCAGTTCGCTGATGCGCTAGTTATGTTATCATCTATGCTATAAGTGATCGGTAGATTAGAGGTAGAACCCTTGAAGATCGAAGTCCTGACAAAACCGGCCTATTGTATGGTTGTGACTGAAGAACCTGACGGAAAGCCGTGGTATTATGATATCATGAGTTACATCCAGAGACAATAATTTCCTAAGGGAAGTACCCTGGCCGACAGGAAGTACATAATGAGAATAGCTTCAAAATTCTTTGTTAGCGATGAAAAGCTGTACAAAAGATCCTATAATTCGATCCTATTGAGGTGTGTGGACGCAGTTGAAGCTATTAGAATCATGCAAGAAGTACACGGAGGGATATGTGGTCCACACATGAATGGCTATATGTTAGCTAAGAAGATCATGAGGTTGGGTTATTATTGGCTCAGTCTTGAAAGTGACTATATCCAATATGTTCGAAGATGTCATCGCTGTCAGGTTCACGGGGATAAAATAAATGTTCCCCCGATGGAATTACATCAGTTGTCTGAGCCATGACCCTTTCAATATGGGGCATTGATGTGATTGGCCCAATTAATCCCAAGGCATCGAATGGATATCGATTTATCTTGGTCGCGATTGATTATTTCTCCAAGTGGATTGAGGCGGCATCTTATGCGAACGTCACTGTAAAGAATGTTGTAAGATTCATCGGGCGAGACATAGTTGCTCGTTATGGTGTCCCCGAGACTATTGTCACCGACAATGGGACAAATTTGAACAAGTTCATAGATCAGCTATTCAACGAGTTCAAGATCCAGCACCTGAATTCATTTTCCTATCGTCCATAGATGAATGCGGCAGTTGAAGCCGCTAACAAGAACATCAAGAAGATCTTAGCTAAAACGGCTGAAAACTATCGTGATTGGCATGAAAGGTTGCTATTTGCATTAATGGCGTATCGAACTTCGATTCGAACCTCTGTCGGGGCAACCCCTTTTTCCTTAGTGTATAGCATGGAAGCAGTCCTGCCCGTCAAAGTAGAGATCCCTTCCCTGCGAGTCTTATCTCAGGTGGAGTTGTCCGAGACAGAATGGATGCGACAAAGGCATGAACAGTTGAACCTAATTGATGAGAAGCGATTGAAAGCCATTTTCCATGGTCAAACCTATCGGCAGAGGATAGCTAGATTCTTCAACCAAAAGGTGTGTCCGAGACACTTTGAGGTAAATGATCTAGTCCTAAGAAAGGTACTGTTAGTCTTTCCTGTTGCTGAGGGTAAATTTGCCCCAAACTACATCGGTCCATATGTGGTTAAAAAGGTGCTTCCCGGAGGTGCCTTGATTCTCGCTGAAATGGATGGTCGTGAGTTCTCCACTCCTGTTAATTCTGATGCTGTGAAGATCTATTACCCCTGACAAAATCTAACATTTTGCAGCAAAAGTTTTCAAGTGTTTGGCTTTATATTCTGAATTGCAAACATTTCACTGATGAATAAATGGTTTCAATCAATTTCAAGTTAAGATGTGTGCTTTGGCTTTAAATTTTGCATGGTTATTTTGTCGGTCTGCATCATCGACTTCAAAAGGGAAATCTATTTAGACAATCCGATAACTCATGTAGAATGAATTAAATGTGTTGAATGAGGTACATCAGGATGATAAAAGGCAAGCCCTATCCTATATACAGTCCCGTGCACTAATCCCTAGTGAGTTGAGTGGAAAAATTCTATATCTGCAAGGTAAAGGGTTATCTCGCAAAAGGTACGGCAACTGAAGTGACGAAAGAAAATTCATTTCTCTATCCCAAACACTACAGTTTATCCATTATTTCATCACTTTGAGCCTAAATGCTTGAAGAAATCTTTTCAAATTACCCCTGTCAAGAACCACCCCATATCGGGGCAAACTAGAGCTAAGTCAGCATTATAAGGTGAAACATGAATAGAGATTGTCTTGCTCTCACTTGCATCAATCTTTGAGTGTTGCTTTTTCAAATGAATTCACATGAAGTTCAAGTACCTTAGGATGACGAAGATCATTTCTTTCTCTATCCTATACACACTTTATCTTTTGCTAAGCTCAATTAAGACTACAATTTTATTTCATATGGACCCAGTTGGTGATCATCCCCCACACTGGAGCAAGGCAAAAGTCATCATTGTTCAAGCAGCATATTCGGAGCGCTGATAAAAGATGAAGACACCTGAGAGTCCAAATGTCAAGTAATTTGGTAAAAACAAGCCAAAGTGTGGTTGGCCAATATATGCATTGTAGATAGTGTGTGTCAAAAGTCAAAAATGAAAAAAAAAACTAGGGGGCATGAAAAAACAGTGTACCTAGTAAAAAGCAAGGCCAATGCCCGTGAAAAAAAAAAGAAAAGAAGAAGAAGAGAATGAAAAAAATGAAGAAAAAAGAGAGAACTTTAAAATAGAAAATGTCGAGACGTGTCAAAGTCACAAAAATATCCACAGTCTTAAGGAGTCAAGTGATAAGCTCTCGAGGCTAATGGAGCATCTATTGAGAAGACAATCCTTGGCGGAAAAGAGGACCGGTGATAATGCCTAGATGATCACCAAATTTCACCCTATTTATACACATTTTTGAGACTTATGATCCATTCATTTCTTAACCCATGAGCCTAATTTACGTTACGTCCCTTACAAAGTCTCTTTAGATTATGGCACTTGAACTAACGTAGAGTTTCAGATGTTTATAAGCTTAACTCGAAGAAGTACGAGCAAGTCCATTTCTATCTCATTTTGCAAGGTTCTTGACTTGTAAATCCGGAGACGATTGCGAAGTATTTTCTTTTAATAGCCTCGACTCGAAGAGTCCCCTTTTGCTAAGCCATTGACCAAGCCCATATTACGGTCCTAGCAAAGACCTCTCAGATTGGTAAGATTGTACCGCTTGCGAGAATACTCGGACCCTTGTCAACATGATGAAGGTGAGATAAAGTGATTCTCATAAATTAGCCGTTTTTCGATGAAAATAAGTAAAAGCCCTTTCAGACCGGAAGTCCCTCATTTGACATTTTCAAGACACCCACTTGTGAGTTCAGATTGTCTTGTCATGATTTCCCCAGTGAAATTTAATACTGTTGATTTGACAAAATCGTCATGCATGAAAATCAGTTGAATATATAGTGCATGAGTATATGTGTTTTTGATTATCCATGAATGCATATTACATGTTCTCTAAAACCGTGTCTAGCAGGAGACATGCCCTCAAGAGTCGGAGATATCACCAGATGCCTCTGACGATATCCATGCATCTATTGATTAAGCCTTTTCAGGTACCTTCGATGATATCCTGGTACTTTATGAAGGAACCCCTGAGCATTCAGGCTAGCCCCTGATTCACCCAATTGTTAAGTGTTCACGACGATATCCAGGTATTTATCAATCAAGTTCTTTCAAATATCCTAGATGATAACTAGATATTTTGTTAGGCACACTTTTCACATAGTTTCAGGAATATTTCCCCGTGTCGTACCTATGACAATAACTAGGTGCAGCGGCTAAATCTTTACAAGTGCTTATGGCGATGTCTAGGTATCTCATAAAGGTCAGAATATTCTCCCAATCTTAGAAGATTTCCCCGTGACACGCCTATGAGGAAGGTATAGGCATAGCGGCCAAATCTTTATGAGTACGTATGAGGAAGGTATACGTATTTCATAAAGGTCGGAATATTCTTCCAATCTTAGAAGATATTCCCTCGTGACGCGCCTATGAGGAAAGGTATAGGCGCAGCGGCCAAATCTTTACAAGTGCCTATGGCGATGTATAGGTATCTCGTAAAGGTCGGAATGTTTTCCCAATCGTAGATGTTGCCCGCGGCTCACCTATAAGGAAGGTATAGGTGAAACGACCAAATCTTTATGAATATCTATGGCGATGTATAGTCATCTCGTAAAAGTCTGAATATCCTCCTGATCTCGGAAAGTTCCTCCGTGTCGCACTTACGATAATAATTAGGTGCGGCGGCCAAATCTTTACGAATACCTATGACGATGTATAGGTAGTTTGTAAAGGTCGGAACATTTTCCATTTTGCTAAATCTTTCTCTTGAGAACCCCAGATGATAACTGGATATGTCGAGCTTTCTTGACTTGTCTTGACTGAATTGCAGGTCACCGGAGTTCATCAGCGTTCATCAGGCAATACCTTTGGGATGGAGTCCAAACATTTGCCAAAAAATCTCAAGAATCATGGCAATGCCTCAAATTACTTCACCACTCAAGTTAGGTGAGTAACTCCAGGTATGTTTTCTATTTTACTCCAGCATCCATCATGGCATATTGCATTCCAAAACGGGACTAATACTCCTACCAAAAATAACATTCATTGCATTTTCATGGTCAAAATTTAGGTAGCATTTAGTCTTTGAATGCAACCTCTTCGAGCTTACCTTCAAAGAGGGGCAGCTGTTGATACCTAAATTTCGACCGACCATTTAATAATAATTTGCATAGAAAATTAGGGATTAAATTTTAACCCCTAAACAAAAATATTAAAATTGCATAGCATATAGTTTAAGTTCATATAGGTTAATTGCATTCTGTATCGGACCGACGGTGGCGAGAAAGCTGAAAATTCATCACGTAAATCGAGCTCGAGCACTCGGCTCACTCAAGGGATTGGGGGCCAAAATTCACAAGTCTAAAAAGCTTTGGTTGTTTTAATTTGAGCTTAAATCAACCCGAATTAATTTAGCCCATTTGGAATTAAAATAAAATTAAATGATAAAGCCCAAGTCTAAGCCCATTAGGACTAGGAAGCCCAGTTAATTAACCTAGGGTTGCGATATAAATATGTCGTTATGCGTCATAATAAGGGGGGTTCTCATAATTTTCAAGATCAGGGTTTTCAAAGAGAGCACGAGATACATGTGAAGAAATAGCGAGACTAAAGAGCAAGAGTGAGAAAGCGCTGCCTCATCGCCACGCTTTCTCGTGCTCGCGCCCGCTCTGCCTGCTCACAGCCAGACCTGTGGCTGTGAGTAGCTTGCTACTGCTGTTGCTCAACGACGATCCCTGCCGCTGCTGTCGCCATAAAACAGTGACCCAACTCAACGCCTTCTCGTCAACAATGAAGCCGCGAAGCTCCACACGATCTGCTGCCCTCGAGAATGGGATCCTTTGATGCCATCGACGAAGTAGTTGAGTTGCTGCCCTTGACGGTCCCGTACCGCTATAGCTGGATTCTTCTTTGTCGTCAAGTCTCCAGTCCAACCCTGCACTAGTCAAGCCAACGAGTTTCCAGTCCAATCCCTACGTTCCTCCTGGTGTGCTTGTTTTGTTGCAACGTGCCCAAAATTCCACAAGCGTCCTTGAAGTTCCTTTGGCGTGTAGTCCGGCCATTAGTCCATGCAAGATACGAAGAGAGGGAGGGGCATAAAGGAGCAATAAAAGACAGAAGAAAAAGATTGTTTTTTTCTTTCTCGCAGGTTATCCACGTTTCACCACTCTTTTGCTTTGCTGACCACTAAAGTCAGGGAGTCCCGTTCCAGGATACCGACGTGAGCCTTGCTGAGCTGCAAGCCTCGCCGACCACAGCAACGTCCACGACAACTCTAGCGGTTACGCCCCCAAATCGACGTCGTCGTTGCTGCCGTCGTCCATGAGCCCAGCGCCTAGCCAAGCTGCCCCTGTGCCGCAGTCGGCCATCTGCCGTCGATCACTGCCCATTCGCAAGCTCGAGTCCAATCCAAGTTTGAATTGGAAATATCCACAAATTAGGTAAGATTCTCATCTATAGTCTTAGAATATTCAATTTCCTAATCTTTCGGGTGTTTGAATATTTCGTGAATAGTACGTGGATTGCTAGATACCTTAGGATGATGTGTGCTATATCCACAATATTTGAAAATATCCAAAATTAGGAATCATTCCTAATTTGGCAACGTATCTGAATGACTATCCGACCTTATCTCTAAGGTACGATACACGGCGATAAGGAGAATCGTTATCTTATCCATAATTACTTGGATACGATAATAGATTTTATTTGCTTTCTAAACTCGAACAATCAACTTTCCGTCGATATCTATAACCTTATAGATATGACTGTTAGTTTGATTTTTTGTCCTAATTCAAATTTTCATAAGAAGAATCTTGCGGATTGCATGGATTGTTTGAATGCGGTTGTTATCTTTATTTGTTTGCTTTCCTTTTAAATAAAGAAAATCCAAAAATATGTTAGTTAGGATTTAAATTGGAAGTTTTGCATGTTTAGAGAACCCTAAATATATCTAGAAGATAGGATAATTATTTAATTTAAATTAGGACTTGAGATAATTTATTTCCTAGTTTAAATTAGGTGTTATTCTAATCCTAATAGATTATTTAGGTTATTTTTAGATTCCGAATTTCCATGAAAATCTCAAAAAAAATGAGTCACTTTAGGACAGATCAAAATAGATTGCATGTTAATTTAGACATTTTTTTTATTTCGAATTTCATTGGAGAAATACAAAAAAAATCAATCATTTGTCCGTCATTAGAATTAGGTCACGTCTAGTTCGCATGCTAGGTTGCATTAATCGCATGTCATGTTTTTGCACGTCATTGCATATAGGTTAGTTTGCATTTTAATAAAGCGTAAACCCTAAAGAATATCTTGAGTGCCTTACTTTGTTAATTAGAAATTATATTAGAATTGTCTGTATGATTTTCTATTAATAATGCAGATGCTTGCGTTGCTCTAAGGTACGTCATTCCTAATCTTGCAATTTATTTATTGCTTTCTTGGATGTTAAATTGGTGGTTTACGCACTCGCATGAACATCTCACATATTAGTGATTAGGTAATAAAATGGATTTAGACTGTCCGCATAAACATTTTTTTGAAAAGAAAAAGGTACCGAAAGGGCGTTAGACTAGATCTAACGTAATCAAGTCCCCAAGCTTAGAATCTCTCGTTCGTATGAATAAAACATATCTCCCTATGTTTTATTTAGGTTTCTAATCGACTTGCCACAAATAGATTAGTGGCAATTCCAAGCATGAAAACTTTTGCATGTTAAAAACTTAAACCCTAAGTTGCGAATTAGTAAGGCTTGGGAGGACCCGAGTTAGGCGTAGTCTTAATGATTTATTAGCCTGAGAAATTTAGGTCGCGACAACCTTTTTATCCTTTTTATTGGTCAATTTTCCCTTTTTTTCCTCTTTGATTTACATTTAAGAAAATTAAGGGCTATAATAAAAAAAACAAATGTGAGACAATCGGGTGTTTTCCCTTAATGCTCCGTGTGTTTTGCTGAAAATAAATATTGTAGAAAACATATTCCTAAAAGTGATCGCTTGTATCGTTTGAAATAATTAGTTAATAAAAAATATTTTCAATGTCGATAAAAATTTGTCAAATATACGTGCATCAGAACCTAAAAGTATAATAGAAAAAGTGCACTAAACAAGATGTGTAAGATAAGAAGGAAAAACAAGTGTAATAGAATAAGTGCATAAAACAAAATGTGGAAGATAAGAAGGAAGTAGACCTTAGGGAAGTCAAAATGGTCAATTTTGTATAATCTCTCATTTTATAGCAGTATAGATAGATATACTATTTTATCTTAATAAAGTACTAGAACATCCTTAATTTCCCCGCCCCGCTCCCAAATTTCTCAAATTACTTGAAATTTCAAAGTTTAGGAAAGTATTTTTAGGAACTTTTTGTAAAAAAGCAAATTGGAAAGCTAAACCTTATAATAATAATAACTTTACCAAAAAAAAACCTTATAATAATAATAATAATGTTTTAAATAGGATATATGAGGTAATTAAGTTAATAATTTGCTTTCGGAAATAACGACTTTTGTGGTTATGGAAATGTGACATTCGCTGTTTGAGCCACTGCACCTCTGGCAATACCGAGGGTCCAGTAAAAGGTTGCTTTTTAATGCGCACTTACAAGAGAATTAAGCAAAGAGCGTGCCCAGCAAGTTATGATAATGACGTTTAAAATAACAGAGTTACCACAAACAAAATCTCATCTAGAAGGGTCTAGGCTATAAAATCGCTCAACTTCATAACCAGGTCGGGGGTTCGAGTCTTGGCAGGGCGAAGCACTTGTGCTCGGTTAGGCCCAAGCCTTGCCCATCTTGCCTGACCCTAGGTCTAAGTATGAGCATGGTTATTACCTACACGAAAAACTTAATTTAAACTTAGTGTGAATAAGGGTTTAATATTATGAAAAATTATAAACTGATATACTTGTGATTAATTTACTCCAAATTAATTTTTGGGTTACTATAAAACCTCAAACTAATACATTTGTGATAAATATGCCCAAAATTAATTTTTGGGGATATCCAAATTCATAAATTGGTACACTTATAACATATTTAGCTCAAACTGATATGGATTTTCACGTAGACTTACCATGTCAATTGAGTATCGAACGTCAATATGTCACGAGTGTATCTATTTGTGATTTTTGGTAATCTGAAAATTAATTTGAGGTAAATTTGTTAAGATATATTAATTTAGAGTTTTTCTTGATATTAACCCCATTTGAAACTCACCGATTAGAAGCTCTAGTGGATGAATTTTTTTTGAATTAGCTATGGATGAAATAGTAACTACACAAAAAAATGGAGTTAACAAAAGAAAAATAAAAGAGATCTTTTCTTCAATCAATCATGCGATCTCTCTCTCTCTCTCTCTCTCTCTCTCTCTCTCTCTCTCTCTCTCTCTCTCTCTCTCTCTCTCTCTCTCTCTCACAGAGCAGATAAAGAAAAGAAACTATAGGCGGGACTTTCCATGCACGTGTTTTGACTCACTTTCGATCCGTTTGAAAAGGGCTCGGCTCCTACGTGAAAAAATCAGAATGTTGTCGCTTTTCATTAGCCACTTGTACATGGGCTACGCAAAAGCAAATCTTAATGAATCAACTCGCTTTCATTGGTCGTCTCCTCTTGTTTCATTTTGATTGTGTTATATTTTGGTATGTTCAAGTGACACCGGTTTGCCCATGATGGATTGTATATATAAGAGGCACCCTTTAAAAGGGTGCAAATTGTCTTCCGAGCGAAGTTAATATAACTTCTTGAAGATAGAGAAAAAGATAACAGATATACATATAGAAAAGAACTTACATTTCCTCACTATTGATGTAACACAAAAAAGGCTTCCACGGTTACTTTGTAAAGATAATGGATATTAAAATATTTTCCTTGTGATCATATTTGGACCATCGTAAAGTTGTAGATTTGTCCATTACGTGCTGGTGATTCAATCTACATTCCTAGGTAATGCTTTTGTCGTATTGTAGATTTGTCCATTACACACTGGTGATTCAATCTGCATTCCTGAGTAATTCTTTTGTCGTGCATTAAAATGTTAGTCGTATTCATCCCCGACTTACCCCTGACTTTTTCCTAACATTCCTATGTAATTCTTTTATTACACACTGGTGATTCAATCTACATTCCTGAGTAATTCTTTTGTCGTGCATTAAAATGTTAGTAGTATTCATCCCCGACTTACCCCTCACTTTTTCCTAACATTCCTATGTAATTCTTTTATCGTACATTTTAAAATGTTAGTCGTATTCATCCCTGACTTTTTTCCAAACAGATCAGATTTAAGCGCGTATTTTTTCCTAACAGATCAGATTTAAGCGCGTATCGTGCATTGAAAATGTTAGTTGTATTCATCCCCAACTTACCCCCGACTTTTTCCTAACAGATCATATGTACGTAGTGAGACTATATTAGGAACACAGTTATTAGACATTCAATTTACTCGGATATGTGCCGAGTACACGATTCATGGAAATTATTTTTTTGCTATATAGTGTTGAGATATGATCATCATATATAAATGACGTGTCAAACTTGCAATGTGTTATATATAAATGGCGTGACAAATTTGCAATGTGTTCAAACACCTTATGGACGCTTCCCTTTGAGACGTCACCACCTAGAATTCCAAATGTCTAGGCGGGTCGTAGAAACATTGAATTGGGATTATAAATCCCACGATTATTGTATGGATTCTCGATGTGGGAATTGGAGTTCCAAGTTCCCGGATTCATGGAGTTGTAGATGGAGAAAGCATCTAAGAAGAGCCTTATTACATTATTTGATTGGTTTTAGTGTGCTTAAACTTATTAAAATATCTGTTAAGATATATTAAATTCGCGGATACCTCGGACCATATCTGTTAGGGATTTTTTTGGTCGTTCTTGGCAACATTCGATCACTCTGGACACCATCCTCAGCTGGATGGACTCAGTGCCAATCTTTCAGGAAAATTCTCTGGACAAGCCTTTATGGATCCCGCATCCATCCGACTCCTTCTCAGTTTCGCTGGCCTGGGACTTCATCAGAACCAAAAGCCGGCCTGTTGCGTGGCATTCTTTCATCTGGGATCACCATTTAGTCCCTCGACATTCCTTCCTGTTATGGCTAGCGACCCTTAATCGTCTGCCTACACAGGTAATCCTCCTACAAACCCGTAGGATCGACACATCGTTATGTCCCTTCTGTGCTACAACACCTGACTCGGTAAACCACCTCTATTTTGAATGCGTGCATACCAGTCGATTGGCTTCCTTCTGGGCTACTAAATGTAACCTTCCATGGCGTAACCGACCGTGGCAAGACAACATTACTTGGCTAGCGAAAATCTGTGGAGGATCATCTTTCGCCCATTGCCTCTCCAGATACTCCTTTGCGGCTTTATGTCACATAATATGGTCTGAGAGGAACAATTCCTTATTCAGGAATAAGAGTCTTTACATCCCTGGCATGCGTAAGCACTTGTTCAAAGTGGTGAAGGATAAAGCTATATCTTTTGGGCGCATTGCGGATACTTACAGAAATCGGAAAATGCTAAGGAGTTGGGGTCTCCCGCTTTCACTCCTTGAAGCATCACAGATAAATTCTTAGGGCCTTTTAAGCTTTGTTTGGGGACAAGGACTTTCTCCTACAAGAATCGCCATTGAGCTGCTGCTGCCGGCTGTTTCGGAGTCATACGCTTCCATTCGTTGCTATTCTGGTGCTACTTCTGGAGACTTGAGCTGACTTTCAAGCTCAGGATTGCGTTGTTGTGGCTCTTCTTGTTCGGTTTGTTCGAGAATATGGGCCTGCACCTCCAACTTTTGTTGTTGCTGCTGCCTCCGGCTGGGTCGATGTCAAGGGCCTGCTTCCGGATACAGGCCTCCATCTCAATTCTCGGCTGTCTGTTGCTGCTTCCGATTGGTGCGGTGACCTGAGCTCCATTTCCCCGCTATTCTGATCCTGCTGCCGGAGTAGAGGATGACCTCCAAGTGTTGGCTTGGCTTGCGATACTGGGGGACCGTTGGAGCCTTCGCTGTTTGGATGCTGTTGCCGGCTGATTTCGGTGACTTGGGCACTATGTTTCGCTGTCTTGCTGCTGCTTCCGGAGTCTTGGGCTGACCACCAGCTTCGGGACCTTTGGAGCCTTACCTGTTTCGCTGCTGCTGCTGGCTGATTTCGGTGTCTTCGGCATTGGACCTTCGCTTCCTTGCTGCTGCTTCCGGAGTCCTGGGCCATCCACCAAGCTTCGGATTGATCCTTTCCTTGTTTTCTGGTTTTACTTGTTCTTGTTTTAGCTAGGCTTTTGCTTGTTGTATAGTTCCTGCCGAACCTTTCTTGACCTTGTGTGGACAATTTTGTCCTAATAGGGTCAGGTGGTGGTTTGGGCGCTAAGTTGTATTTGGTGTTGAAAAGTATATATACTCTTACCTTTATCAAAAAAAAAACTTATTAAAATTCTGTTTACGAGTGTTCTATGAATACTTGTATTAGCTAACATAACAAGCATGGCTGCAATAGCTGCTAGCCCAAGATTTCTTTACAGGAACGCTGAGGCGAACCCAACCTGTACCAGTACTAGCCACGGGTCATGGACCAGCTAAAATCACCAATTCTCTCTCTGTATCCACGGACATAGAGTTTGTGATCTCTCCGTCTCCACCAGCATGTTCCTGCTTTGACTGGCATGGAAGGCACTACAAAAAAACTGTTTTTTTCCGACGAATTTTCCAACGAAAAATTTGAAAAAATTCGTTGGAAAACGAATTTCCAACGAAAAGAAATTCGTTGGTAATAGGTCGTTGGAAATTTTTCCAACGAAAAATTTCAATTTTCGTTGGAAATTTGCGACGAATTTTATTTCGTTGGAAAATTCGTTGGAAAACTCGTGGCTAAATTCGTTGGAAAAATTTTAAAAAAAAAATTTGGTCAAAAAATCGTGGAAATTTTTTTCCAACGAAAAATTTTTCGTTGCAAAAATTAAAAAAAAAAATTTTGGTCAAAAAATCGTAGAAATTTTTTTTCCAACGAAAATTTTTCGTTGGAAAAATTTTTAAAAAATTTTTTTTGGTCGAAAAATAGTGGAAAGTTTTTTTCCAACGAAAATTTTTCGTTGGAAAAATTTTAAAAAAAAAATTTGGTCAAAAATCGTAGAAATTTTTTTTTCCAACGAAAAATTTCGTTGGAAAAATTTTTTAAAAATTTTTTTGGTCGAAAAATCGTGGAAAGTTTTTTTCCAACGAAAAATTTTTCGTTGGAAAAATTTTAAAAAAAAATTTTTGGTCAAAAATTCGTAGAAATTTTTTTTCCAACGAAAAATTTTTCGTTGCAAAAATTTTTAAAATTTTTGGTCGAAAAATCGTGAAAATTTTTTTTCCAACGAAATTTTTTTCGTTGGAAAAATTACAAAATTTTTTTTCGATAAATCGTGGAAATTTTTTTCCAACAAAATTTTTTTTTCGCTTTTTTTTTCGAATTTTTTTTTCGAATTTTTTTTTGAATTTTTTTTTCGAATTTTTTTTTGAATTTTTTTTTTCGAATTTTTTTTTGAATTTTTTTTTTCGGAAATTTTATTTCGGAAAATCGCCCTCGCCGCCGGCGAGGGCCAGCCTCGTCGCCGGCGAGGGCCAGGCCAGCATCGTCGCCGGCGAGCGCCGAGCTCGGCCCTCGCCATGGCCGGCGAGGGCCAGCCTCGTCGCCGGCGATGGCCGAGCTCGCCCGGATCTGGGCGAGCTGGAGCTCGTCGCCGGCGAGGGCCGAGCTCGCCCAGATCTGGGCGAGCTCGGCCCTCGCCGGCGACGAGCTCCAGCTCGCCCAGATCCGGGCGAGCTCGGCCCGCGCCGGCGACGAGCTCGAGCTCGCCCAGATCTGGGCAAGCTCGACCCTCGCCGGCGACGAGGCTTGGTGGCGTCGGGGGCGTCGGGGGCGGCCCATGGTGGCCTCGGGGGCGTCGGGGGAGTCGGGGGCGTCGGGGGCGTCGGGGGCGGCCCCGGATGGCCGCGGCGGCGCCTTTGGGGAGGGAGCTGACGTCGCGGAGGAGGATGGGGGGCGGCGGAGTGTTGGTGTCCATGGCGCCGGACACGGAGACGGAGCCGGAGCCGGAGCCGGAGCCGGAGGGGGCGCAGCGGGGGAGGAGGCGGAGACAGGCGGGAGAGGAGGCGGAGACAGAGGGAGAAGGAGAGAGGGAAACAGGGGGAGACAGAGAGAGAGAGAAGGAGAGAAGGAGAAGGAGAAGGACAGGGGCCAACTGTTAGTATTCACGCTCGGGTCACGGACGTGCATAAAGTATAATTGCCAACTGTATATAGTAGGAAGGAGAAGGAGAGGGGGAGACAGGGGGAGAGAGAGAGAGAGAGAGAGAAAAAGAGAGAGAGAGAATGAATTTTGAAATTAAGTGAGCGCGAAAATATAGTAGGAATTTTCGTTGGAAAATTTTTATATTCGTTGGAAAATTCGTTGGAAATTTCCAACGAATTTTCCAACGAATATAAAAAAATGTCGAATAAAATCAATTTTTTTAAATCGTTGGAAAATTCGTTGGAAATTTCCAACGAAAAAAAATTCGTTGGAAATTTCCAACGAAAAAAAATTCGTTGGAAATTTCCAACGAATTTTCCAACGAAAATTGTCCACTATGAAAAAATTGCCGGAAAATTGAAATTCGTTGGAAAATTCGTTGGAAATTTCCAACGAATTTTCCAACGAATATAAAAAATGTGGAATAAAAATGAATTTTTTTTAAATCGTTGGAAAATTCGTTGGAAATTTCCAACGAAAAAAAAATTCGTTGGAAATTTCCAACGAAAAAAAATTCGTTGGAAATTTCCAACGAATTTTCCAACGAATATAAAAAATGCCAAATAAAATCAATATTTTTTAAATCGTTGGAAAATTCGTTGGAAATTTCCAACGAAAAATATTTCGTTGGAAATTTCCAACGAAAATTGTCCACTATGAAAAAATTGCCGGAAAATTGAAATTCGTTGGAAAATTCTTTGGAAATTTCCAACGAATTTTCCAACGAATATAAAAAATGCCGAATAAAATCGAATTTTTTTTAAATCGTTGGAAATTTCGTTGGAAATTTCCAACGAAAAAAAATTCGTTGGAAATTTCCAACGAATTTTCCAACGAATATAAAAAATGCCAAATAAAATCAATATTTTTATATTCGTGGGAAAATTCATTGGAAATTTCCAACGAATTTTCCAACGAATATAAAAAATGTGGAATAAAATCGAATTTTTTTTAAATCGTTGGAAAATTCGTTGGAAATTTCCAACGAAAAAAAATTCGTTGGAAATTTCCAACGAATTTTCCAACGAATATAAAAAATGCCAAATAAAATCAATATTTTTTAAATCGTTGGAAAATTCGTTGGAAATTTCCAACGAAAAATATTTCGTTGGAAATTTCCAACGAATTTTCCAACGAAAATTGTCCACTATGAAAAAATTGCCGGAAAATTGAAATTCGTTGGAAAATTCGTTGGAAATTTCCAACGAATTTTCCAACGAATATAAAAAATGCCGAATAAAATCGAATTTTTTTTAAATCGTTGGAAATTTCCAACGAATTTTCCAACGAATATAAAAAATGCCAAATAAAATCAATATTTTTTTATTCGTTGGAAAATTCGTTGGAAATTTCCAACGAATTTTCCAACGAATATAAAAAAGTGGAATAAAATCGAATTTTTTTTAAATCGTTGGAAAATTCGTTGGAAATTTCCAACGAAAAAAAATTCGTTGGAAATTTCCAACGAATTTTCCAACGAATATAAAAAATGCCAAATAAAATCAATATTTTTTAAATCGTTGGAAAATTCGTTGGAAATTTCCAACGAATTTTCCAACGAATATAAAAAATGCCAAATAAAATCAATATTTTTTTATTCGTTGGAAAATTCGTTGGAAATTTCCAACGAATTTTCCAACGAATATAAAAAATGTGGAATAAAATCGAATTTTTTTTAAATCGTTGGAAAATTCGTTGGAAATTTCCAACGAAAAAAAATTCGTTGGAAATTTCCAACGAATTTTCCAACGATTTAAAAAAAAGCCAAATAAAATCAATATTTTTTTATTCGTTGGAAAATTCGTTGGAAATTTCCAACGAAAAATATTTCGTTGGAAATTTCCAACGAATTTTCCAACGAAAATTGTCCATTATGAAAAAATTGCCGGAAAATTGAAATTCGTTGGAAAATTCGTTGGAAATTTCCAACGAAAAAAAAAATTCGTTGGAAATTTCCAACGAAAAATATTTCGTTGGAAATTTCCAACGAATTTTCCAACGAAAATTGTCCACTATGAAAAAATTGCCGGAAAATTGAAATTCGTTGGAAAATTCGTTGGAAATTTCCAACGAATTTTGCGACAAAAAATTTTTCGTTGGAAATTACCAACGAATTTTCCGACGAAAATTTTTCGTTGGAAATTTCCAACGAATTTTCCAACGAAAAAATTTTCGTTGGAAATTTCCAACGAATTTTGTCATTCGTTGGAAAATTTGTCGCAAATTTGCGACGAAAATTTTTTGTTGGAAAATTTTCGTGGCAAAAATCCGTTTTTTTTGTAGTGAGGGGTAATCGCTTGTCATATGTTGCAACCAGCAACGAGCGAGCCCTAATCCCGACAAGCTGCAGCCTGAACATCATCCGCCTATAGGGAACGCACTCAAGAAGATTTGCCACCAAAAACGCACAAAACTAGGAGGCAGCCTCAACTGTTAAAAACTCACATTGCCCATTACGGAGTTGAACAGAAGTATCTATGAGATACACGGACCAACATAAGAAGCTACGGTGAAAAGAAGCGGAAATAATTTATTTCCGTTCCGATAAAACCAATGCCATCACCAGCCTATACGGAGTCGCTCCGTTGCTTGCACCAACATCAATTAGAGGGCTCAGCCACGAGAAACTTACCGTACTCAATACACTCGCGTTTAAGTATGTGGTTCGGTTCCACTTCCGAGATGCTCACTTAAATCTGGATCGCGTGTAGCCAAGTTACCATCTATAAGGGGCTCTTGAAGCAGGTTGTCGTCAACCTTGCTTTTACCAAAGAACCCCACGTAACAGCGGAATAAACCAGCGATAACAGGGACTACATTGTCGGTGTTTACGTTAGATGCATAGTTAAAATAAAATATAAATCTAGAGAAAATTAAAACCATACATGTATCTTCAAAGACGTTGTCGTGCTTTTCAATAAAAAATCACAAGACGTAGGGCGTTAAACGGATTACCTCTCATAGCATGCCTAAGATGACTTGGTTCGGATGTTCTTTAGTTCGAGTCCCTCAATTGTCTAATGTGCCCAAAACGACTTGGTCCGTATGTTCTTTAGTTTGAGCCTCATGACTGTTAGATTTATAGTTCAAACACACCGCCAATTGCACAATGAACGAAAGAAAAGACCCGCGGATAATCACCACTATAATTGTGATAGTAATCTCTTGACAGCAATTCTCTGCACTCTTGATGTTTTGGTCATGGCACCAAAGAGAGAAAAACCTTTTTACCTCACCCGCACACATATTGCACACCCACTTTTCTTTTAGCAACTGTTGCTAATCACGGTTTTTATTTGCGATCGGTAACCGTTTCTGATCGCTTGTGCACACTGCACAAGATCAACAACGGTTGTTGATTGTGCACACGAACAGCAACCGTTGCTGTTTGTGTGCGATGCACACGATAAGCAAGTGCACACGCGTGCACATTTTAAATTTTCTTATTTTTAATCATTTCATTTTTTATTTTAAATGATTAAAAAATAGAGTGTATAATCAGAATGTGTGCATTTCGTGTGCATCACATGCACGCGCGCCCATGACCAAAAACTAAATTAAATTAAATCACATTTAATTTAATTTCAGCTCGACTCAATTCGATTAATGTGATTGCAAACATATTTACAATATTGTCTCTCCCGTCAATGTCATTTTGAATTGGTTATGGTGTGTGACATTCCTAGATTTATCATTAAGTTGCTAGTAAGACTTGTACTAACACATTAGCACTCTCAAGAGAATTGTTTGTCTTGATCAACCTCCAGGTCCTACAAGCTAAGATTGACATCTAGCAATACGTTTATCCGGATACTGTGAATGCTTTAAGAACATAATGAACCTGTTTGCTTTGGCTACAATGTAATTCAATCCGTCTGCCTTACTATGTCCTGATCAAATAAGGACCATGGAATATTTGTCAAGTCACCAATTCAATCATATGCATAAACCTAATTGACATGCATTTTACACAAGATATTGATAGTTCATTATCGATTACAACCCCAGCTGAGGATTTCAATGCAGTGTCATGATTAGATTCGTAGGACATCATTATTGTACCTTGCATGTAACAAAGAGACAGATTCCATTGTTTCCACATGTGTAATTTCATATGTGAATGAACTATGACCATTAAGTACAGAGACGGAACAACGAATCGGCAATATGGCCCCGTTTGATTCAACTTTCGCCCTAGCATTGGCCAAATGCTAGCATTTGAAATGCCAAAAGCCCAAAGCTGGTCCAGATCAACTTTGGGCTTTTGGCATTTCACAAATGTTGAACCCAAATTTTTTATCCCTAAACTACCCTTACTTATTTTGACTTATTCCAGTTTTGCCCATCTTGGTACTGTTCATCTTCTTCGTGAGGTGGCCGGCGAGGGAGGACGGTGAGGGCGGTCGACACCAGATCGCGCCGGCGAGGTCACACGACCCAGGTGACGGCCACCTGAGGTTGCGCGACTGCCCAGGTGCCATCGGCCTGGGTCGTACGAGGGTATCTGCTGCTTGGGTCGCGCGACCCTCACCGAGGGTCGCCTAGCCTCGGGCGACAATCGTCGACGGCAAATCTAACTCGCTGGGGGTTGCCCGACCTCAAGCGATGGCCGCCGGTGCCAAATCTAGCTCGTCGGTGGCCATAAGCCTTCGCCGGCTCCAGCAAAGGGTAGGATAGGTTTTTTTTTTAATAAAAAAGATAATTTCCAAAGCCCTTTTGCAAAAAAAAATTACCAAACACTACATGGGCCAAAGTAGCTTTACAAATGATTTTTTACCAAACGCCACTTGCATTTCTCCAAGGGACTTTAACCTAAAGTTATTTGGATTCTCCCAAGTAGTATTTGAAAAGTTGAACCAAATGGACCCTATGTGCACTTATGAACCGTAGCCATCCAACACACAAGTCAACACTGTGCCTCAAGTCTAAGGATTATTTACACAAGACCAAAGCATGAATGATTAAACATTGGCCGCGCTAAAAGCTTCCATGTTACTAATCGTTCTATTCATGTCACATTCAGTGAACTTGTCTGGTACAAGCACTTGTGTTCTAACTCAAGTATCACAATACCCAATGACTCGTGACTCATCATTCCCTTAAGTATCTAATATATAATGGTGAAGCTAAGAACACACTAGTCTCAACAATATCATTTATATTAACTTAATGATCCATTGATCGGGAACGATTTAAAGATTCAATCTAACTCTGAACCCGTTACACATATTCTTAATGTCTTAAGAATAAGTCTAATCACAACTGATGTTATGTAATCATTTATATATATAAATAATTGGATAATGAATGAATGGATCCTTGCCATTAAATAAATAATGAAATTGATAGTACAACTTAATCCCTAACATGTAACTATTACATGATTATTTAGGGCATACATCCAACATACATTAGAGACAGAATACCAATGGAGCACGCTTTTCATACATAACAATGTCTATGACAAGGCAATAACATGAAATGGACAACTAGCATCCCCAAAGATAAATTGTAAAATGTGGAAGAGAGAAAAGGGGAATTTGTGTATATTTTGATTTCTCATAATAAATATTACATCAGTCTATTTATAGACTTTATAAGACAACTATCTAAAGTAAGAAATATCAATCAAGATATGCACAATCAATGAGATTTACGTACAATCTTGATTGATATAAATAATCAAGAGTGACACCACAATCCTCTCTAACACAGGATAATATCCTATTGAAAATCTTAAGAATCTCTAATATAATATCACTAACATCCTCTTAAACTCGAGGTGAGTTCAAAGAAGTCAACTATAGTTCGAATCAATGTCGAATAGTACCACGTAAACTTGTTTCTCCAATGATGCTGCGTGGCATCGGGTTTGTGGATCTGTGGTGGGGCAGTGTTTTTCCAGATATGGCATTTCTGAGGGCGGCGAGTCCGGTGGTGCTATTGGCTTCTCAAAACGACGCACAAAATGTTGAGAATAAGAGGGCAAACAGCAAACAGCCGATGAGGCTAGCTTACGAAACAATAACTGAGTGACACGGCCTATATGGCTGGTGACGTAACATCAAGCAACCTATATGGCTGGCTTGGAAAATAGTTACTGGGATGTGGTCTGTGCGGATGGCATCGAGAGAAAGCCACCTCCATGAAAAAGGCTCGACGGGCGACACGATCAATGCGATTAGTGTCGAAACACGACTATTATGCAAACGACTCGATTAAGTGCTTTCTCATATGAGACTTGTGGGCACCAAGTGACCACTCTTGAGTGGCGATGATGTAGATGGATTTATTTGGATGTGCACCATGGTGCATGGGGTGCGAAGTGGAGCTTTAGCCATACAAACACCCACCTAGAGCTCCCCAAGCGAGAGTCATGAGTGCTCAGTCCAAAAGAGAAACCAGCATTTCTTCTGACCAATCACTTGCATACCAATAAAAGTAGCCTGTCATGTTGGAAATTTTCCATAATATGGGCGTACATTAATTAATTGATTTTCTATTTTAAATACTCGAGTTAATGGATATTTCAATATATGTGTTGTACCCTTTAGTGATCTTATTGAATTGGGTTTCGGCATCTATAAATAACAGGCCTAGTTGAGCAGCAAAGTGTAGGCAATTGTGTTTAACTAAAGCTCGTAATGGGAGGGGCCCAGTTAACGCACCAATGATTAGGGTTTGCTAGGTCTCCTCTCTAGCCTATAAAAGGGTAGGTTATACCTATCGGTCGCTTTATCCCATTGAAAGCTGCTATATCAAAATAGGCCAAAGAGAGGAAGATTGGCATTCTAGTAGATCGTTGATCTATTTCTTTTCTTAGAGAATAACAATGGTTCAAACAGGTATGCTTTAATTCCGCTGTGTGTATTATTATTATTATTTTTTTTTTCTTATGGTGTTCTACGTTCATATATGTATCTGATCGTTCTTTAAGAATTAGTGTATATATATTGAGAAATTCTTTACATGTGGTATTAGAGCTTGGTCATATATGATTGTAGCCATAAAATTAATGAAAATTGTATTTTTACTCGAATATTCAACTAATTCTTGATTACTTCCGATTCTAGGGTTCATTTTTTTGAATGAATCGTAAGATTTCGATTTCTTTTGATTGAATGTCACTATCTACATGTTTTTGAACATCTTGGTTGCATAAAGCTGAGATCTGATTATCTAAAATAGCTTCGTTCATGTGTGGCTAATAATTTGTCCTCTTGTGTGAACAGATTGTGGTTTTTGGACCGCTATAAATAGTGGAGGGGGTGTTGTTTCGGATCTTGTTAGGTTATTCGATAGATGTTTTCAGCGAATAATTGATATAGAACAGATGGCACTTAAGATTTACGATTGCCAGTAATTAGAAAAATTTCACTTTTTTGAAGTTAAATAGCTCGGATTGTACTCAAATTCGGTCGGTTGAAGCAAAACGGCCTTCCGATTCAAACTCACTACCTTTGGCTGCGAACTATGATGGTTTTCGGCATTTCAAGGTCGTTTGGATGGGTTTTCGGGCAATTTTCTGATTTAGGCAATTTCCGGGCATGAATTGATTTGCATTCTCTTAGAATAGATTAGATATGTTATCTTTAGTAATTCCACTCCCTAAAGGAGTCCTCCATATTATATTAGATGTCCGCTTTGTAGTTGCCACATTATTGTTAAATGCAATACGATCCTTAGAAGCACATGTCGTAAAGTGCTTCATATTGTCTAATGGAATTGTGGGCATTGTTTGAATGGAATTGGTATATACAATCACCTGCCTAAAGGGGGTTGTTGTGTGTATTAATTTGAAAATTGCATGAAGATAAGTACCCATGTTAATAAATGGGGATGTGTATAACTCGAAAGATTTATCTGCCCAAAGGGGATGATTTTTTTTTGAAAGTTATGTGTAATTTCCCTCTATAGTGATATAATGGAGATGTATAATTTATAGGATTTGTCTGCCCAAACGGGATGGGTCCTTGACAATTATGTGTAATTCTCCTTGTTGTTGTAATCTTCATGCTATGAAAAATAGTGGTGCATTATATACTCTGTCCAAAGGGGAATTTACTGTGTGCTAATTATTTTGTTGAATAGCTTATTGCCCATAATTGATCTTATTGCATTGTATGTGGCTCAAACAGTTACTTTTGCTGTAAACAACAATAATGCCATTGTCGAAATGTTAACTGGATCGAACTTCAAGAGATGGAAACAAGACATAGAGTTTGCTCTGGGAATTGTGGATACGAACTTAGCTCTGCGTGAGGATGAACCTACCAAGCCCAATGATCAAAGCACTGCAGATCAAAAGGCTCATTATGCTAAGTGGGAAAAATCCAACCGACTAAGCCTCATTGCTATGAAGAGGTCCATTGTTGAGCATCTCATTAGTGGTTTGCCAGAAATAGCAAATGCGAGAGAGTTTCTTTCAGCAGTGGGAGAAAGATATGTAGTTTCAGACAAAGCTGAGGCTGGGAATTTGCTGAGTAAGTTAACTAGTATGAAATATGATGCTGCTATGGGTGTTAGAGAATTTATATTGAGGATGGTGCATATTCAATCCAAGCTTAAGGCCCATAATATTGTCCTTTCTGAAGATTATGTTGTGCATCATGCCTTAAATATTCTGCCTGTTGATTTCAATCAGATTAAAACTGCTTATAGCACTCAAAATGAGACTTGGAGTGTTAATGCTTTGATTACTAAATGTGTGGCTAAGGAAGAAAAGTTAAAGAAGGAGAAGAATGAATTTGCCCACTTGATTACTAATGCCAAGTTGAGTTCCTTTAGAGGAAAATGGAAGCCTAAAGGGTCGAATGCTTATGCCCCTAAGAAGGATCAAGGCTTCAAGAAAATTGGCAATAATGGGAAACATGGAGATAAGAATTCTAAGTGTTTTCACTACAAGAAGCAAGGTCACAAGAGAGCTGATTGCTATAAGTTCAAAGCTTGGCTAAAAGCAAAGAAAGAAAGTAGCCAAGCTGAGTTGTTGGTTTGTTCTGAATCAAATATGGTTGATGTTCCTTTGGATTCTTGGTGGATTGATTCTGGTGCTACTGTACATGTGAAAACTACCTTACAGGGTCTCACAAATCTAAGGAATCCAAGTCCGAGGGAGTCAAAGCTTAAAGTTGGAAATAATATCCGTGTTGATGTGGAGCATATAGGGACAGTAGTTTTGAATTTAGACTCTGGATTTCAGCTAGTTTTGAATAATGTCTTTTATGTTTCTGGATTTAGGAGGAGCTTGATATCTCTTTCTTTGTTTGACAAGGCTGGATATTGCCTTTATTTTGCAAATAATAGAGTGGATTTGTTTTATGACTCTAAAATTATTGGGAATTGCATTCTGTTTGATGGATTATATCGATTATCTTTATCTCCCGATAGACCATATTGTTCCTTCAACGTTGAGAATAATGTGGCTAAAAGATCCTTGATCAAGGAGAAATCTTCTTTGCTATGGCGCAAACGATTAGGGCATATCTCCAAAGAAAGGGTAAATCGGCTTATCAAAGTTGAAATCCTTCCTCCTCTTGACTCAGATGATGCTGAGATTTGTATTGATTGTGTGAGGGGAAAGTTGACTAAAGTCAAGAAGAAAGGCGCTATTCGTAGTCAAAATCTGTTGGAGATAATTCATATAGATATTAGTGGGCCATATTTAACCACCTTGTGTGGAAATAAGTATTTCATCACCTTTATTAATGATTTCTCCCGTTATTGCTATGTTTACTTGATTAGGGAGAAGGCTGATGCTCTTGATATGCTGAAAGTATTTCGCATTGAAGTTGAGAAACAATTGAGAAAAATAATCAAAATTGTAAGATCTAATCGTGGTGGTGAATATTATGGGCGATATAATGAGACTGGACAACAAATGGGACCATTTGCTAAATATTTACAGGACTGTGGTATTGTCGCTCAGTATACAATGCCTGGGAGCCCTAAACAGAATGGTGTAGTTGAGTGGCGAAACTGTACAGTCATGGAGGTGAAATGAAGTATGATGAGTAGATCTAATATGCCTGAATACTTATGGGGTGAGGCAATTAAAACAATAGCTTATATATTGAATCGTGTACCCAATAAATTAGTGCCAAAAACACCTTTTGAGTTATGGACGAAGAGAAAACCAAGCTTGAGCCACTTTCGAGTTTAGGGGTGTCCTGCAGAGGTGAAAATTTATGATCCTTCGCTGAAGAAGACTGAACCTAGGACTACTAGGTGTTACTTTATTGGATACCCTAATCATTCTAAGGGGTATAGGTTCTATTGTCCTACTCGTGGCACTAGAATTGTTGAGTCTTAGACTGCTAAATTCCTAGAGTTGGATGTTGCTAAAGAGAGTTCCTCTCAGTCTTTTCAAAGGGAGGAACCAAACAATACAGTCTCTATTTCATTGCCCATTTTGAATGATGACTCCATGCGAGAGATTTGCAGAGAGGAAACCCAGCAAGAAGTAGATATTGGAAATATGACGATAGACCATTCTGTTACGGAAGAAACTCCCCAGACGAATGATCTAGCTCCAAAAGTGCCTGTGCGAAGATCACAACAACAAAGAAGACTGATGCTTTTGAATGATTATCATTTATATCTTGGAGAAACTGATTTTGACATTGGACATACAATTGATCCGATGACCTTCAAAGAAGCTCTTGATAGTGATTAGGCGGATAAATGGTTAGGAGCGATGAAGAATGAGATGACTTCCATGTCAAATAATCAAGTATGGGAACTCGTTGATCTACCTGATGGGCACAAACCGATTGGCTGCAAATGGGTATTTAAAACTAAGAAAGACAATAAAGGTAACATAGAGAGATTCAAGGCAAGATTGGTTGCAAAGGGATTCACACATAGAGAAGGCATTGATTACACTGAAACCTTTTCTCCTGTGTCCACTAAAGACTCTTTTCGAATAATTATGGTATTGGTGGCTCATTTTGATTTAGAGCTTCATTAGATGGATGTCAAAACAACTTTTCTAAATGGAGATTTGGATGAAGAAGTATATATGTAGCAACCTGAGGGGTTTAAAGAAGCTGGAAAGGAGCATATGGTGTGCAAACTTCGAAGGTCTATATATGGTCTCAAACAAACATCACGTCAGTGGTACTTGAAGTTTGATAGAGTTGTGAGATCGTTTGGCTTTGAAGAAAACAAATTTGATCAATGCATCTACATGAAAGTAAGTGGGAGTAAATATATTTTCTTAATACTTTATGTAGATAACATTTTGATTGCTAGTACAGATGTTGATATGTTGCATGACACAAAAGGTTTTCTATCTTCAAAGTTTGATATGAAAGATCTTGGGGAAGCCTCTTATGTTTTAAGCATTGCGATTCATCGTGATAGATCTAAGAAGGTTCTAGGATTATCTCAGAAAAGTTATATAGACCGCGTTTTGAAAAGATTCAATATACACACCTGCAAGGTTGGTGAAGTTCCTGTTCTGAAAGGAGATAAATTAAGCATAGAACAATGCCCTAAAAATGATGTTGAAAAAGAAGCAATGAAGAATATTCCATATGCTAGTGCAGTTGGCAATCTTACGTATGCACAAGTATGTACCAGACCTGATATTGCTTTTGCAGTGAATACTCTTGGGATATATTTATTGAATCCAGGTCATGAACATTGGGTTGCAGCTAAGAAAGTAATGAGATATCTGCAGCGAACAAAAGAATTTATGCTTGTGTATAGCAGAGTAGAGGATCTAAAGGTGATTGGATATTCATATGCGAATTTTGCTGGTTGTTCAGATGACAGAAAATCGACTTCTGGATACATTTTCATGATGGCTGGAGGTGCTATTTCTTGGAAGAGCACAACGCAAACCTTAATTACGAACTTTACAATGTATTCTGAGTTTGTAGCTTGTTATGGTGCTTCAACTCTGGCTGTTTGGCTCAGAAATTTGATCTCAGAATTGCGGGTTGTGGACTCTATTGCAAGACCGATGGTCATCTATTGTGACAACATCGCAACTGTGTTTTATTCTAAGAATGACAAAATTAGCAATGCGTCTAAACACATGGAGATCAAATATTATACTATTAAGGACTTGGTCAAAAAGGGATCTGTTGTAATCGAGAATATTAGAACCGAGTCCATGTTGGCTGATCCTCTAACAAAAGCTTTATAACCCATTCTGTTTAAAAAACATGTAAACAATATGGGTGTTTTAGATTCTTTTGATTCCTTTTGTTAGTGGGAGTTTTGCATAGTTTGTTTATCTGGATATTGTGATTATATGCAAACTGATGATGCTTTTTATGATCTTTATTAAAGCATTTACTTTTGATTTTTATCATTATTTTTGCTATGTCGACTGAGAGATGGAAATATAAAACAGTATCTTTAAACATATTTTAGTTTAAAGATGACTGGATGTCACTAATTTTGAGATCTCATGTTGAATTGTGACATAGTTGTGCAATTTCATGTTGTTTAGAAATTGTACTAAGGCAATTTCATATTGTTTAGAAATTGTGGTGATGCAGTTTCATGTCGTTGAGAAATTGTGTTGAGGACCGATAAGGAATAGTGCATGTTTGATCACATATTGGCACTATTTCTTACTACACCACTAGGCCTATGATCCATGAAATTATAATGCTTATTATATGTGATTATGGAAGGTCATGTGTTGCGGTATTTTCTTAACACTTTGACCGCCATAGTCCTATATTGAGGTTATACAGGATTGGGTTGGTTTTGCGATGCCATTATTGGAATATTATTATTATTATTTAAATCATGGCCACATAAAACAAATTTTCAGTTATTAACCCGAGAGTGTCATTTTCAAAATAAAATCATTCTAAAAAAAGGGGGTTAATTAATGTAGCCCAAGTGGGAGAATGTTGGAAATTTTCTATAATATGGGCTTACACTAATTAATTGATTTTCTATTTTAAATACTCGGGTTAATGGATATTCCAATATATGTGTTGTACCCTTTAGTGATCTTATTGAATTGGGTTTCGGCATCTATAAATAACAAGCCTAGTTGAGCAGCAAAGTGTAGGCAATTGTATTTAACTGAGGCTCGTGATGGGAGTGGCCCAGTTAACGCACTAATGATTAGGGTTTGCTAGGTCCACTCTCTAGCCTACAAAAGGGTAGGTTATACCCATCGGTCGCTTCATCCCATTGAAAGCTGCTATATCGAAATAGGCCAAAGAGAAGAAGATCGACATTCCAGTAGATCGTTGATCTATTTCTTTTCTTAGAAAATAACAATGGTTCAAACAGATACGCTTTAATTCCGCTGTATGTATTATTGTTATTATTATTATTATTATGGTGTTCTACATTCATATATGAATCTGATTGTTCTTTAAGAATTAGTGTATATATATTGAGAAATTCTTTACATGTCACACACAAGACCAGATTGAACATGGATAAGCCGAAGCGGCAAATCAGAGTTGGCTTGCAGTACCAAAGTCCGCTTCTTCTGCGATTTCTTTGGAGTCTTCACCACCTCGTGCCGGTGTTTTCTCGCACACCCACGAAATCAAGAGCCCAAGCAACAATATCAAGTGCAATGAACCAGAGGAAACCCCCGAGAAAAAATTATGGTCCTGAGCAGAAAATTGCCGCCAGAATGCATCAGGGTGAAGTAGCGTGAAGAGAGCTTCGGAGGACCTGCACCGAGGATACGAAGAGCTCCAGTCTTAGATGGGCTACTTGCGGTTTCTGTCAAATGGCTGTGCTAATACTTGCCTTCCACGACAGTTCCAGCGTGACATAGGAGGACACACTTTTCAGTTGACTGTTGACCGCGCTTGCGGGAGATGGAAACGACGACGTGGAGGAAGAAAATGCCCATTGCACAGTTTTCGCTTACCCTTAACGGTCCCTTTGGTCTTCATGCGGATCTTGGGGTTGATCTTTGCTCTGTTAAACCATTCGAGAGTGTGTTTGCTTCTTCGAGCGCTTTGGTGATGAAGTGAGAACACGTGCATAGTGGGTGGAGAGAACAAGAGTAGTGGCCAATGCGAAAAAAATGTTGTACATTCTATAAACAATGTGAATCAATTTCGTTTCAACTGTTGATTATCTGTCGTTCTGTTCTTAATTCTATTTAGGCCAAGGTATCTTGCATATTCCAATCTAACAAAAGACGCTTAGCTAAAGGAAAATTCAACACAGCGGTCTATTTGTTAATGAGATAAGTGCACTGCAAGTTCTAAAACTTGTCATGAAATTGTAATTGAGTTCTAAAATTTTCAAAAAAATGCAATTAATTCCTAAAACTTGCTACAAAAGTGCAATCGAGTCCTAAAACTTTCAATATTTGTAATTAAGTCCTAAAACTTGATATGAAAGTGCAATCGAGTTCTAAAACTTTTAAAAAGTGCAATGAGCAGAAGGACTTGATTGAATCAATTTGATAAGTTTTAGGACTTGATTGCACTTTTTAAAAGTTTTATAACTCAATTGTACTTTTGCGACAAATTTAAAACTTTTAATGCACTTATTCCTTAGTTAATTGTTGACTCCTTTTGCAATTATAGCTAATTTTTGCATTTAACGGTCTTTTGGAATTCTCCTTATTATATATTTTAACTCTGAGGTTCTACGCCATGCGACCTTTGACTTGGCGATTCTTCGTTGTTACCAACTACACCACAACAGTAAGTCTAACAAGCTCTGGACGCATGTAGAGCCAACACAATCTGATCATTAAATGATGTGGATCCTACATGAAGGGCGCCTCATCCATTGGTTCATGTGGCTTTACATGTGTGTATAGAGCATTAGAGTATTTTTTTTTATCCATAAAAGGTTGTTGGGAAAAGTGCCAAAAAAGTCATAAACCTTTTGCATTAGTGCCAATTTAGTCATAAACTTTTTTTTGGTACCAATTAAATCCTAAACCTTTTAAATTGGTGCCAATTCAGTCCTAAACCTTTTGTTTTTGTGCCAATTTAGTCCTTTCGACAAATTTTGATCGGAATTTGCCGACGTGGACACCTGCCGGCCAGTGGTCGGTCTCCGGCACCGACGTGGCGTCGACGTGGATAACTTTAATAATATTTTAATAATTTTTTGAATTTTTATTTTTTTCCACTTTTTTTTGGTCTCTCCCTCCTTCCTCTAGCCGGTTACCGGTTCGACGATCGGCCAAAGGCCAGAGGCCAGCGAGCTCGACCTCGCGGCGACCAGCCAGAGGAAGGAGGGAGAGACCAAAAAAAAGTGGAAAAAAAATAAAAATTCAAAAAATATTAATATATTATTAAAGTTGTCCACGTCGGCTCCACGTCGACGCCGGTGACCGGCCGCCGGCCAACAGGCATTCACATCGGAAAATTCCGATCAAAATTAGCCGGAAGGACTAAATTGGCATAAAAACAAAAAGTTTAGGACTGAATTGGCATCAATTTAAAAGGTTTAGGACTTAATTGGCACCAAAAAAAGGTTTAGGACTAAATTGGCACCAATGCAAAAGATTTAGAAGTGAATTGACATAAAAAAATGTTTATGATTAAATTGACATTAATACAAAAGGTTTATGACTTTTTTGGCACTTTTCCCAAAGGTTGTTTGATAGATAAAGACAAAAGATTTATAACTTTTTTAGCACTTTTCCCAAAGGTTGTTTGATAGATAAGTTTACCCAACCTCATATTTAACTAGTTTATGATCCTTGTTCTTTCTCCGTCGGTAGTGAAAAGTTCTTTTCATAGGTCGTGTTAAGTTCTAGACGAATATATTAATTAAACTATAGAAAATCACTAATCGTTTTGTAAATAGGTTACAATCTGACACATCATATCCTAACACTATGATGGACAAAATTAAATTCATTAAAGGTAAAGTTAAAATTTAAAGAGATGACAAAATAACCTAATTAAGAAAGACCGACTGTAGTAAAGATATACATGGTTTATTAAATTGAGCTAATGATAAAATAATTTTATCTACAAACCCCCATATAATTATAGTTTTTAAACTAAAAAAGAATTAAAAGCATGTCATCATCACAAATAAAGAATTAAAGTTTAGTTTATCTTGTTCGAATTTGGTGGGTGAAAATTTTTGATCAAATGGAGAAACTCACTCAATTTAAATTTAAACAAATATAGAACAAATTAATGAGATGTTTTTGTAAGAAGACAATTGTTCAAATATAGTTTACTTTATTTGATTAGTTGAATTCAATATGTTGACGCATAAGTCATTCTTATTGTTACTTGAATAAAAAATAAAAAATTCTAATGAAGGATCGCTTATTGAAATATACTTTCTCATATTTCCTCCAATTAATAATAAGAAAATTAGACAGAACAAAAACCCCGTTACCTCAAGCTTACAATCAAAACAATATTTATCTTAAACAGGCATTATGTTTTAAAAATATATAATTTTTTATAATAATCTGTTGAAAATATAACATACTTACATTTTATTGAGTTTAATTTCTGCTTTTCAAATTCTCTTATTTTTAAGTATATTTTTTTATGATGCAACAAATTCCTTTGGAACAATAATTAAAACTATTTATAAATTAAGTTTTTTTAGTTAATTCTGATTGTTGTTTTGGTAAAGTTAATATTTATCTTAAACTTGCAGTTTACCTTCAGAAATAAATAATTGAGATAATACCTTATTCAAAAACATAACGTATTTGTATTTCATTTAATCTAATTTTCTGCTTTTTAAGATACACTTAAAATAAGTGTATCTTTCGTGATGCAACAAATATACTTACTTTGGAGCAACAACTGAAAAATTTTCAGTTTGTTGTAGTACAATTTTTAATTAGTTAATCAAATCGATATAATAACAAATATTGAGATGCCCATGCAGAGCGCTGACCGAATAACTACTTACTATCTAATAATCGTACTGTTTTCCAACTTTCCAAATGACCGAAAATCGCCAATCACTATACAAAAACTAGTGCTAGTCATAAGAAAAATGTACAGTTATTGAGTATAAGCTGCATATTGACCACTAAATCTTTTGAAATCTCATTTCTGTCCAGTGAAACATACAATTCACATCGTTTTAGCTGCTGAAACTGGACTTGACCTCGTTGTGTACTCTGCTACGAGCTGTGCGAACAACGAGGATTCCTTGTCTAGCAGTCTTTTTGGAGAATCATGTTCAGCAACAAGGCCTGGACACAGATTCACATAGACAGAGAGAGATACTAATGAAGCATGAGCCAAACATGCAAGGCCGAGATGAGATCGTGTTATGAAATACTAACCATGGTCTAGAAGAAGAACGATGTCGCTGTCGAGAACAGAAGTGATCCGATGTGCAATGGTAATAACAGTACAGTCTGAGAAGTGATGCCTCAAAGTTTGCTGAATCAGATTATCGGTAGCTGTATCGACGGAAGCAGTGGCTTCATCAAGTACCAAAATCTTGCTTTTCTTGAGCAGGACGCGACTGAGACACACAAGCTGCCTTTGTCCCATGCTCCAGTTCTCACCGTTCTCTGAAACTGCAGGTCAAGTATATCATGAGCGACCTAAAAATAAGTACAATTTTTTGTCCCGGTATTTTTCTACAGTTTAATTTATGAATTGCTACAGAATTTGGGCCGGTAATAGAAGCACAAACAAGTACAGTTGAAGAAAAGGCCGAACCTGGCGAATCCAGTTTCCCTTCTTTCTTCCTTACTTCG
Organism: Syzygium jambos; assembly: GCA_031216235.1. Taxonomy (NCBI): domain Eukaryota; kingdom Viridiplantae; phylum Streptophyta; class Magnoliopsida; order Myrtales; family Myrtaceae; genus Syzygium; species Syzygium jambos. Next base: position 17,629,336 of record CM062225.1, on the reverse strand, counting down.
TCCCCGAGTTGGCATTTATTCAATGCCTAAAATTACAGGATAGATTAGCTTTTGCTGACTATGGTTTATGTTGCATGAGCTAGAAAAGAACTTCTAGTCGTGGAAATTTTGTTATTAAACTGGGGAAGAAAATGAACCGACCTCCCAGATCTGATCTTCAGTGTATTCCTCAAGAGGGTCAAGGTTGCTTCGCACGGTGCCCTCAAACATGGTTGGATCTTGTGGAATGATACTTAATCTAGACCTCAGATCATGCAACCCAATTGAGGAGATATTGACGCCATCTATTAGCATTTGACCTGCACAAGGTTCTACAATACGGAAAAGTGTTTGTATGAGAGTTGATTTTCCACTGCCCGTTCTCCCTACGATACCCGTTTTCATCATGCCAGGGAAAGTGCACGTGATGCCTCGCAAAACGAGTGGCAAGTGTGGAGCATATTGGACCTGATGTTCCACCCGAATTGCCAGAAACGGGAAATGTGTTGATGACCGTACCAAAATTGCAAAAGCATTGTTTGAGATACAACAGTGAGAAAATATTTTGTCACCTGAAGATCAGAGATACTAATCTCTCCACGTGATGGCCATGACAGATGAGGCCGATTATTGTCTATCACAAGAGGAGGCTCGCTTGAGATGCAAGAGTATTGAAGTATTCTTTCAACCGATATGATTTTGTTCTCCATATTGCACAAATTCCAAATCACCCATGCTAGTATCATGTTCAAATTAAGCCCGTATGTCACGGCCAAGCCTGCAATTGCTGAAGAGAAGAATAGAAGCTAGGAATTGTTAGTACATGTACACATTATTCATACCAAAACAACAATAAGACAAAAATTAGTTACCTGGGTCGATAAATCTCTCAGGAATAGAGATCAAGAAGATCAAAGAGATCCCAAATGTGAAAGACGAAAGCATATCTAAGCGAAAACAAAGCCATTCCATTGCCCCAGCACCATGGAACTTGGGCCTAGAGTATGCATCCGAAAGTTCCATATTGGTGTTGCGGAATCTTGATTCTTGATCGAATCCGCGTATTGTGGTTGATCCTGATATAGTCTCGGAAAAATGCTGGATGACTGGAGCTTTGCATACCCCAACCAACCTTGCTAGTTCTCGAGCAGAAGGTTGGTAATATTGCTTCATAAATAAATACTAGATGGTGAGCAGGTATCAAGCAACAGGCAAAAGTTATTTTCAAATTAAAGTGTAAATGATCTGGAGTAGAAAAGTACTATTAAAGATGAAATCTGAACTGAAAAGTGCAGATTTATCCTTTTCTGGATATAAAGCATAAGGGTTTTGCAGTATGACTAGAGAATTCAAATACCGAAATCCATTACACACAAGAGGTTATTTACTTTTCTCATGGCACTGTAACTGTTAATGGGCTGTGATGATTACCTGATACCAGACGCAGGCCGCAACCACTGGGATAAAGATTATGAAAACTTGCCATGCAACCTGAGACATCACAGCAATAACTCCCAGGAGCTGGATCATTGAGAAGGCTGATGCGGCAACTCGATATTGAATGCTCATATCCACAGTACTTTGGTCGGTTGAGACCTGAAAAGAGATATACACAGTAATAAATTGAAAAATTGCACGAGGAACCATATTTATGTTTAATTAGACCATAACAACAAGCAGTTACAGCTAAGTTGACAAAAGCCTACTCTATGATCCTGTAGTTCTCAAATCGGATCTCTCTGGAACATGTAAGCATCCAGCATCGTGTAACTTACCCTATTTAGTATTCGTCCACTAGGGGTAGCATCAAAGAATGACATGGGAGCTCGGAAGATTGCAAAATGCAACTTATTGAAGAGTAAAGTGGCAGTCTTGTAGCCAGCAGTAGCCAGAAGTGAAGATCTGGCAAGAACGCAAAAAGCACTGCCGACTGCCAGCCCCATGTAAACAAGTATTAGCGTCAATCCAGCGACAGCAGGTTTGATGTCCTCCGACACTGGGGTTGCCCAGGCTAACCAATAATTGCTTCCTATTTGAAGGAGCTGAAAGAGAATCTGAGCCAGCAATATGAAAGGCACTAGACCTCCTCCATATGCAGTTGTAATAAATTTCCAGTACACCGGAAACCCGACTCTACCTTTCTCCCTCTCTTCTTCTTGAACAAGCTGACCTTTTGGCCCAACCATGCCATCTTGAACATTGCTGTTTTCATCCATCTCTATGGAACTTTCTTTTTCACCATTTTCGATGTTGACAGTAAATCCTATGGAATCAGGCCTATGTTGAGTGGAGTTAAGTTCCGACAAAGCCATCTTATGTGCACCTACAAGTTCCCTGAAATCGGCACCAGCGTGAAGAATGTCACTGTACTTTCCAGCTTCCACAATCTTTCCGTCTCTCATGACCTGGCAAATATATGTGATATCACTTGATACAATGACTACAGATAGAAGAGTAAAAGAAAATGATTCACTAGTCAGTAAGCACTCACCAGGATTAGATCAGCCGTCGGTAAGAACTCTACTTGATGAGTAATATAGATCACTGTTTTTGAACTTAAAAGCCCTAGCAAACATTCCTATCACATAAAAGACTGGATCAAATATACTTCAAGAGATGTGGTAGAAAATTGCAGCAACTACCAATCAAATACGGTAAGTGACAAAAAGCAAGTTACCTTAAAGAGATGAGATCCGGTGTGAGCATCCACAGCACTAAAAGGGTCATCGAGAAGATAAATGTCAGCATCTTGATATATTGCACGAGCAATCTGCACTCTCTGCTTCTGTCCACCACTCAGGTTTATCCCTCTCTCGCCAATAATCGTTTGATCTCCAAATGGGAGAATTTCTAAATCCTTCTTCAAGCAGCAAGCCTCAATGATCCTTTCATATCTCTCTCTCTCCATCTCCTTGCCAAATAAGATGTTTTCTTCAATTTTACCGCTCTGTATCCATGGAGACTGAGCAACATAGGCCTTAGTGCCACATAACCTGATGGTTCCAGAGATCTTCGCCAATTCTCCCAGGATGCAAGAAAGTAAGCTCGATTTTCCTGAACCCACAATACCACATACAGCAACTTTCATGCCATTGCGTACCTTCAAATTTATATCCTTCAATGTTGGATCAGGTGAAGACAAGTCCCACGTGAAATTGCCTGCAGTAATCTCGACTGCCATATCAGCCATACCCTGAGGAAGCTTTTCAATAACATTGTTCTGCAGATCCTCCAGGCGCAGGAATGATGATGTTCTGTCAAGAGAAACCTTAGTCTGAGCGATCATTGACATTACATCAGGTAAAGAGTATATGGGATCTTGGAGGATGCTAATCGTTGCAATTGCAGATAAAATCTTCCCCGATGATAGTGGGATTCCCAGTATCAAGCATGCGCCGAATGTAGCAACTGAAACAAATGTGGGGGCACCATAGAAAACGAAAGAAGTTAATGCTTGTGTGTAAACAAACTTTTTTAACCACCCACTCTCAACATTCCTGAGTTCAACGATCTTGGACAAGAACTTCATCTCCCATGCCTGAAGCTTCAAAATCCTCATGTTCCGCAGGATTTCAGAGGTCGCCTTCATTCTTTTATCTTTTGATTCCATCAACTTATCCTGAAACTTCTCTAGGAACGAACTCAGAGGAACATTCGCCAACATAACGAGCACGGTTGCCACAAAAGCTGCAATGGCTGCAAGCCCGAGATCCTTATACAGGATTGCTAAGGCCAACCCAACTTGCAGAAGCACTAGCCAAGGTTCATGCATGGACCAGCTAAATTCACCAATCCGTTCTGCATCTACTGCCATAAAATTAATGATCTCTCCACTGGTACGGCCCTGTTTAGACTGGCACGAAAGGGTCAATCCCTTGTCATATATAATCGCTACCAGCAGCGAGCGAGTCCTAATCCCAACCAGCTGCAGCCTAAACATCAACTGCCTAAAGCAAAGGCACTCGACAAGTTTCGCAACTGAAAAGGCCAAAACTAGAAGGTAACCTTTGCTGTTGAAGTCTTGTTGCCCATTAAGGTATTGGACAAAATCATCAATAAGGTAAGCGCCAACATACGAAGCTGGTGTGTATAGAAGAGCCAACACCGCTGTGGAAACAATTTCTTTCCATTCCGACAAAATCAAAGCCTTCGCCAGCCCAAACGAAGTCATTCCATTGCTTGAATTAACAACTGACTGAAGCCTTTTCTTGAAACTAGGTAGTGTGCCAACTAAACTATCTCGAGAATAAAGTTGAGGAATATCCTCCAGGTCCAATGCTTTCTTATTCCCTAAAGCAATTAGAGGACTCAGCCACGAGAAGGTTATAATGCTAAACAAACCCGCTTTTGAGTACGGGGTCACAGTTTCACCTCCTCGGCGCTTATTCAATTCCGCACCAACTGTAACTGAATCACCATTTAAAAGGGGTTCTTCAAGGAGATTGTCATCGATCTCAATTTTACCAAAGAACCCCACATAACAACAGAATAAACCAGTGACAACAGTGACTATATCAGAAATAATATATCGAGTTTGCACCGGAGCATGCTTGGCAGACAGAACAATGTCTATGACGAGGCAATAACATGAGATAGACAAGTAGAAACCCCACCAAACTCTCAATAGGAAAGGGAAATTCGACCCTCCAAAATTGGAGCTTTCGCCATACAAATAAACACCTAGAGCTCCCCAAGTAAGAGTTTTTAGTCCTAAATCCAAAAGACAGACCAATTTCTCTTCCGACCAATCATTTCTATTCCAGTAAAAGTAATTTGTCACACACAAGACCAGATTAAACACGGACAAACCTAAACAGCAAATCAAAGTTGGCTTATAGTACCAAAGTTTGCTTCTTCCGGGACTTTCTTTGGAGCCTTCAACATGTCGTGCCCATATATTCTTGCACGCCCGTGAAATCAAGAGCCCAAGCAACAAAATCAAGTGCAGAGAACCAGAGAAACCACGCAAGAACGTGGTCTTGAGCAGAAAACCGCCACTTGAATACATCAGAGTGGAGGAGTCTGAGAGAAAGTTTTCAAGAACCTGCTTTGGGGAATCGAAAAGCTCCATTCTCGATAAGCTCCTTGGGATTTCAGTCAAATGGGTGTGAGCTATACGCCTTCCATGAATGAGAGAAAGGAGGTTTCTTGAGTTGACTGTTGACTGAATTAGGCCGGTCCCTTAGTGAAGATGTCTACTAGTTGATCCACAACGCAGATTGTTGGCAGCAACCCGCTCTCGAAGTGAAAATCCAACTCAAGATGTTTGGTGCAAGTAGTCATGGCCACGGTTCGAAACCGGCCGGTTCCGGTTCTGAACCGGCGGTTCCGGTTCGTGGCCACATGTGAACCGGAACCGGAACCTCTCCTAGCGGTTCCGGTTCCGGTTCGGAACCGGCCGGTTCCGGTTCCGGTCCGGCCGGTTCCGATTCGTAATTTAAAAATTTTAAAAATAAATTATGAAATAAAAAAATAAATAATTATAAAAATATGAAATAATGAATTATTCAATATAAATTATAATCAAAATGAAAATTGTAGGGGTGATCGGTTCCCGGTCGAAGTCGGGAACCGAACCGGTAAGACCGGTCTTTTAATTTTAGAACTAGGAATCGGACCGGCAAACCATAGAACCGGGAACCGGACCATCGGTCCGATTCGGTTCTAGGCGGTCCAATGGAACCCTTTGCTCTTAACTAGCAAATGATCGTAGCCACAAAAGGCATACAACTTTACATGCTCATGGCTTGGCTTGGCTTGGATTTTATAAACAATCCCTTTGTTGGTCTCTTCATTCCCATTCGATGTGGGACTCTTGGCATTTGCATTCAAGGCAAACCGAGAGGCCCACATCGAATGGGAATGAAGAGACCATCAAAGGAGTTGTTTATAAAACCCAAACCAAGCCTTGTAATTAGAGTTCAATACACCCAAGCCAAGCATTGTATTTGGAGATCAATGCATTTACAATGCATGGCAATTAGAGTTCAATTTGTTTTATAAAAAAAATTGAGTAATGAAATTTTTTTTAAAAAAATTTCATCATTATTATTATATTTTTTAAGTAATTTGGAACCGGAACTGGCAGTTCGGAACCGGAACCGCCGGTTCCGGAGCCTACGGGCTCGGTTCCGGTTCCAAACCGCGGGCCCGGTCAACGGGCCGGGCCCGGGTTTGACCGGGCCGGTTCCGGGCCGGTTCCGGGCCAAAACCGGCCCGTGGCCATGTCTAGGTGCAAGCATGAATACGGGATTGCGAGCAAGATAGGTGGCAAATATGTAATCACAATAAACAATGAGATGATTAAAAAAAAAGGAGGACCTTGAGCTCCCAAAGTAAACAACCAATTCAAATAGTCTTAGCAGTGCAGTCAATTCGCACGATACACGGCCTCTGTACTAGAATAGGCTATAGTGGGTTGCTTCCTGGTACTCTATGAAAATAGTTTGGCACTTAGAAAAACACAAAAAATTGAGATGGGCCATCGAGCATCCGAGCACCCAGCCTAATCTGCATATGCATAAGTAGTCAAAGAAGTGGGAGAACATTACTCAATGATCAATTCGTGGGTGGATGTGCCGGCTGAATATTGGTATATATGTTTGACGGCTTGCATCCCAGGACGATCACTTAATTGGTGATCATTTTGGAGGAAAACAAATTATGAATTATATCAAAGATTCTCTCCCGCTAAATGTGAGACTTGAGGCTGTTGTATGAACTCTTATTGGGTGTCTCCTCAGTTCGTTAGTAGTGTTTAGGCTTAATACCACTAAAAATCTCAAACTAGTATACTTGTGACAAATTTATCCCAAACTAGGTTTTTGACCACGAAAAATCTCAAACTAGTGCACTTATAACAAGTTTACCCCAAAGTAATTTTTTGACTACAAAAAACCCAAAATTGGTACATCTGTGACAATTTTACCTTTCATTAAATTGGATTTATATCATAAAAAATCACAAATTGATACACCTATGACAAACAGAGGGTAAAACCTCAAACTAGTACACTCATTAACTAACACGTGTCATCCAATTTAGAAATTTGACAATAAAATTTAATGAAACCAACGGAGGGTATAATTGTCACAAGTGTACCAATTTGGAATTTTTTGTGATCAAAAAATTAACTCGGGATAAATTTGTCATAAGTGTTTGGGGTTTTTCGTGGAATTAACCCTAGTATTTATCACATCACTAAATTTGTAAATCGGTTGTTCTTTTCTCTAACCATTATTTTTTGGCTTGTTATTATGTCTACCGACAGTTGAAAAAATTAATTTTACAATTGATGGTGGACACATGAAATAATTCAATTACATTGTCACTACTTCAAGTACATACGTCATACATTCAACTGTCAACGCATAAATTATTCTTCTAGACATTAGACCTAATAAAAATCTCTATTCTTTAGATAATTATGTTTAACGGATTAAATGAAATGTTGCGTCATTATTTGTGGGTTGGTCGTCAAAGACTCAAATATGATGATCAATGGGGTTTTCGAAAATGGCTTTGCGATTAATTAGACGGTTTGAGATTATTGCAATTGATGAGTAAATCGTGTCGTTTAATTTCGTTGCCACAGTTGCATATTTAGAACATACAAGCCTGTGTTTGATGACCCAATAAAGTGTTGAAAATAAAAGAAAGTTGAACATTTGATGCGATTATATTTTTATTGATAATCATAATTAACAATATATTAACAAATTCAATTGAATCAGAAAATCACTTGATAAAATAAGTAAGGAAGGATTACTTGACTCATTAAAAGAAAAAAGTAAATGATAACAATCAGAATCTTACCAATTATATTACTAAAATCTTTAAAATAATCACCACGGTTCCATTTATGATGAGAGATTAATGATATTCAGTCATCAATTTTCAGTTATTATCAAATAATTTTGTAATTTCTTACATTGTAATATATGACCAACTTAGGCATCCATCAGAAGCCTAAAATAGAAATCACCGGAATGTCCACCTCACTTTCTCTCACTGTCTCCGCATCTTCCTCCTGCCCTGAATCTTCCCAAGTTCTGTATTAACAAATTGCTTTTCAACTTGAATATAATTGGGTGATTGAGATTCCTTATGTCATCTTGCTGCATATTATGAATGTAATTCCACTACCAGTATCTGGTGAAAGTATATGGTAGGGGAAGCTTTCATTAGTTGCTTAGTACGATGAGACAATCAGCGAAAACAATTGGTTTTTTGTCAGAGAGATAATTTCATTGGATTATTGTAAAGAGTGATCCAAGGACATTAATTAAGTAACTCATTTAAACAATTTATAGTCCCCATGCACTGATTGTTCTCGTGTTGTGCACGATTAATACTTTGATCGAATTTTTTCAAATAAACTATACTTAACAAGTGCCTTGAGTAGCCATCAAGATGGTCATATTTCACCTTTTATGCTTTGATTGATTCCAATTGGAACTATTGCCAAATTTGCATGATACGATGATAATAACCTTTGTATTTCTTTTCCCCGCTGGTCACGATCATAACTGCGTTTCCTTGACTTTTTCTACCAATCAGGCTATCCCGTTTTCCTTTCTGTTTTTTTTTTTTTTTTTTCACTTATCGAATGAGCATGAGCCAATATTTCGGATGCTTGTACGCAATGAAAATTTACAGTTTAAATTTAACAAATTCGTAAGACAACTTAATAAATTAACAATGTGTGTATTCTTATAAGAAAGTAACTCTTTTTGATAAACAAAGAAGGGGTTGTTATGTTTTACCCGTCCTTGTCCATCCTTGGTCAGAGGTTTCTTCTAATCAATTAGTTAGTAGACCTGATGGCGTGACTTGCCAAGCCCGCCTGGAAAATGGGCTGTGCCTGCGCAACAAGTTGGGCCCAGGCCCGGGCCTGGCCCAACCACGGATTTTTCTACAACTAATGGGTTATATATATATATATATATATATGCTATATATTATAGGAAAAATACCACCAAAAATCCCAAACTATGTTACTTGTGACAAATTTACCCTGAACTTTTTTTTACACGAAAAACTCCAAACTATGCCACCTATGACACATTTACCATACAGTACTTTGGCCCATGGGCATTTTCGTCTTTTTTCTTTTTCTATTTTTTTCTCCTTTTTTTCTTCGCCGGATCTGTCGAGAGCTGCCTTCGCCGGACCAGGTGAGGGCAACTCTCGCCTGACACCTCGACACCGGCGAGGGTCGCCCTCACTGGATCCGACGAAGAAAAAAAGAAAAAAAGAAGGAAAAAAAACAGAAAAAGAAAAAAGACAAAAATGCCCATTGCCCAAAGTATAATAGGGTAAATATGTCACAGGTGGCATAGTTTGGGGTTTTTTGTGTAAAAAAAAATTTTAGGGTAAATTTATCACAAGTAGCATAGTTTTGGGTTTTTTGTGTCACAAAAAAAAAGTTCATGGTAAATTTGTTACAAGTGGCATAATTTTGAGTTTTTGGTGGTATTTTCCCTATATTATATTACCCCCTTTTTTTGTACTCCTTAGATATATATACATATCCAATTGATACAGTGTTTAACATTAAAAAAAATGTGTCTTGGATTTTGGCAACAAATGATGTACGACAATAAAAAATATTTTAATTTAATAAGTAAACGTTTATCTTAATAAATTATTTGTACATCCTTAATTTTAGCCTCCCAAATTTCTTGAAGTTTCAAATCCTAACTATATATTATTCGGAAATTTTAGGAAGAAGTAAATTTAAGACCTAAATCTTGCAATGATAGTGCTTTCAAATAATACATATAAGATAATTAAGTGAATAATCGTTTCCAATTTTCTTAGAAAAGACCCCGAAAGATGCTTAGCCACCATGACTATTTATCATTTGCAATGAGATTACAAATTTGAAAATTAGGATTACAACTGAACCTTGACTAGTGAGATTTCTCAACACAAACAATGCACTTGAACTTTCCACGTCAAAACCCTTTCTAGCTATCTCAGATCCAACTAATCGAATTTGAAGCTAAAGAGACTTGATTAGAAAAATATGCAAGTAAAGAGATCAAAAGTAAAACTTTACCTAAAATTTACGTTGTTGGAGGCGGTTTTCGTACAAAATACTTTTATTCGGCGCTGAAGATAATCTTGATTAGAATCTAGGGGGCAAAAGATAATATCATAATCTCGTAAGCAAATGCGACGAAGCAAGCTCTCATTCTGGCATGGACAACTTCTTTTGCTTATTTTCACCCTTGAATGGGTTCGCAGCCCATAGGGAAGGTGTCTTTTTATTGTATAGGATTTTTCCTAGAAGTATATCCTCGCCGATCAATGTACTATGAGAATAAAGCATGTGCGTCAATACTGTTGAGCTGCACAATAGAAGTCCAATAGCTTTAGTTGGGGAGATCTAGAAGAAAGAGTCTAAATCTTAGCTCATCAACATATCCAGTCGGACTCACCTTCATTCTAGCACTTAAGCAAATAAATTATGAGTCAATTATGATACGTCAGCTGCCTCAAACCACACAAACACAACTTATAAGTAACGAAAGTGCAATTAAGTCATTAAATTTTGAAAAAATGCAATCGAGTTCCTCTTTTAACTCTATCAAAGTTGATGGACAGAAAAGGATAAGCCATTATTTATTATTATAATTCAGAGCCATATGGCGCCCATTAGGCACCACATTAGAAAATGGGTCAAAAATAAAAAAAAACAAAAAAATTAGCTGGAAACTAGAAACACAAAAATAAATAAGAAGAAAAAGGAAGAAAAAAAAGTAGCATGAAGAACAGGGGGAACAAATCTTTCTCGATCCATCTCCAGTAACTTTTTCTCTCTAACATGATTATTTGTTGATTCTTCGTTAAAACTTTCCACGGTCTCTCTCATTGAGTTTTTGAGATGGAAGTTTCGAAATACTAGTTAGAAGCTCTACTGGCCATTATCGAATAGACATGTAATATTTGTAGGAGAAGATGCGCTCAATTGTCTGATACTGTAGGAGAGAGATTGCAAGAATTGATGAGTCTGAGTTGTGATTTGTCGAACTCAATGAAGCTTGAGTGACTCAGGCCCCGAGCCGATGAAGCTCCAGCTGGACCCACTTTTACTCTGAAACTAGAGCAAATGACTAATAGGCTGTTTAGGATATATTAACTACTTCAAACCACACAAAGTTTTCGGTATGGGATTTTTCAAACACAACTCATATGTATACCTCACTAAATAATACTTTCAGTTATTAACAACTGTTAGTAAATTCGGTTTGCTCAGTCGAAGTGGCTGATAAAGAAACAAAACTATGGGTGATCATCGAAGGGTTATTAGTCATGTGGAGTTTGGGGGCGTAATGGACATGCGTTTTGCAGAATTTAAGCACATGAATCTGGATAAAGGCCTATTGAAGGGAATTTGGGTGGAATAGAGGGATGATTACGTTATGCGCAGCACATTCAATATAAGGTATATAGTATAATGACATCCACCATGTGGATAATAAGTACTGCAACAATATGTTTTGCTTTCTGAGGAAAGAACTATCAACCTTGTGGACCATATTTAGCTGCATCAGATTTAGTTTTGATTGATATGGAGCTATTGGCAATGATAGTCGCTCGACGAATTACTCCGACACCTCCTCTCTATCTTTAGAAGTAGTAGTTCTTGATCAACTTGAAGTAGATGGTTCTTCAATTGCCGAACCCAGAATTAGACCTCATTGTGTACTCCGCTACAAGCTGCGAGAACGAGGAGGATTTGTTGTCCAGCAATCTTTTCGGAGAATCATATTCCGCAACAAGGCCTGGACACGATCAGAGAGAAAGAGGGGAGAAAAAACTGATGAAGCATAAGCTGAATATGAAAGGCTGAGATGAGATCGTGGCAAAAACTACTGACCGTCATCTAGAAGAAGAACCATGTCGCTATCAACAACTGAGGTGATCCGATGTGCAATGGTCATAACCGTACAATCCGAGAAGTGATGCCTCAGCGTTTGCTGAATCAGATTATCAGTGGCTGTGTCGACGGACGCAGTAGCTTCATCAAGTACCAGGATCTTGCTTTTCTTGAGCAGCACGCGACCTAGACACACGAGCTGCCTCTGTCCCATGCTCCAGTTCTCACCATTCTCAGTAACTGCAGCCAAGATAATAGACCAAGGGATGAGACAAATTCGATTCTAGAATGTGTTTACACTTCTTGGATGGTTAAAAAAGGGTCCGAAAGATAACCCGCTGCATCCAGTTTCCCTTCTTTCTTCCCTACTTCATCCCCGAGTTGGCACTTATCCAATGCCTACAATTGCAGGATAGATTAGCTGACTATAGTTCCATATTGTATAAGCTAGAAAAGAAACTCTAATCGTGAAAAATCAGCCATTTTTGTGAAAAGAAATGAATGCACCTCCCAAATCTGCTCATCAGAGTACTCCTCAAGAGGGTCTAGATTACTTCGCACGGTACCCTCAAACATGGTTGGATCTTGAGGGATGATACTTAATCTAGACCTCAGATCATGCAGCCCAATTGAGGAGATATTAATGCCATCTATTAGGATTTGGCCTGCACAAGGTTCTACTACGCGGAAAAGTGTTTGTATGAGAGTCGATTTGCCACTGCCTGTTCTCCCCACGATGCCCGATTTCATCCCTCCAGGAAAAGTGCATGTGATGCCTCGCAGAACAAGCGGCAAGTGTGGAGCATATTGGACCTGGCATTCCGCCCAAATTGTCAGAAAGGTGAATTACGTCCTAATGACTGGACAAAACATGCTGACAAATTGTTTGTGTATAACAGAAAATAAATTTCCGTAGCACCTGCAGATTGGAAATGCAGATCTCTCCAAATGTTGGCCATGTAGGACGGGGCCAATTATCCTCTATTGTAAGAGGGGGATCGCTTGAGATGCCGATGTATTGAAGTATCCTTTCAACCGATATAATTTTGTTCTCCATGTTACACAAATTCCTAATAACCATTGTTTGTATCATGTTCAAATTAAGTGCGTACGTCACAGCTAAGCCCGCGATTGCTTCAGAGAGAAGAACAGAAGCAGGTTAGGATCACTAATACATTCATCGGTACAGATGGGGCACCATTTAGAAGATCTCGGGCAAGGAAATTGTTACCTGGGTCAATGAATCCCTCAGGAATAGAGATCAAGAAAATCAAAGACATTCCAAATGTGACCATGGATAGCATATCCAAGCGAAAACAAAGCCATTCCAATGCCCCAGCAACGTGGAACTTGGGCCGAGAATATGCATCGGAAAGCTCCATATTTGTGTCCCGGAATCTTGATTCTTGATCAAAGCCATGAATAGTGGTTGATCCTGAAATTGTTTCAGCAAAGTGCTGGATCATTGGAGCTTTGCTCACACCAACCAACCGTGCCAGTTCTCGAGCAGATGGGATGTAATATCGCTGATACCAGACACAGGTTGCGATCACAGGGATAAAAATTATAAGAACTTGCCATGCAACTTGAGACATCAAAATGATAACTCCCAGGAGCCGGATCATTGAGAAGGCAAATCCTGAAACTGTGAATTGAATGCTCAAATCCAGAGCACTCTGGTCCGTTGAGACCTGAAAAGAAACATTGCATCACAACGCAATCCGTCACTCATCCAAGACAAAGAAATTGAAATAAACAAGAGATGAATCGACAAAAGCATAATCTGTCTTCCCTATGTACTCAGAGATAAATCTCCTTGAACTATTCAAGTGATGTTCCACATTAGGACTCACCCTACTTAGAATTCGTCCGCTAGGAGTAGCATCAAAGAATGACATGGGAGCTCGAAATATTGCAAGATGCATCTTGTTAAAGAGTATTGTAGCTGTCTTGTAGGCAGCAGCTGCCAAAAGTGAAGACCTCAAAAGAATACAAAAGGAGCTCCCAATGGCCAAAGCTACATAAACAAGTATCAGTGTCGATCCCGAAACAGCAGGTTCCATGTCCTCCGACACTGGGGTCGCCCATGCCATCCAATAATTGCTTCCTATCTGAAGGAGCATGAATAGAAACTGGCCCAGTAATATGAAAGGCACGAGAGCTCCTCCATATGCTGTCGTAATATATTTCCAGTACACCAGAAAACTGACTCTACCTTTCTCTCTCTCTTCTTCTTGAACAAGCTGCCCTTTTGCCCTTACTTCACCATCTTGAACATTTCTTTTTTCTTCCTTCTCCACAGTATTTTCAGTTTGACTGTTTTCATTGTTGACACCAGATGCTTCAGAATCTGGCCCAGCTTGGTGGGAACAAAGCCCAGCTAAAGCTTTCTCATGTGCACCTACTAGTTCCATGAAATCTGCTCCGCAGTGAAGAATCTCGCTGTAATTTCCAGCTTCTGTAATCTTTCCATCTCTCATGACCTAGCAAATATACATACTACCATTTAACAAGTGACTCTAAGCAAAACCAATTCATAAGTCAACAATCACTCACCAGGATTAGATCAGCTGTCTGTAGAAACTCTACCTGATGAGTAACATAGATCACTGTTTTCGAACTTAAAAGTCCTAGCAAACATTCCTATCACATAAAAGACTCTATTAGTAACCTTCATGAGAGGTAGCAGAAAATTGAGAAAATTACTCAAATCCAATGCAAAGAGCAGAAAATTTTAGCATCTGCAATTTTTAATTTCGAACTTGTTTTTCCATAAAAAAAGCTACACTTCATAATGAGTATGTAAAGCAAATGATGGGTGGCGTGTGACAAATCAGAAAAGCAGGAAAAAGCGATTAACCTTAAACAGATGAGATCCAGTATGCGCATCAACGGCACTAAAAGGGTCATCGAGTAGATAAATGTCTGCATCTTGATAAATTGCTCGGGCAATCTGTACTCTTTGCTTCTGTCCGCCACTCAGATTTATCCCTCTCTCGCCTATAATTGTTTGATCGCCAAACGGGAGAATTTCCAAATCCTTCTTCAGACAGCAGGCTTCGATGGTACTTTCATATCTCTCATGGTTCATCTCCTTGCCGAATAAAATGTTGTCCACAATCTTGCCACTCTGTATCCATGGAGACTGAGCAACATAAGCCTTACTGCCACATAACTTGAGGGTTCCGGATATCTTTGGCAATTCTCCCAGGAGGCAAGAAAGTAAGCTCGATTTTCCTGAACCCACAGTACCGCAGACTGCAACTTTCATGCCATTGAATACCTTCAAGTTTATGTCCTTTAACGTGGATTCAGAGGAAGACAAGTCCCATGTAAAGTTACCCTCAATAATCTCGACTGCCGTATCAGTTGTGCCCTGAGGAAGCTTTTCAACAACGTCATTCTGGAGATCCTCAAGGCGCAGGAATGATGATATTCTGTCAAGTGAGACCTTGGTCTGAGCTATCATGGATAATACGACTGGTAATGCATAGATGGGATCTTGGAGGACCCTGAACGTTGCGATCGCAGATAAGATCTTCCCTGACGATAGTGGGATTCCCAATAACATGCATGTACCAAATGTAGTCACGGAAACAAATGTTGGGGCACCCCAGAAGACAAAAGAGGCCATTGCTTGAGTGTAAACAACTTTTTTCAACCAACCTGTCTCGATATTCCTCAGTTCAGTAATCTTGGACAAAAACTTCATCTCCCATGCCTGAAGCTTCAAAATCTTCATGTTTCGCAAGATCTCAGAAGTTGCCTTCATCCTTTTGTCTTTTGATTCCATAAACTTTTCCTGAAATTTCTCCTGGAACTTGCCCATAGGAATATTAGCTAACATAACAAGCATGGAGGCTGCAAAAGCAGCAATAGATGCAAGCCCAAGATTTTTATACAGAATCGCTAAGGCTAACCCAACTTTTACAAGTACTAGCCAAGGTTCGTGCATGCACCAGCAAGAATCACCAATTCTCTCTGCATCTACAGACATGAAATTAATGATTTCCCCACTAGTATGCCCCCGTTTAGACTGGCTTGAAAGGTTTAATCCCTTGTCATATATAAGTGCAACCAGCAATGAGCGAGTCCTGATCCCAAGAAGATTTAGCCTAAACATCATCTGCCTAAAGGAAACGCACTCGACAAGCTTTGCAACAAGAAACGCCGAAACAAGAAGGTAGCCTTCACTTTCAAATTCACGTTGCCCGTTAAGGAATTGAACAAAAGCATCAATAAGGTATGGACCAACGTAAGAAGCTAGGCTTAAAAGAAGCTCAAATGCCCCAGTGAAAATTACTTCTTTCCATTCGGACACGATCAAAGCCTTCACCAGCCAAAATGTAGTCACTCCATTACTTGAACCAGCATCTCTCTCGAGCTTTCTCTTGAAACCATGTAATGCCCCCACTATACTATCCCGAGGAGCAAGTTGAGGAACATCCTGTAGGTCCAGTGTTTTCTTATTCCCGACAGCAATTAAAGGACTCAGCCACGAGAAACTAATTATACTCAATAAACCCGCTTTTGAGTACGGGGTCACAGTTTCACTTCCTGTGCGCTTACTGAATCCAGCGTTGCTCGCAACCAAGTCACCATTTAAAAGGGGTTCTTCAAGCAGATCACCATCGATCTCAATCTTACCAAAGAAACCCACATAACAGCAGAATAAACCGGTGACCACAGAGACAATATCAGAAATAGAATACCGTGTTCGCACCGGGACGCGCTTTCCATACAGAACAATGTCTATGACGAGGCAATAACATGAAATGGACAAGTAGAAACCCCACCAGACTCTCAATAAAAGAGGGAACCTTGATACTCCAAAATCGGAGCTTTGGCCGTACAAACAAACGCCTAGAGCTCCCCAAGCGAGAGACTTGAGTGCTAAATCCAAAAGAGAAACCAGTTTCTCTTCTGACCAATCATTTGCATACCAACAGAAGTAGTTCGCCACACACAACACCAGATTAAACACGGATAAGCCTAAACAGCAAATCAAAGTTGGCTTAAAGTACCAATTCCTGCTTCTTCCGCGGCTTTCTTTGGAGCCCACACCATGTCGTCTTGCCCGTATTTTCTTGCACGCCCATGAAACCAAGAGTCCAAGTAACAAGATCAAGTGCAGAGAACCAGAGAAACCACGTAAAAACGTGGTGTTGAGCAGAATTTCGCCACGTGAGTCCATCAGAGTGGAGCTGTGTGAGAGGAAGTTCTGAAGCACCGGCTTTGATGAATGGAAAAGCTCCATCTTTATATGGGTGAGTCACTGGGTGTGTCTCTGTGTGCTCCCTATGCGCCTTCCATGGAGGAGAGAAGGAAGACTTTCTTGACTATAGACCAGACCGCATACTACGCGAGTACCGAGGAGAGTGGCGAAGACGGCACATGGTGGGAGAAGTCCGCTAATGATGCCCATAAACGGTTTAAACGGTCAACAGCGTTTGTCGCGAAGAGGGGGTGGACTTGGATAATAGAAAAATTAAGCATGATTAACAGTACAAGAAAATACTTAAAAGATCACTAATTAGGCACGTCACATGTATATCAGAAATTAGTTACGTGGTAGAAATTCTTTCACAAATCATCTATCCAATGGTATATGTATAATTACATACCGACAATGGATTTAATATCCATTATATCGAGGGTCGGTCGTATGAGTAATCTTGACCCGAGATTCATCTTTCCTGTTCACCTAAGATCTTCGTGCCTTTCCTTCACTCTTGCATTTGAAGGGCCGGTTTAACATACGTTGGCCAGCACTTGTTAAACTCGTTGTACATCTAAAATAATTCGTTTTTATTTAAAATAGAAAAGCACTTGTTTCTTACATTTTCGTAAAAAAATTAAAAATATTATTTAAGTTTTAAAACATTAAAGAGAAATTGTATGTAAATCGATAAGTCAATATATGTGCTTCATCATCAAGCCAGTCTACTTAATTGAGAACCAGACATCTCTTTTACACTCACTTTTCTAATCTTCAAGTAAACCATTTATTATAGTATATTTAACATGGAAAGGCGGGCAATCATTTAGCATGGGAAACTACGAGCACACCAGATAGCGTAAAACGTGGACCATCTATCCCCGTTTTGCCATGTTTTGAAGGGGAAAATTGTCAAATCAGTCCTAAACCTATTGTACGGCGGCCAATTCAGTCCTAAACCTTTCAAATTTGCCAATTTAGTCCTAAACCTTTTAAATTCTTGCCAATTCAGTCCTTCCGGCTAATTTTGGCCGGCCGGTGCTGACGTGGCCGCCGGTCGGCGCCGGCCGTCCGGTCGGCGCTGACGTGGCAATTTTTTTATTATTTTTTAATATTTTTTTTATTTTTCTGCTTTTTTTTTTTCTCCTTTCTCCCCTCTGCCGGTCCGGCGACTGGCGACCGGCCAGAGGGGAGGGCCGGCGAGGCCTCTGGCGAAGCTCGCCCCGCCGGCCACCGGCGAGGGCGAGCCTCGCCGGCCCCTGGCTGGGCGAGGCGAGGTCGGCCTCGCCTCGCCGTCGCGAGCCAGGCGACGGCGAGGCTCGACCTCGCCTCGCCTCGCCTCGCCGGCCCCTGGATGGGCGAGGCGAGGTCGGCCTCGCGTCGCCGTCGCGAGCCAGGCGACGGCGAGGCGAGGTCGAGCCTCGCCGTCGCCTGGCTCGCGACGGCGAGGCTCGGCGAGGCGAGGTCGAGCCTCGCCGTCGCCTGGGTCGCGACGGCGAGGTCGAGCCTCGCCGTCGCCTGGGTCGCGACGGCGAGGTCGAGCCTCGCCCAGATCTGGCGAGGTCGAGCCTCGCCGTCGCGACCCAGGCGACGGCGAGGCTCGGCGAGGCGAGGTCGAGCCTCGCCGTCGCCTGGGTCGCGACGGCGAGGCTCGACCTCGCCAGATCTGGGCGAGGCTCGACCTCGCCGTCGCGACCCAGGCGACGGCGAGGCTCGACCTCGCCTCGCCGAGCCTCGCCGTCGCGAGCCAGGCGACGGCGAGGCTCGACCTCGCCTCGCCGTCGCCTGGCTCGCGACGGCGACGCGAGGCCGACCTCGCCTCGCCCATCCAGGGGCCGGCGAGGCGAGGTCGAGCCTCGCCGTCGCCTGGCTCGCGACGGCGAGGCGAGGCCGACCTCGCCTCGCCCAGCCAGGGGCCGGCGAGGCTCGCCCTCGCCGGTGGCCGGCGGGGCGAGCTTCGCCAGAGGCCTCGCCGGCCCTCCCCTCTGGCCGGTCGCCGGTCGCCGGACCGGCAGAGGGGAGAAAGGAGAAAAAAAAAGCAGAAAAAAAAAATAATAAAAAATAATAAAAAATTGCCACGTCAGCGCCGACCGGACGGCCGGCGCCGACCGGCGGCCACATCAGCACCGGCCGGCCAAAATTGGCCGGAAGGACTGAATTGGCAAGAATTTAAAATGTTTAGGACTAAATTGGCAAATTTGAAAGGTTTAGGACTGAATTGGCTGCCGTACAATAGGTTTAGGACTGATTTGACAATTTTCCCTGTTTTGAAGAGAAACGATGGTTCCTTGGACTTTCTTCCAAAAATCAAAAAAATATTAGAAAGAGCAGTGCTAACCATATTATTGCATGTCTAGGTGCATATACATGACGGTTTGATAGGCTGCGTTTCTTAAAAATATGTCAGTACCTGCACACCCAATCTTCTTAATTGATGAGATATATTTTCTCTTTCCTCTCACTAGGGAAATAATGTCAAAATTTAACGTCCCAAAGTTCAAATGAATTAATTTAAGAACATGCTACGGTCCAACTCTTTTACCATGTTTAGAAGAGAAACTATGGTACCTTGGACTTTCTTCCCAAAATTAAAATAATATTAGAAAAAGTAGTGCTACCCATATTAAGAATTGATTTATTGAATGATGTGGCAATAAATAAATCATATTTAACACCGAATAGCGGTTTATCAAATTATTATATATATTAATTTTGTAAGCCACAATAAGAATACTTAACATTTTGCTTGGTTTACTTGATCTCAATCAAATTTGCCATGGCAACCACGTAAGTATAATAGTTTTTGTCTGGATTGGTTTTAAAATAAAGTATATTAACTCGGAACTTCTAAAGCAACATGTGATTTTTGTCCAGTCAAATCAATCATATAACAATGAATAATTTGAATTTCTTTTTGGTCAAAAGAGAAAAAAAAATCAATGTCTTGTAATTTTCGGCTAGAATTGGTGACATGATACGTTAAAGGTCAGCGACTTTGGTAATTTCGAAATCCGGTTTTCAACTAAATCTTTGAGAAACTCACCTCTTCCTTGAAATTCTTGTGGTGGGTGCACTCGTTTTCCACAAGAGATGGTGGTGACCTTTTTTTTTTTTCTGAACTTTTATAATTGTCTAGCCAATCAATTATAAAAGCAAAGAGATGGTGACTCTTTTTATAAAGGAAAATGAAAGGAGGCCAACTTCGAAAGCCGAAATGAAAGTCCGACGGTGAGAAATTACAAATGAATCGTTTTTCAAGCACCATTGATTTATACCTTAAGATTCTATGATCTTAGAAATTTTGTGATCCACAAAGTAAGTGAAAAGCATACTTTTGGATTTAACGGCTTAATTGTCCAAAAAAACCTAAATCTATTGTACAACAATCAATTTAGTTCTAAATTTTTCAATTATGCCAATTTAGTCTTAAATATTTCTTTATGTCAATTTAGTTCTAAACATTTTAAAGATTTGTCAATTTATTCATAAATCTATTATTTGGATACTTAATCTGAAGGATTAAATTGGCAAATTATCAAAAAGTATAAAACTAAACTGACAAATTATCGAAAGATTTAGCACGAAATTAGCACAATTGAAATATTTAAAATTGAATTGACTTTCATACAATAGGCTTATGACTTTTATGAAATGTCATCAAGCCTTGAGGAAAGAAGGAAAGTGTCTAAAAGAGTGTTAGGGATTGTATATAAAAACTGAACTCTTAGCAGACTCTTACTCAACTTGTGACGGAAGTTAGCCTTGTATAGTAAGGCTGGGAGCATTACACACTCTTACATAACTTAGTAATACAAGTGCAATAATGGAAGCCATCGAAAGATGCTTCTAATTCATCTGGCCAAAAGCAATAGCCGACAAAAGTAAAACACACAATACAATAACACAAACATGTAGACAAACTGCATTTTTAAAAAGGCGGATTCTCCTAATTTGGTCATCTCCATAGTCATCACTTACTTCTACGTAAGGACCTGGTCTTTGGATTAAGGTTAGATTGCCATGTGTCCCATTGATTTGTGTGCTAGCTATTATAGGGATTGAGACTTGGCTGCGGCCAATTGTCTAAATTCATGAGATCAGTGCCTCTATAGTCCCAAAGGTCTCGAGGTAATTTCATAAGATCTGGAATGCTTTTATTTGTACTCCCCTGAAACTTACTGGATGGCATCTCTAGTAGATTCATGTGCTGGGAAGTAATCCCAAGGTATTTCTTTCCTAGTTTGCATCGGGCCATATGGACCTTGGTATAATGTGATTCCTTTCGTATAGGACTCTGAGTTTCATTTATTCACCATCAATTTCCGCAAGACTACAACATTAGGATTTTTACTCCATAGCAATGGTATACATAACATCACTTAGCTGGGCTGGTCTTGACGTGTAAAATCTCCCTAGTCTATCAAAAAGGATGGTGGTATGGACTTTTGGATTCGGGAATTCAAGCATTAGCTTGGTGGTGAATAAACCTGTCAAATAGATGAGCCAGGTTGAAAATTGTGCGATCTAAATAGATCCATTTCCATGCAATGCAAACCTAATAACCCATACCCAACCCAGCCCATATTCAACCATACCCGACTTGACCCATATTGCTAAAACACTTCTATATTTAACCAAATATAGATAAACTCATACTCAAATTGAGGTGAGAGTGCGAAACGAGAGAGCACGAGATCAATCGAGGGTGAGAAAGAATAAAGAGAAAGTCATAGAGTGGGTTGGGTCTAAGTAAGTTGTAAACTCATTTATGACCAATTTAACACTAATATTATGTTTAAACCAATTTATGACCCATTTACTAAATATAACTAACCTATATAATAACTCAGCTCATCATATATGAGTTAATAAATTGGTCTATGATTCATTTTGATAGGTCTAGTAGTGAATAAATTCTTTAATAAGCTAATAGATGAAACAACTTTGAGGTAGTGTTTTTGGGATCCTTGATAGATGAATGCACCGATGATCCTATTGACTCTAGCAATAGGGATTTCAATGGCTATGGTATCACAATGAAATATATACTAGTAGAACCATTATGAGATAATGACACAAATGATCATTGAACTTTGATTCAATATGCAATGTAGTTCTTGAACTTTTAATTTGTTCATTGTGATTCCTGAACTTTATCCCAATGTGCAATATGGTCTCTCGACTTTTGGTACATGTTCAATTTAGTCCCTGAACTATATGAAAATGTTTAATATTATCATTCTATTAATTCTAGTTCAGAGACAATGTCAAACATTTTCATAAAGTGTAAGGACTAAATTGAACATATACCAAAAGTTCAAAGACCAGGTTGAACATATTAAAAATTTATGGACTACATTGAACATTAGGGTGAAGTTCATAAATCATATCGAACAAATTGAAAGTTCAGGAACCACATTGCCCCTCAGGCTAAAGCTTAGAGACCATTTGTGCCATTTTCCCAATCATTATCATTCCTCTGGGAAGTTAGCTAGATCGAATGAGAAAAGATGAACAAATGGGTAATCGGGATGTATGCGAAATGGTCTTAAATTCAAGCCTCTATATTTTCTAAAAATCTTGAGCTGATATTCCCTTAGGAGAGGTCTAGCTTGCCTAAAGAATTGTCCTGTGAAAATCAATTGATCAAATATGGTGGCAACTCTCAGGTTGAGAAAATACGAGGATAACCCACTCTGTGGTGTGCAGCAGTTGATGTGCACCTGAACAACGGAGGTTCATTTTTTGGCCTTGAAAGTAGATCTGCGAGAATATTTTTGTCTCCTTATATGTGCTTGGTTTCGAAGTAATTATTTTCACAAGAAAGTGATAGCCCATAAGATGGAATTCAAATTTTTAATTCCAGACTCAACTGCTAATATTTCCTTGAACGTAGAGTGTAATGGATTTCTGCCCAGGAGAGTCACCATTGACTTCTTCAGAGTGAACAGCTGCTCATATTTGTCACTAGCATCTGTTTGTAAGAGTGGGGTTTTTTTTCATAAGTTTCCGCAGTGGATCTGCTTATCGGAAACGTTCTCATCTAAGAACTACAACAATTCTTTAGCAGTATGTCCAATCACAATTCATCTGTTGAATAGATCAACTCATCAAGCTTGGCCAAAAGAAAGCAAAGAAAACTATTTGACTAATCTTTTACTAATTAAAAAATGGATCGATGCAAGAAATTAATTTGTCTTCCATGTGGGTAATGTTAATTAACAATTCAGACTCTGAATACCAATTTCCTCACTTCCAAAGATCATGGAACGACTTGATAGTTAGTGGGTTGCCTATAATTATCTCTCTAGTCAATCATTGCATGAAAGGAAACAAGAGAGAAGCAATAGATTATGCGAAAGCACATGATCTGAGCATAGCATAATTTAATAATGCCGTTTTTACATTGAAGCCTACATAGGAACCTCCAATTCAATCCAGACATTATTACATAAGAAGCCTCCATAGGAACCTCCAAAATGTCCACCTCAATGAATCTCGCAATGTACATCTTCTTCCTCCTCCGAATCTTCCTAATTAACAATATTTTTGTTCTTCAACTTGAATGTGAGTGGTGATTAAGACCCCTTATCTCATCTTGTTGACTTTATGATTACTAAATTATATATTTTTGTTCTTCCAAATTATATTTTTTCCATTGGCGGGATGGATAGACCATTTCTTGTATGTTGACTTTGACTGATTACATTATGCATGATGATAATAACCTTTTTTTTCCAAACATGATGATCATGGATTGTCTCCTCGACTGTTTCCAAACATGATTTTCAACTCCGATCAAGAAGGCGAGTGACATTTTTTCTAGATTAACAAATTGGCAAGAAATTATTTACTTAATGAATTGATTTCAAGAAAGGTACAATGAGTTTGTGTCTACCCCTATAAAAAAGATTGTTGTCTTAATAATTGCCACGTAAAAGTAGACAGGTCAGGGGTTCAAAATTTGGATATCAAAATTGAGTGAAAGAAAATATCGCATATATGAGAAAATGGCTTGTGGTCTTGGGTTTGAATTTTATTAAGAGGACTTTATGAGTAAAATCCTGAGTGCATCATATCGATATGGTGGAGTGCGCCCTTAAAATCGCTTGAGTAGGTGGAGTACCCCTATAAAAAAGATTGTTGTCTTAATAATTGCTCTATAAAAGAAGAGAGGTCACCAGTTCAAAATTTGGATATCAAAATTGAGTGAAAGAAAAAATCGCATATTTGAGAAAATGGCCTATGATCTTGGGTTTGAATTTTATTAAGAGGACTTTATGAGTAAAATCCTGAGTGCATCAGATCGATATGGTGGAGTGCACCCTTAAAATCGCTTGAATAGGTGGATTAATCGAGATATGTGAAAGCTAGTCCGGAAATCATTTAATAATGGAAAAAATAGAAAAAAGAAATGAGATTCTTCTTGTCTGTGCATTGAATCATGTTAGGTCTCTCTGTCTCACTCTCAGCAAATAAAGATACAGGTGAGATTTCTCCATGCACGTGTTTGGGAAAATTCCGAATCAGTACTCAAAGTGGGGCCATTTTCTCAAAAAAGGGTTTAAAGTGGACATAGTGTCAAATAAGGGTCCGAAGTGCCCAATTGTCTCAAGTAAGGGTCTGGGTTCGTCGGCCGGTCAAATGTTCACCGGCCATGCCCTTACTTGAGGCTAATTGGGCACTTCAGGCCCCTATTTGAGATTGATTGGACATTTTATGCCATTATTTTGCACTATGTCCACTTTGGACTCTTTTTTGAGAAAATAGCCCAACTTTGGATACTGATTTAGAATTTTCCCCACGTGTTTTGACCATCTTTTCATTTCCAGGAATTCATGCGCTATGATCTTGGACTATTGGCGCTCTCCATGAAAGCCGTGATTCAAGGGCTGCTTCTACCGAGGGTTGGAACAAGAAAAAATGGCTATCTGGACAATGCATGGCGCCAGGTGGATGTCTTGGAATCTTATTCTTGAACAATTCAAAGTAAACAACGCTCCGTTTGTTTGACGAAAAATGAATTATTTGAAAAATATTTTTTAAAAAATAATAACTTGTATTACTTGAAATAATTAACAAATAAAAAATATTGTCAATATCGATAATAGTGTGTATCTAAATATTTTCGTGAATAATAAAAATATTTTTCATTCGTTCATTTTTTGCAAGCGATTCATGAGATCATATTTTGGAAAATATTTTTCAAATTATTCGTTTTCCACGAAACAAACACACCATAGTCGGAGTTGTAACTCTGCCCGCTTGTTTGATCTCTTGTAGGAAACTTCAAAATGCACCGTCCTGAACTCACCTATTTTCGTTGACGTTCTTCGCTCACACATGCTTTTATTCAATAGATTATGCGAAAGCATATGAACAGAGCATATTTGTAGTAATTTGGGGAGATGACATTAGAAGTGTCAAAAGTTATGTATGGCGCTCACTTTAGTGCTAAAAATTTTTTCGGATCACTTAAATGTTACTTTAAAAAAAAACAATCACTTAAGTGCCAACTCCAGTCTGGGTCTCCGAAATTTCGATGTGGTCATATTTTATTAATTTATTAGTCCTGCGTGGCTTGCCGGTGTGCTTAGTCAGCATAGAGCCCCTAAACGACATCGTGTAAAAGTTGTAAATAGTGATAATTTGAGTGCTAAATTTTGTTTAAAGTGATCACTTTAGTGCTCGTCATTGCTTAAAAAACGATCACTTCAGTGCCGGTTGGATTGTGCGACGTCATTTTGGACGTCCATGTGGAGTGGATTTTTTTTAAAAATATGCCAAGTCATATTAAAAGTTTTAATTATAAATAACACATAATCAATTTGGCCAGATTTTGCACTTGGGTGATCGTTTTTTCTCTAATTTGTCACTTAAGTGATACGAAAATTTTTTTTGACACTAATATAAGTGCTATACACAATTTTTAAAACTTATAGTGTTCTCCCTAATAATTTGATTTCCTACGTTGGAGCTTACGATCAACTCAATTCAGACATTATTGTATTAGAGGCCTACATTGGAACCTCCGAAATGTCCACCTTATGTCATCTTGTTGACTTCATGATTACTAAATAATATTTTTGTTCTTCCAAAATGGATACACCATTTTCTTGTGTGCTGACTTGACTGATCGCAAAATATTCTTTTTTTAAAATGACTGAAGAATTGGAATTGCTGTCTGATTTGCATGATGATATTAACCTTTTATTCTTTTTTTATTTTAAAAAACATCATGTTCATAGATTGTCTCCTCGATTTTTTCTAGCAAAACTCACATGCTATATTGCTACCTAAAATTATTTTAAAGTCCAATCAAAACTACAAGTGACATTATTTCTAGGGTAACGAATTTGCGAGAAACTATTTTACTTAATAAATTCATCTCAAGAAAGGTACAATGGGTATGTGTCTATCCCCGCAAAAAGATTGCTATCTTAGTAACTAGTTTTTAGAAGAGTTAACACTACGAAAAATCTCAAATCAATACATATATGAAAAATTTACTTCAAACTAATTTTTTGATTACTAAAACCTCTAAATTGATACACTTGTGATAAATTTACCATAAACTAATTTTTTGACCATAAAAAACCCAAAACCAGTACATTTATGATAAATTGACCCTCCATTAAATTGGATTGATATCACGAAAAATCATAAATTGGTAAACTTGTGATAAATAGATGGGTAAAACCCAAAACTGGTACAGCCGTCAACTGTCACGTGTCATATAACTCAGCAATTTGACGGTAAAAATTAACGAAAACTAACGGAGGATAAATCTATCACAAATGTACAAGTTTAGAATTTTTGGTGATCAGTAAAATTAGTCTGAAATAAATTTGTTATAATTATATAAATTTAGAGTTTTTTGTGATATTAATCCTTTTTAGAAAGTGAAGGAGTCATGGATTCAAAATAAATATTTATTGTAGGCACATCCAAGAAAAGGGCAAAAGAATTTGCCGAAAAGATATCGAGATATCAGTTAAAAATGTTGACCAAGATGACAAGTTCGTACGTAAGTGGTGTCCAGATCAACTCTCTCACGTCTCGATCAGTCCACCTATCCATACGATCTTAAGGGCACGGGACGAAAAGAAGAGGCGATGGATTCTATCTGGTCCGTTCATTCAATCACGTGAGGTCTCTATCACACTCTCTCTCCGCAAACAGAAGAAAGAGCAAGAGGCGAGATTTTTCCACGCTCGTGTTTTGAACTACCTTTTCATTTCCAGGTACTCGTCGGCTGTAATCCTGGACCATCCGTGCGGTCTTCACATGCCATGTTTCAAGGGTCGTAATCAAGAAAATGGATATCTAGGACAATGCCATGGCACAAGGTGAATTTCTTTGAATCCCATGGTTACACAATTCAAAGTATGGGCTGGTTTGTTTCACTGCAAATTTCATGATAAAGAAAAATATTTTCTGTAATGAAAAACGATTAGATTTCATTCGTTTGGTCATTTAGGAAAAGTATTTTCCTTCTTTCAAAAGGAGAAGTCATTTTTCCCCAATCTAAGCTTATTTTTTTTTAGTATATGAAAAATGTTTTTCATAATTCGATTAGTTTTCCGTTATCTAAACACCAAAAAGTTGAAAAAAAAATATCCTTACCAAAAAAATTTAAAAAAAACATTACCAAAAAAAAGTTGAAAAATAGCTTTTTGAAAATAGTTTTCTTTCAAATAAATAGATCCTAAATAAAAGGACAAAACATCGATGGTAAAAACATTACGAAATCTTTCAAACTCAATAAAAGTCCACTGGTTCTTTTTAAAGCAGTGCAATAATAAGTCATGCACTTATCTCGGCTTAGAACACGCTTTAGGGTTTTACCGCAATTCATGGGGAACGATCTCGCCTTCCACACTTCCCAAATCAAATTCCATCAAGAGCGTTCACCATTATATTTGCTCCATATATGTACTTTGGGTTTTTTAAGAACGACTACGTATGAATCAGTGCAGTAGCCAATATGGAATATTTAGCAGAAACAATATCACCATTACTGGTTCCAAAGTAACGTGCATCCAAATGTGTGCATCCGAACATATGCTTATTTTATTTCACGAAAAATGAATGGTTTATAAAAAAAATTTCTAAAAATGATTGCTAATATCGCTTATTAAAATGAGTAAACGAAAAAATATTTTCATTATCCACAAAAATATTTAGACATAATTTGGTGATGATGATGAAAACATTTTTAATTTGCTAATTATTCCAAAAAATACAAGTGATCATTTTTTAAAAAAGTACTAAAAAAGTTCTAAACCTATTGCATTTGTACCAATTTAGTTTTAAACATTTCAATTGGACCAATTTAGTTTAAACTATTTCACGTTTTTTCGATTGAGTCCATCAGGCTAATTTAGGCTAGAAATTGCTGACGTTTTACGTGAAACGGTTAGCGCTAACATGGACATTTTTCCTAATTTTTTTGAATTTTTTTGAATTTTTTTTCTTTTGTTTTTCATTTCCTTTACTTTTTCTTCTCTTTCTTCCAAGATTGACAAGACCTATCAGGATTCCCCCCTTGACGTAAAGTCTTCTTCTATATCAATTGACGGCTCGGGCCGAACAAGTTGTCCTCAGAAATTGTATGCACACTTACAACCCTTGAATGGCTTTAGATCTTAGCAACAAGAGCATAAAACTATCAATACGATTCTCCAGCCACTCACAAAATAATTTCAGGAAGTATGATAGGGGTTAGGAATAAAGACTGTCACTATGGTGTTGCTGAAGTGCAGAAACATATGCGTAAACCCCCAAGAAGATAACCTCACTCACATATGAACGGAGTTCAAAAATCAATTTGCATGACATTTCACAGTACCTTCTATAAAAACGAATGCATTACATATTGCATTCTCAAACCATTTTACAAATAATAAACTCACTAACTATTTCAAGAGAAGCTTCACCGTCAATTCAAAAAACCAAAAGGTAATAAATGTTTGATTCAGTTTTATGAAACAAATATGCTCTACACACAACTTTTCCTTTTTAATAAACATCATGCGATGTGATCCCTCTTTCATATCTTATAACATATCTAGTGCCTATAATTTTAAAATCATGAGTTTCCAAATCATAAAAAAGATTAGCACCCCTCACCTCAAAATGTGAAACTAAACAAAGAAAGATACCTTGAGTTACAAAAACTTGAATTTCTATCACGTAAGCCAAAATCAAGTAACAACTACCTTAACTAAGACCGACTAAACTAAGCTCTATTCAGTAGAGGTGGTAAATGGGTCAAGAATCCATATATTAACACATATTTAATGATTGTGGGTAATAAATAGGTTGGCTTCAGTTTTGAAAGTAGACTTAAATGGGTCATTAATGAGTTGCCTATTAACTTAATGGGTATTAAATGGGTCACAAATAGGTTACCCAATAAGCTTAAGTGAATAATAAACATGTCATTCTCAAATTTTTTTAATTTTCTGATTTTTAATTTTTAACTATTTATTTATATTCTTTTTTTATTTTTCTTTTTCTTTTTTTCTTTTTCTTTTTTCCTGTTTTCTTCTTCCTCCGATGGGGCCGAGCTCGCCTTAGGCCAGTGAGCTCGTCCCTTGCCTATGGCCTGCCATTAGTGGGGAAGAAGAAAAAAGAAAAAAAGAAAAGGAAAAGGGAAAAGAAAAAAGGAAAAGAAAAACAAATAATTAAAATATGATTTTTTAAAAATAAAAATAAAAATAATAAAAATTTTGTCATTTTCCTAAAAATAATTTCCAAAAATATCATATTTTCTATAAAACAAACGGAGCCTCGATTTTTTTTAAAATATATAAAAATTGTCCACTAAATTTGTATTGCATGAAAATGTTTTAGCAATATAAATTTTTAAAATAATTAGCAGAAATAAGCTTTCCTAGATTTAGTTAAATGGGTTGAGAAATTTGCCTTATGATAAGTGGATCATAAATAGGTTAAATAAGTACATTTGGATTAGACCATTTATAACTCGACCCAAATTCGATCTGACCCACTTATTTAACAGATTTATTATTTAGTAACAAAACAAATTTGATGCTCCAACAAAAATCTCGTCCAAGCAAAACAACTATTGGCGTCCACAATATTGTGGCAATCACATGTGGAATTTAGAAAGGTTTGTTTGAACTCTACAAATGCCCCCGTGGGCACGAGGTTATTGAAAAGATAACTAGATATACTTAAAGGGCAAACTCACCTCTGACCCAAAAGATAGCCAAAGTCGTGCGAAAATTGGTACCAAACTCATTAGTTTGAATCTGGTTCCAACAGTACGCGACAAATTTTAAAATTACATTCCGACCAAACTGTGACTCTAAATTGATTTCTATAAATTCTCACGGTTTCTAAGACACCCTAAAGTTTTTGTGCAACCTGATTTCATAGCTCAAAAACCTCTAAAATCAATTTAGCAAGTCAGAAATTAGCACAATCCGAAATTATAGCTTTAGCAAGGAACTCTTTCTAATTAAAGGAAGCAAGGTTTGGAATTCTTATCGAGCTTCGAAAGGACATTGATTCGGCGTGTCGAGGTGTTTGAGGCTTGCTGAACCAAAACCCTCTCTGTCTCTCGGTTTCTTTCTTTTCTTCTTTTCTAATTCTTCTTTCTCTCTCCTCTTCACTGCTTCTTTTCTATTTCATTGCACCATCTGCAATAATGAAACATTTGGCTGAATATTGAACTTATAGGCATGAGAAAGAAAGTTGGGCTTAATCATGTGGGTGGACTTTAACTTATATTAACTTTTGTTTTACAGGCCCATTTCTTACAGCCTTACCTAGTTTTCTTTTGATCAAAGGCAACGAAAAAGTCATTTCGTCGCGTTTGATTAGACCAAAGGTGACAAACGACATTTATCATCGCAGTTGCTCTTATCAAAGGCGACGAGAATAAAATTAGTCGCTATTCCTCAAACCAACATCTATGCATACTTTTGCATTTGGGCGTGATCATGATGACGATGAAGATCCATTTTCGCCGCAATACATGTAACCTATGACATAACATCACCACTTTCATCTCCGAAAGACTAATTTGATCTACTCTAACACGAGAAAGCTTAAACTTCGTGGCATTTGGTTGGAGCAATGGAGGCGACTTATTAGTTTCGCCACTTCTAAAAGTTCCTAGTCTTAGTGCAGGTGACGAAAAAACATCCCATTGCTGTTTCTCAACGCAACAGAGACGAACTTTTGATTTTGTCGTTGTTTCTCCATGTAAGAGGGACGAAACCAATAGTTCGTCGACTAAGGTCGGTTCTAGTCTGTTTTGATTGACGAAATTGACATTTGTCGCAAAAGGGGGGAGTAATGGTGATGAAATTTACCTTTCATCGCAATTTATATCTCGATGGTGACGAAATCTATGTTTTCAGCGATGAAGTTTGTTTTTGTCACGGTAGGGCATTTATGGTGATAGAACTACTTTCGCTGCCAGCTGTCGCGGTAGCCCTGATTTTTTGTGATAACGGATGGTTTGATAAAAAAGGCAATTTGGTTTTTGTTTTTCGGTCAAAGAGGGGAATCCAGTTTTAACTTGAGAGTGCTTCATGTGATAGATACACCATGTCATAGTGATGACATGGAGTACTGATCAATTACCAATGCCCGCTAGTTATGAATATCATCCTACTCAGTGGTATGCATGCATGCATCTTATTTTTTATTGATCGGTTACATCACATGTCACTATCAGGTGGTATATTAATCATATTAAATTTCTCTTCAAATTTTTTTGTGGTTGCACAGGTTCCAAGAAACCACTATGCTGTTGAGGAAAACTCCTAATAGATTTTGAAGCTGACAAAACTCTCTATGTTTATCTTACGAATCTGACATGTATTCCATTTCAAGTTAATATACTATGAAAGTTCAGAAGGAAATTCAGACTTTACCATAAAAGTCATTCAAACTCTTATTATGAAATATTTAGATTTTATTGAAGATCTATGCTGACTCAAGTTCTGAATTAGAAATTCTTCTGATGCAGTAATTATGCAGATGCAAACGCTAAAATTTTTTATACGCTAAAGTTTTTCAGATGCAGAAGCAAAACTCGTTCAGAAGGAATCACAATAACTAGTGATCTGTCATGGATTTCACAAAAGGAAGGTTTTGATTGGCTCAATCTCAGTCTAATTGATTGACAATCAAACATTATGACAAGTATGCATTACAACGGATAAAACTCTACTTATGAAAACCAAGATTCTGATTGTATGGGCAACCGGAATCAGCGAGATTTAGATTTTGTCAACCAACAGCTACTTAATCCATTTTATACAAAATCTGTCCAAGATGAAGATTGGAAGATGATCCTCTCAATACTGTCCAACGGTTAGTTTGGTAGTGGAGGAGTACAAAAGGAGATCTACGAGGAGTAGAAGGTAGAACGAAATTGAGAATCAACAAGTCCAAAGTCTGAGCATACTCTTATCCTTTCTCTTGTCTTTTTTGAGCTAAATATTAAGTTCTTGAGAGACACTTTGTAAGAGTGATTATGTGAGATAGAGAGTCCTATCATACACAAAAGTGCTGTCACTCAAAAGCTGTAATTTCTCTCGATTACATAGTGAAATCAAGCCAGTAAGTTGTCAGCGTGGGAGAGTAGACATAAGCTTGTTATAAGTCGAACCACTAGAAATTTATCTGCAGTTTTTCTATCCCTTATCTCTCACTTTACATACTGCACATCAAGAGTACTATCAATATAAATTGTTTTGAATCTGAATTTTATTCAGACTCAACTGTGGTCAATTATTTCCGCATAATTTGATAAAAATTGTTAAGATCACCTATTCACCCCCCCTCTAGGTGATCCTTGCTAGCTACGTCAATTGGTATAAGAGCAGGTTGCTCATTTATTAAAGTGTTTTACTTCTGAGCTAACGATCTATATGGTTAACTTGAGTGCTCCAGGTCTCTTTGAAGGATAAAGCAACAACAGACCGCCATATTTCGATGGCAAGAAATATAGTGTCTAAAAGAATAAGATGAAGGCTTTTATAAAGTCAATTGATCACATGCAATGGGATGTCATTATCAGAGGAGTTAAACCAAGACCTTCTGATTCAAAAGAAAAGGCAGACGGAAGCATACCAGCAAATCCTCCATTATCTCAAACTGAGATATAAAAAAGAGAAGCCTTAGATTTCAAAGCAATTTATTCTTTCTATTGTACTTTAGCACCTATTGAATATAAAAAAAATTGCTTCTTGTGAATCAGCTAAGGATATCTGGGATACTCTCTACACTACTTACGAAGGAACAGATCGAGCTAAGGAAACTCAAATCAATCTATTGCTTGGTCAATGTGAATCCTTCAAAATGAAGCCTGGAGAATCAATTGATAATATGTATTGTCACATCCTCAATTTCAGTCCCTGGAAAATGTCTATGGTTTAAGTTTGATGGTTTTCCAATTGGAACAAAAATTTCTACTCTTGTTTTGGAAAACCGTATTTTGGATCCTTTGTACCCCTTTGTATTTGTTATTTTTGGAGAGACTTTTGTGATCCGAATTTCCAAACACTTTCTTCTTGAAAGTTGTTCCAAACATCATGAAGTTTTACATGATTTAATTTCAGAATTTTTGAAGTTGATATGAGTGGTACAATGGCCTGATTTTCGGACCTTGTGAAAATGCCCAGAATGGGTATTTCGGTGATGTTCACACTGTCTTTATTTTCTACGAGCTTTTCTGGGCCGATTTTGGAAATGTTTCCTTCATGAAAGTTGTTGAGAACTTCCTTTTCTATAACGTGTGTAAATTTTAGAATTTTCTGAGATGATTTGGATGCTGGACAGAGCTTATTTTGAGAAACAAAAATGCTGTTCCAGTGAACTGTTTTTGGTTTGTTTTTGAGTGACTGAAAATGGTGTTTACAGAGAGAATTAGATTTTGTGTTCTCATGAAAAATGTTTATTAAGGTCTTGTTTATGACATATCCAAATTTGAGAATTTTCGGAGTTCATTTACTATGATTTCAAGTCCGATTTCGTGAATAGTGCAAAACTGTTCGTTTTTGCCAGATTTCAAAGATTCAGTATTTTCTATACGAAAATGATGGAATTTGGACTTGGTGTCTTCTGGTGATTTAAAGTACACGTTCTGATCTTTCAAATGAGATATTTTATGCTTTGATCGGAGGTCGGACCAGGGGAAAACGAAATAGAGAAGCAAGCTTAAAAATGATTGGCTAAAAATGAAGCTTGTTCAAGAAGCCTAATTAATTGCTTGTATTAATTGCTTGGGCCTTCTTTTTCCACAAGTCATTATGGCCATGTGAGGTAAGCCATGACCTCATGCTTGGATGACATATGCCATGACATCATACCCAAACTTTGGCCCCAAGTTTTGTCTCTATAAATAAGCAAGAAGGCCATTCGGCCAAGGGAGAGAAAGAGAGAGAGAGAGAGAGAGAGAGAGAGAGAGAGAGTAGCCGTGAGGGAGAGAGAGAGAGAGAGGACCAATGAAATTGAGATAAGCTTTGGCCCTTCATCATTTTAGTTCATTAAGAGCATTTAATGACATTAAATGCATGCTATGATGAGTATTGACTTAGAAAGTCCTCTCTTATTGGCTTAAGTTTAGGGTTTTATTCCCCATTCTCTCTCATCTCACGCCACTTCCTCCCCCTCAAGCCTTTTTCTCGCCCAAAATAAATCCCGAACCGGCCCGTGTCTCTTCTCGTTCCTATCCAAGAGCCACGGTTTGGCCTTCGTAGGCCTAGGTTTGATCGGCCAAGCAAGAAGGAAGCTACGTCCGAGGCCCGAATATTCGTGTTCAAGCCCGAAGTTTCCCGAGCTCACCCGTCTCGACCCCCGTTCTCTAAGTTTTGTTTGACATTGAGTAAGTAAACTTCCTAATATCGGGAAAGGAAGTTGTGATACGTTGTGACACGGTTTGCTTGGACCGTTTCTCGGTCATTTGGTTGGTTGTGGTTGGTTCATTTCTCGATTTAATCATGTTTCGTGTTTGAAGTTTGTTTTGGCGGTAGAATCGGGACTTGAAAGGCAAGGTGCACATGTTATAGCCATGCTTGATGTTCTCTTGTATGAACTTTGCTATTGATCTACCATTGATGCGGGTGCGGTAAAGGCCGGCTTGTGCTAACGGCGATCCCCTCGTCCTCGCTTGATATTAGTAGGTTTACTTGCTGAGTCTCCCCGACTCACCCCCCCATTTCCCCCCCTTCAGGTCCATAGGATGGTCGAATGGACGGCGGCGACAGGAGAAGTTCGAGCCATGTTGGAGTTCGGGGAAAGCGAGGAGCGAGAAGCAGTAGTGGGCTTAGGACACCCAAGCCATAATATTTGTAAATGCCTAAAGTCGACTAAGTTGGCTTGTAAAACATGTTTGCATGCTTTGTATACATATGGTTTGCTCATGATGTTTGTCTTAATCCCGCTATTTGTTTTGAATGTGATCGTCCCAAGAAATGCTTCCGCGTGTGTTTAAAGAAAGATAATAATGAACGGGATGTCGCATGAATGACCCCGACGTCAGGGCGTCACATGTATGACAGATTTGCTGCCATAGTAAGTGGTATTACATACCAAGGACAACCAGTCTCAGATGCGATGAAAGTCAACAAACTACTGAGAGGACTGTCAAAATAGTGGGATAATATCAAAACATCTCTTCGAGAGACACAAAGGATCATGTCTCTATCAGTGAATGAGTTAATTGGAACTCTTCAATCATATGAGACTGAGCAACTGAATGAGGAGAATGAATCCAAAGGTAAAAAGTCAATTGCATTAAAAACTAACATTGATTTTGATGTAGATTCTGAAGATGAAGATGTTGACGATGAAGAACTGGCTCTTTTCATAAAGAAGTACAAGAAGATGAAAATCAGAGGAAGAAATCTCAAACGAAAGAAGCCTTTTGAGAAGAAGAAGGCTTTTGATGAAATAGAATAATCAAAGGAAGTAATTTGCTTTTACTGTAGGAAACGTGGACATATTAAGTCAAATTATTTCTGAAAAAGAAGATCAAATTTGAGAAAACAAAGAAGGCCTTAAAAACAGAAACCTGGAGTGATACAGAGTGTGAAGACAGTGATGAAGATATCTCAAACTTCTATTTGATAGCTAAGTCAGACTCAGACTCAGATTCTAATTCTGATGTTAAAATTGATATTGAGGTAAAGCATTCTGAAATGCCTATTGAAGTGTCAAATTATATTGATGAATTATGCTTTGAATTTAAGGCTGTTCTTAAAAGAATTTCTTTTTTGAAAAAGGAAAATTCATCACTGAGGCAACATGATGTCTCACAAAACGA
Organism: Syzygium jambos; assembly: GCA_031216235.1. Taxonomy (NCBI): domain Eukaryota; kingdom Viridiplantae; phylum Streptophyta; class Magnoliopsida; order Myrtales; family Myrtaceae; genus Syzygium; species Syzygium jambos. Next base: position 17,592,940 of record CM062225.1, on the reverse strand, counting down.
AAAAATCGATTTCCTTCAAAAAGAATTTCATCAAGTCAAGGAAAGTCGAGATTTTCTTTCCAAAGAAAATGTTGTTTTGAAAAAGGAAGTTTCAGAAATTACTTCCAAGTTTTCAAAAGGTTCAAAAACCTTAAAGCATATTCTTTCTATATAAATTCCTTACTATAACAAATCTGGTCTCGGATTTGTAAAGGAAAGTGACAGTTTAATTGATTTTCCAAAAGTCAAGGAGCGATTAAGGCAAAGACCTCCTCGACAAGTTTATAAAAATCATTTCAAAAGAAATTTTGTCAAACCTGTTGGCCGAAATACACTCAAGTGCTCAAAATGTAGAGATCCACAACATTTTGAGAATGAATGTCCTAAGGTTTGGAGACTTATTCGAAGAGACTTTGTTCAAACAGCCTATACTTATTCTCAAGGACCCAAACAAATTTGGGTATCAAAGAAAACTTGAGAGGTTGTGACTTTTGCAGGTTACCACAAAGAGAAAAAGAAAGTTGTACCTAGACAGTGGATGTTCTAGACACATGACAGGAGATCCAAGCATATTTGTTAAACTAAAGAGCTTGAATGGTGGAAACGTTTCCTTTGGAGGAAATAACAAAGGAAAGATAGTTGGCAAAAGAATGCTGGAAATTGGAGGACTCATTATCAATGATGAGTCATTGGTAAAAGGACTGAACTATAACTTGATAAGCACAAGCCAACTATGTGATATAGGTTTCAGAATCAATTTTCAAAATATACGTGCTCAGAAACAAGCAAAAATTCTTCTCAAACATTCACAGGAAGAAGACATGGTAATATTTATCTTCTAGATGTCAATCCAAATTCCACTCAATGCTTGATCTCAATCAAAGAGGATGAAGACGTATGGCACAGAAGATTGAGGCATATCGGTATGAAACAAATTTCAAAACTATCAAATAAGAAACTGGTTCGGGTCTACCAGATCTAAAGTACAAGAAAACAGAGTTATGCAATGCCTGCACTCTAGGAAAACAAGTAAGAAGCTCTTTTAAGTCTATACATCATGTTTCCACTAATCATGCTTTGCAGCTTCTTCATATGGATCTATTTGGATCAACCAGAATACAAAGTATTGGTGGTAAGAAATATTATTTAGTTATTGTTGGTGACTTCACAAGATTTACTTGGGTGTTCTTCCTTGCTCATAAAAATGAAGCATTTTCATATTTTTCAAAATTTGCAAAAAGAGTTTAGAATGAAAAAGGTTATACCATTTCCTACATTAAAACTGATCATGGGGGAGAATTTAATAATCAAAGTTTTTCAGATTTCTGTGAGGAAAATGGTTTTCAATACAATTTTTCTACTTCATATACACCAGAACAAAATGGTGTTGTGGAAAGAAAAATCGTTCTTTGTAAGAAATGACAAGAACTCTGTTGATTGAAAGCAAGATTCCTTTTCATTTTTTGGCAGATGTAGTTTTTACAACTTGTTATATCATTAATAGAGCTTTTCTCAGACTCATTCTTGAGAAAACCCCCTATAAGCTTTACAAAGGTAGAAAACCCAATATTTCATATTTTCGTGTGTTTAGTTGTAAATGTTTTATACTCAAAAATCCAAAGGACCGCTTTGCTAAGTTTGATGAGAAAGTAGACGAATGATTTTTCCTTAGATATTCTACTACAAGTAAAGTATACAGAGTCTTCAACAAGAATTCTCAGACTGTGGAATAAACAATGAATGTAAGGTTTGATGAAAATAAGATGAATCTCCAAAGATGAATCTGAACCATCTTTCAATATTCAAGAGTTATTTGAAGCTCAACAAGAATCTCCAAAGATCGTTGAATCCGTAAAAGAAGGAAAAGAAGATACATTTTAGACTTAATCAGAACCTTCAGAGTCTAATAATATTCAGAAGGAAAGATTTGACAGAAACTGGAAACATAAATCGAGTCATCCGAAGAACCTCATTATTGGAGAAATAGAAAATGGCATCAAGACTAGATCTAAACACAAATAGAACATCAGCAACTTAGCATTGATATCAGAAATAGAACCAAAAGAAGTTGGTGAAGCATTATCAGATGAAAGCTGGATCGAAGCTATGCAGGAGGAACTTCAGCAGTTCAGAATTAATAAAGTATGGGAACTTGTACCAAGACCCAAAAATCATTCAATAATTGGAATAGAATGGGTATTCAGAAACAAGCTGGATGACAAAGGAAAAGTCACAAGAAACAAAACGAGACTGGTAGTAAAAGACTATTCTCAAGAAGAAGGCATAGATTATGATGAAACCTACGCACCAGTTACCAGATTAGAGGCCATTAGACTACTATTAGCTTATGCTTGTTTCCATGACTTTAAATTCTTTCAAATGGACGTGAAAAAGTGCCTTTCTGAATAATTATATCAAAGAAGAAGTTTATGTGGAACAACCATCTTGTTTTGAAGAACCAAGAAAGATTGATTATGTTTATAAACTCAAAAAGGCCCTTTATGGTCTAAAACAAGCACCCCGTGCTTGGTATGAGAGGTTAAGTAACTTCCTTCTACAAAATGACTTCACAAAATGTAAGGTTGATACAACCTTGTTCATTAAGAGAAAAGGAAATGATTTTTTGCTTGTTCAAAATTATGTTAATGATATCATTTTTGGATCCTTTAACGAACTGCTTTGCAAAGAATTTTTCAAGAATATGTAGAATGAGTTTGAGATGAGTATGATGGGCGAATTGACATTCTTTCTCGGCTTACAAGTGAAACAAACCAAAGATGGTACATTCATTTGCCAAGAGAAGTATGTAAAGGAGATTGTCAAGAAGTTTGGATTGCAGAATTGCAAGAAAACAAACATTCCTATGTCCCATTCGTCCAAACTGGATAAAGATGAAAATGATAAAAAGATTGATCAGAAGGTATATAGAAGCATGATAAGATCATTGTTATATCTTACTGCATCTAGACCTGACATATTGTTTAGTGTCTGTATATGTGCAAGATTTCAATTTAACCCAAAAGAATTACATCTTTCTGCAGTTAAAAGAATAATCAAATACATTGGAAATTATCCAATGTTAGGTCTTTGGTATTCCAAAGAATCAGATTTTATACTTACTGATTATTCTGATGCTGATTTGGATGAATGCAGAGTAGATAGGAGAAGTACTACAGGAACATGTTAACTACTTGGAAACATGTTGGTATCCTGATACTCAAAAAAGCAAAACACAGTTGCGCTTTCTATAATAGAAGCAGAATATGTGGCTTTTGGGAAGTTGCTGTGCACAGATTATGTGGATGAAACAACAGTTGTGAGACTTTGCTATTGAAGATTCAAGTGTTGCAATCAAATGTGACAACACAAGTTCTATCGATATGACCAAGAACCTAATTCTTCATTCACGTGCTAAGCATATTGAAATCAAGCACACTTCATCAGAGATCATGTTCAGAATGATAATGTGAATATTCAATTCATTGATTCTAAGAACCAATTAGCTGATATATTCACAAAACCTCTTGATAAGACTTCATTTGAGTATATTAGAAATAAATTATGCATTACTTATCCTTTTTCTTGAAGTATTTGTTAGATAGGTTTTGACACCCAATTTTTAGCTCATTTTTGTCATATTTTCAAAAATTTCAAAATTATGTCTAGGGATCTTGGCCAAGCCTAGAAACCTATTTCTAAACAAAAAAAATATTTTTTTAGCATTTTTCTGCATTTTTTCTGAATTTCTTTTAGTCAAAATAAGCAAGAAAATCAAGAAAAATAGTAAATGGAATCAAAAAATTCCATAAAAATAGTCAATAATCTTCTTTTAAATCCAATTTCATAAATACACTGTCGATTTTATAAAATCTCAATCGGGTGTATGTTTTTCCCAAAATTGGGCAAAATTAAACCCGAATTGAACCAAAAATGAAATTATATTTTTTCTAGACATTTTTAGGTCATAGTGTCTTCACAATAATTGATTATGGAACTTTCAATTGCATCATGGTCATTCCAATTTTACAATTTGGTGTAAAAATCAAAAACCCCCCAAAAATTGATTGAAAATTAAGAGTTTTGAACATAAATTGGGAATCGTGCCCAAAATGAAATTTTCAAAATGTGAGATTATCATTTTCAGGGTTAATCAGGGGTGGGTAATGCAATTTTAGCATCAATTTTGCCTAATCAGGTCATTAAAATCTCGAATTGAAAAAAACGCTATTAATCCGAATATAAAAATGAGAAAATTTTGAGTTCAATTATAATCCAAATTGGGGAAAATTATATCTTTGGGTTCAGGACATGCTGGGGAATGCAATTTTGAGGTTTAATTTGAAAAATTCGGTCAAAATAAGGTCCAATTTCCATTTTTTTAATCAAAATCGGAACTGTCGGGTCGAACGGGTCGGCCCGACCCGACCTGAACAGTGTCGTCTTCTTCACCCGGCTATAACCCGCGTGAAACCGAGAGAAACATGACTTGTGCCCGTGACTTTGTTGACGTATCCCGATCAATTGAGCACGTTTCAATTGATATTTCCAGCTGGCATATTTCAACAACCAAAACAGATTAGAAAATCAGTTTCAACTGATTTTGAGCAGGATTCGAAGAACAAAAAACAAGAAAAAACTGAAGAAGAGGCACAGAAGGTGTTCGAAAAAATTTTCAAGAGAGAGAAGAGAGAGAAAGGGAGCAAATCGTGTAGAAATCTAGAGAGAAAGGGTTGAGAGTCCCCTCATGAGTGCTCGGTGCCGCCGTAGACGGCGGAGCATCGGCGAATCGTGTTTGGCTGTGATTCTCCCCTCGCCGTTCCAACCACCCTGGCTGATCGGGAGGCCTGAAACCAGGCGTGTTCCGACGCGACTAGGCCTGTTTGTTGATTTTCTAGTCATTAGGTTCGTGATAGACGGCTAGGGCGATCGGAATTAATGTTCTCGTTCTGGAAAATCTAGAGTACACAGTTTACAAGTTAGGATATTTGGGCCAATTTTTTGCCGACCGGCGAACGATCGGTGGCGGTCCGATTGGTCTAAATTGATACTAGAATACATGGACTTGCTAATGGTGTAAGTGGAATGGTGAGATGGTCGCTGGAAGGTCGCCAACGGCGAGCCTAAGGACACAGCCTTGAAAACTAAAAACACAAATCCACGCACACCAACTGTTTGCAAATATGCCCCAATGAAAATGAGCGAAACGGCGTCGTTTTGGGCATACCGTGCCCGCCGGAGAAGGAAGCTGGCGCCGACGCCGGCGACGGCCGGTTCGGTCTCAACCGAACCGGTCCGGTTTAATCCCTCAGCGGGAAAATTCAAATAATAAAAATATAAAAATAAATTAATTTAAAAAATAAAAAAAATCCTAAAAAATAAAAAAAAATCCTAAAAAATTCGAAAAATTCGAAAATTTTGCAGAAAATGTATAAAAATCAGAAAAATTAGAGAAAATTCAGAAAAATAGAAAAATTTTCGGAAAATTCATAAAAATTTCAAAAATTCAGAAAATACAAATAAAAATTTGAAAATTCTGAAAAATCAATAAAAATTGAAAATTGGAAAATTCACAAAAATTGCCAGAAAATCATAAAAAAAATCATTTCTCGATTTAAAATTTTTTTCTAGAAAAAAATTAATCCACAGAATGATTGAAAATCAGTGTGGCCAGTCATAAAAAATGAAATTGGAATTTTTCAAATGGCACTAAAAATAAAAATAAAAAATCAGAGTGTCCAAATGGCACTAAAAAAATTGAAAATCCACAGAATGATTAGAAATCATTGTGGCCAGTCCTTAAAAGTGAAATTTGAATTTTCCAAAATACCTAAATTGTATAATTTGGAAAATTCCAAATTCAAGGCCAAAACCCCTAAAAATCCTAAATCTTAAAAAATGAAATGAACAAGCTATTATAACTACCCACCCATCGGTGGCCGCGTTGGTTTGCGCTCAGTTCCTTTCACGAGAGGTCCTGGGTTCAAACTCGCCCATCGGTGATTTAAGTGGGGGGTCGTGGCGGTGGGATGCTGCGCTAGCCCCCCTCGAGGACTAGTCGTGCATCACCGCCGGTTTATAGCTGAGTCATCGCTTGCCGGTCGCGCGGACACCTCGATTATAAAAAAAAAAAAAAAGCTATTATAACTTTGTTAGGGTTTTGGTAGGTCTTCATTTCTAGTGATCAAATTAGGATTGCTATGATTGATTTGTCATTGAATGTGCATTGGATTCTTGGATGCTTAATTGTTTGTCCATGATTAGATTAGTGAAATGACCTTAGGGATCCGTGTGATACGCTAGACATGCCATATCGTTCTTAGGTATCGAAAGGGTGTTAATGGTCTCAATTTGGGATTGTTAACGTAACCAAGTCCCTTATACAGAATCTTTGATTTGTAGGATTGCGGTACTTTTCCGGTACCACAATTAGATTTCTAGTCAACCTACCGTAAATGACTAGTGGCGACTCCAAGTTTAAATTTAGATTAAACAAACCCCACTGTCATGTGAGGTATGGTCTGGGAGAGGCTCGTATAGAAAAATACCTCCATCCAAAAGCACGCGAGAGTGTGGCGCGATAGGCTTGGCGACTCCACTGGAAAATCTTAAATTTCTAAGTGGACTTAGGCCTAAATAGAACGATATGCATGTGTTTGTGCTCGTAGGGATCCCAGGTACGTCTCATTAATGAAGTGTTAAATGGTGATGCAGGTGGGAGGTATAAGAGGTGTCGTCTATGCTTATCCTTGTTTTGCAAGATGGTGTTGGGAATGAATGTGATTTTATCCAAATTTTAGAATTGTTGTTTGGTTATAAATTGTTGTGCTTGCCTTTAAATTGTTTTAGCACTTCACTTTTCGCACACACTACCAGTGGCCCAACCCCGGCTACATTTAGGATCACCCTTAGGAGGTATGTGTTTAGACGAAACTATGAGCCGATTGCTCATGGGATTGTTTAAATACAATACCGACCACCGAAATGAAATAATATTTCATTACTTTAGGCCGATCGCCTATTGGAATGAAATTCCTTGTCTATTAAGGTGGTGACCTTGAGCCTTTAGTATATCCCACCCTTTTAGGTGTCAAAACCTCACTTGTTGCATATACTTACCTTTGTGATTGGTATACCTAAAACCAAGCAAAAATGTGTTGGTAAGTAAGTATCGTTCCATTTCGGCAAAAATACACTACAAGTGCCATAACTTGTGTACGACGCTCACTTTAGTGCCATAACTTTTTTTTGGATCACTTTAGTGCTAAAATTTTTGAAAAACGATAACTTAAGTGCTAAAATTTTTAAAAAACGATCACTTAAGTGCCAACTTCGGTGCCGTACACAATTTTTTGCCGGAAATCTGACGTGACATTTTTTTTATTAATTTCTGAAGCTGACGTGGCTTGCCGGAGTCTCGCCGGAGATTGGCACTTAAGTGATCGTTTTTCAAAAATTTTAGCACTTAAATGATTGTTTTTAAAAAATTTTAGTACTTAAGTGATCGTTTTTCAAAAATTTTAGCACTAAAGTGATCCAAAAAAAAGTTATGACACTTAAGTGATCGTTTTTCCTCCGACTTGGCACCAAAGTGATCCGAAAAAAAGTTATGGCACCAAAGTGAGCGCCGTACACAAGTTATGGCACTTATAGTGTCCTTTTGCCCCATTTCTCTCATCTTTTCAATTATGCAAAATTAATTGACATCATTTGGTTAAAAAATGCCCAAATGACAATCAATGTTTGGTCAAAAAGCCTTTTCACACTAGAATGAATGAATAGGGTGACATGCTTCATTTGGTCACATTTTTCATTTTTAGATGGAATGTATAGGTCTATGATGATTTTCAATGTAATTTAAATAGATTGAATATTCAAGATGTGACAAATACAATCCCATTTGCCGAAAGTCTATTTTCGATGTATTTGAAGTTGTAAACCATAGGGTAATACTTTATGGTCAAAATGAAGCATGTCAAAAGGCATTTGCTTTAAATATTGGTTTCATTCACATTTTCAAGTATATGCTTTTTTAAGGCATAAATGGATTAGAAGTGACATTTGTATTACGTCATAAGAATGCAAATGTGCTTTACCTCCATTTTGTCCACAAAAAGACATATAATTAAAATGGGGCATTTAAAATTAATTCATGGTGACTAATAATGAACTTTTTGCATGATTAGATCGAAAAAGGAAAACTAAACATACAAGTCATCCCAGTTTCAAGGAAAGAGCTTTTGGCATGGTGGGTGAACATGACTAAAGACAACAAAGCCTACGTGAGGGAAAAATTGAGATATTTGTTTAAGCTCATCAATCTAGAATACCAAGTGAGCTTGATTTAAGAGTTATCCCATTTTGGGGAGGTTACCACCGCCACATTCTAATTAGGTGAGCATGAGATGGTACCTACATTAGAAGAGTATAAGGCGACCATCGGGATTGATTTCGAATCAAGAATCGTTGAGCCCCCAATTGGATTGAAACCCACGAGTGTCATAGCCGAATTTTTGAACATGAAGACTCCTTAAGTGGAAAAGTTGATCAAGTCAAACACCGGAAAATTTCCTTTATCCTACTTGGTGACTAATTAATCTAAATTGCCAAAGAAAACTGGGAATACTTCTGCAAGAGCCTTCATCCTTGCTTTCTTCGGGTTTGTCTTATTCCCTACATCAAGGACCGGATTGAATCCTCTTGTTGTGGTGATTGCTAGGTAAGCTTGCCTAAAATGGGATTTCTCCAACATGCTTTTAACGGAAACTATCATTTCTTTGAACAAATACCAATGTCACCAAAAAGGTGTACTTCAAGCCTCAACTGAGTTACTTTCTGTATGGTTCATTTCCCATATCAGACCTTAGGAATGTCATACGTGCATTAAAGAGATCGACTCATCTACCACCCCTATTGAGAAGTATTTGAAGCTCCAAGACAAATTGCTAAAATACTCTTTTCATGAGTAGGCAAACTTCATTAGAGCATTGACTCTCAACCAATTCCAATGGAGGATCCAATGGCCAAAGATAGTGACAGCTTAAATTACTTGTCAAGAAGGCAACTTAGTGCCATTGCTTGGATTGAATGGTGGAGCCGCTTATTGTCCACTAAAAGTGGTACGACAATTCGGAATGATTCAGCAAGTTTCACCTACTTGGCATCGCGAGGAGTTCACATTTGATATACCACAAAAATCCCAATCGGAGAAAGAAAATAATGATTTGCAAATAAAGGTTCAGAAGATCATGCATTCCTTGAAGAAATCAATCGAACAAATAGTGCAATGGCCTGAAGATTTATAAGGAGAAATGAAGCTCTTCTTGACATCCAAAGAGTACGTAGAATGGTTGAAGGCTAAAAGACCGATTGATGTCGAACCATATGTACCTTTGAGTATTACTACCCATCTTGATGAGCCGTATATTCCGGAGTATATTGTGCCAAGCACGCCAAGTGTCAAGCCATACGTTCCCGAAGAGGTTACGATTGACATGAAGGAATGGGAGATACGAGTCAAGGAATATGAAGAAGCTGAAACTACCTTAGCTAGCAAGAGGTCTAAACTTGTTTAAGCTAGTATTCCCCCATTTTGATGTAAAGCATTATAATATGAATCTTCAAACTTAAAACAATTACTTAATGCATGATTGTTTGATGAAGTATTAAAGCACATTTCACATAAAAGAAATAATCACCATGGATTACAATTCTTTGAATTGTATGGTTCATTGAGAAAAAAATATTGATGAGAAGTTTTATACAAAGCTAAGGCTTGTATAAAACTTCTTATCCTTGTTAATCACAAGAAAATGTACAATTGAAAGAATATAGGTCTTCATATCCATTTCATCAATTCTAATATCTCGATGATTGTCATGAAGCAGGTTGTTTAGCAACGGAAGGTAGAAGACCTCGAACTCGCTTGCAAATAAAAATGGTTAAGGAAGAGACTCGCACTCGGCTAGCTAAAGTAGAAAACCAGTTGACACAAATGGCTGCCATGATGGCAGAAATGAAGACCTTCATTATAGCTGCGAAGGGATCTTATCCTATAGTTTCAAATTCAGGAGCTGCAAATGCCGCTGAGGTACCTATTGAAGAGACAATGAGAAGTAAAGAATCAATTTAGGAGAATCCTCCAAAATTTTTACCAGAAATAGTAGATCTAGAGGAAGACATTCGAGTTAAAAAGACATCCAAGGATGAAAAGGAGGCCAAACGATTGGCCAAAATTGAAGAATGCCTAGCAAGTCAGGGCTATGAGCTTCAGAGATTCGACAAGTTCTCGCCATACGCGAAGGTGGTTATTCCATAAAACTACAAAGAACCAGAGTTCGTGAGTAAGTACGACGGAACCGGCTGTCCTAAAAGCCATTTGAAATATTATCTCCGCAAAATAGCGAGATATTCAGACAATATGCCACTCCTTATCAGCACATTTCAAGATAGTTTGAAGGGAGCAGCTTTGGCATGGTATACCGCTCTTGATATAGAGGATTTTACCAAATGGGACCATTTAGCAAGAGAATTCCTTCGCCAATACAAATTCAATGTCGAAGTACTTCCAACTCGGGAAGATTTAGTTAGAACCGATAAATGAAGAAACGAAGGATTCAGAGCCTACGCTCAAAGATAGAAAGTTGTAGCCTCACAAGTCAAACCAGCTATAAGTGAGGACGGGTTTATTGAACTCTTCTTGAAGTCATTACCAACTGAGTATTACGACAAGTTGCATATATCGGGCTGCCAAATATTTACCATGCTGGTGAAGGTGGGTGAAAAATTGAATGGTCATTAAAGGAGAAGAAATCTTAAGAAGCGACAGCATGAAGATCATATCCTGGAAAAAAGGATAAAGAACCTATACGTGACGTGATTATGGTATCTAGCCCTAACGTTAATCAAGCTTCATTCCCAAAGCAATCCAATGTCTCTTGGAGAAATCCAAAACCATTCGAGCTAAAGAAAAAACCCATAAAGCAATTCACCCCGTTGCTACGGCCCTTGTCGAAACTACTACCGATGCTGTTGGAAAGGCATTTTGTGGCCAAAGAAGTGCCAAGAGATAATCCTACAAGGTTCCCCTGGTACGATGAGTCAAAGACTTGCACATACCATATGGGAGAAAGAGGACACGATGTGGACAATTGTACAGTTTTGAAATACAAAGTCCAGCAACTTATAGATAAGAAGATACTAAGCTTTCAAGAGCTAGAGCCAAATATATATCAGAACCCTCTTCCTGAACACAATATGGTAAATATGGTCCTTACAAAAGATTAATATGAGGCCAAATTAAAGTCAGCCCGTTAAGGAGATGCTCGCTTTCTCCGTGAAACACTCTTGAAAGGGGACGTCTTAGACAACTTGAGAGAAGACTCTGGTAAATACAACTTCTAAGTAAAGTATACTCCACCATCGTGGGCTTTTAAAAGTGAAGTGATTGTGCACGATGGTTAGGACAGCATGGACGATGAGCTCATCAAACAAGAAGAGATTTTTTCCTGTGATGAGGAGGATCAATTTGAAGAGCAAAAAGAAAAGATTCGGCAGGGTGAAAGGCGATTTACCCAAAATTCATTTGAGCAAGGTGACACTATAGACTTCATTGGTCAAGACAGTGAAAAATACAACTTCCGTGTTAAGTACACACCCCTACCTTGGGCTTTCAAAAATGAAACTATTGTATCCGATGGATGGAGAGGCATGGATGAAATCCCAATCAATAAATTAAGTCTTGAGGAGAAAGAAGATCAAGACATGAAGATGAAAAAAAAGGCTTGCCAAGGAGACAGGTGATTTGTTCACAAAGCACGAAAACAATGCGAAATTATGGATTATCTGGGACAATATAGTGACCGATATAACTACCATGTCAAATACACACCACCCTCATGGGTATCCAAAGAGGAAAGTATCGTTCCTGACGGTTGGGGTGGAATGGATACTATTGAAGCTAACAAAGACATGGTGTCCATGATTACACCACTATTAATTAATCTTGATGAAGTGGATAGATTTGAGGAAGAAAAGCATCATGTTGAACCAATTACCATTAAGCTCCAATTGGTCAATTAAAAATCGAAGAGAAAGAGGTGCAGCTTGTGATTATCACTTTACCTCCAAAGGAGAAATTTGACACCAAATGTGTACCATGGGACTACACACCTAAAGAAGTGGACGCAATAACCAGATTGGGAAGATGTTATGTCCCAAAAGAAGGTGAGCACGAAAAGAAGGGAGTAACTGAGGAGGATGTTAAGTAGTTACTGTTAGTCATGAGGACAAGTGAATACGAAGTAATCGAGCAATTGAGGAAGATGCCGGCACAGATTTCCTTACTGGATCTTTTTAAGACTTCAAAAAGCCACAAGATGGTGCTTATGAAGCTTCTTAATGAGGTGCACATTCTGGAGACGATCAATGAGGTACAACTGGAAGACTTTGTTGGTGCCATTCTTCTACAGGATCATATTGCCTTTTCTGATGAAGATTTCCCAATTGATGGACGTTCCCATAATAAAGCCTTGTATATTGCCATCAAATGCCGGTGCAAGGAAGTGTCACGGGTGCTGATCGATAATGGTTCTGCACTTAATTTGTGTCTACTGTCGCGACCTACCCCTCGAGGGCCGAACTCGGATGAGGCGGGTTTAGAGATAAGTGTTCATGAGATGGTTCATATGGCATAAAAAATGTTTTTACTGAAGTGTAAATCTTTTTGTTTAACCATATGACCCATTGATCATGAACGTGGATTTTCCCTAAATCCATATCTCGCGTGACAGCGGATTGATTTTTATTTTTTTAGGAGTCGCCACTAGCCTAGGTCGGGGGTCGGCTAGAATACATAATCGAAACGCGGGAATTTCGTTTCGGTTTCTACGAAAACCAGAGATCAAAGGTTCGGGGACTAGCTTACGTTAATATTTCTATTAACGCCCTTTCGGTACCGCTAAACTTAACATGGTTGTTATCTAAGTCGTCATGCATTTGTTTTTTACCATTTTCATGCCAAAGTCTTAGTCCACTAGGTGATCATCATCTTGTTTTTGCGTTTTCATTTAAGATTCTAAACTAATCCTATCTTAGTCTAGAAAAAGAAAGAAACAATCGATTGTATTGAAAGACATTTCTTAAAGTAAACACTCGAAGTATTGAAAAGACGAGCTAATTCTAAGTGCGAGAAAGTAAAAACCCGCAACTCGTCGGGTGTTTATTACAACACAAATTGAAAACCCGAGACATAATCGGGAATGAATGAATTAAGTACAAATTGAAACCGGATTGGACATCGGTTTGGCACCATCATCAAATGAGTACAAATTGAGATCGGATTGGACATCGGTCAATCACCTTAGTTTTTTCAACTTCGGATTTTTCTTCCTTGGACCGCCTCTCGGGTGTTGATGTTTACATCCATAACATTCATTCATAACAAACGACATATGAAAGAACAATGTTGCAATCAATCACTAATTAAGCACGGGCCTCTGGATCGGCATTTGTTTTTCATGCGTTTCGATTCATCACCCACCTACTCACCTAAAATTGTTTGATTAATGGTTAATGATAATGGATTACCATTTGTATTCACAAAACGGTAACTCACACCAATTAACCCCTAAAGTCGGGTTCTAATGATCATGAATGGGCTACCCGCCGAACATGCATCGGGTCTAACATTCATCTAACAAACACATGCATAATAATAAAATGAGCATGCATTCAAGCCCATGGGCCTTGTTTCGAAGCCAAACAAATCATGAGAAGTGGGCTTTATAAAAAATACCACTTATTCAATTAAAGTCTAATTCGGATTGCTTCTGTTCAAGTATGATTAACTACCCTAATGACGTCCAAATGAAGTGGTTCAGGTGTCATTAGAAAGCTTATGACATGAGGATCAAAAGTCAAGAAGACCATTTTTTTCTAAATCCTAGCCAATTTTCCCGAAAATATCGAATTAAATCTCAGTGACAGATTGGACTCGGTTCAGTTATGAATTTCAAAATAATGGCGGGAAAAATAACAAACTTTATCAAAATGGCGCGAAAATTTTTGTGCGGTTAGGATTCTCTGTGTGCAACAACTTTCATGTTTTGAGTTTTTGCTAAAAAACCCTCCAAATTTTTATAAAATTCGGTTTTCGCGAAGGACTCAATTGCAAATAGAATTTTAACCCGTGAAGACTTTTCAAGCAAATTGACCCTCCAAAAATTGCAATTAGGTCCTCAAAATTTCCAGTTGACATAATGAGACCCCAATGAGCAACTTTGTAATTTTGATTTTTTGCAAAAAAGGACTCTAACTTTATCAAATTCGGAGAAACATCTTTTGAACTCCAAAGGAATGAAAATCAGATCTGGACACAGATTCTGATCAAATTGTGAGAATTCCTTTTGAAAATTCAAATGATCTCCGATTTTGATGAAATTAGTATCAATAGAAAGATCTCAATCTCAGGAAGAACTTTCGTGAAGAAAATTTTTTCATATCTCGAACACACGAATTTATGAAAATCGAAGAACACACGAAGGTCGACTGAAACCAGCATATCACCGGATTTACATGCATATGACGTTGCAAATCGTACTAGGCTAACATGCTCAAAATTTTATGCAAATTTTATGGTGAACAGATCAGGATGTGCTCTACAATTCTCATGAAGGAAGTTTTTCCAGAAAATGATCGTATAAAATCATAAAAATCATCAAACAGCACAACATCAATCAGGAAGACATCAGAACAGACTTAAGCAACATATTCCAGGTTCTGATCCTAACTTCTAAAAATGTTTTGACATAGCAAATCAAGTCCGATCGAGGCATATGATATATCAAATCGAAGCTTAAGACGAGCTCTACGACTCTCTAGTTTATTACTTCATCAGATTTCGACGTTAACAAGCTCAAATTAGCATCTCAAGCCAACAGGTTTCACTGAACACGAATTTACAGAATTGTGTTCAAGTGTTCTTACCTTGTCTCACAATGATCCAATGCTTAATCGAGCGATCCGGCCTCCGTATTCTGATCTAGAATGGCACGGAGAAGCCTCGGAAAGCTCGGCCAACCTACGACAATGGATTGCACGAAATAATGTGAGAATTAATTCGTTTTCTCACAAATAGACTAATCAGCAAAAATCAAGTTAAGGACGCGATCCGGTGGCCGTTTGACGAGAGGCCGGCCACCACAGCAACGTGAGGACGCCGAGGGAGGTTTTCGGTTGCTCTGGATCGCCGGAGGAAGTCGCCGGAGAGCCGGTTCAGCCGGCTGAACCAGCTGGTCCAATCACCGGCGGCAAAGCCGGTGAAACTGCCGAGAAGGAGATGTCGCCGGAGGGAGGTGCTCCGGCCACCAGCGAGGCCAGCTAGTGTTGCGACTAGCTTCAGGCCGCCGTGGGGGACGTCGGTGAGGCGGTGGCTCACCGGAAAGCAGCCGGCAAGGAGCCGGAAGGCCGGCGGCCGAGAGGGAGCTCGAGAGAGAGAGAGCTGATCGTGGGAGAGAGAGAGAGAGAGAGAGAGAGAGAGAGAGAGAGAGAGAGAGAGAGAGAGAGAAGAGAGAGAAACCAGATCTGAAAAATGGAGCTCGAGAGAGAGAGAGCTGATCGTGGGAGAGAGAGAGAGAGAGAGAGAGAGAGAGAGAGAGAGAAGAGAGAGAAACCAGATCTGAAAAAATGAACCCCCCTTTGATTTTTGGAGGGAAAAACACTATATACCTCTCCCAACTTTGAATTTTAGCCCTTAGATTGATCCAATGGTCCAAAATGAATCCTTAATGATTAAGAATATTCCTTAATAGCTAAGGATTGGTGACATGGCATCATGGATGGACATGATCAATTCTAGATGAATGGCCATGATTGATTTGCTAATCCCCTAATTAATTTGCTTAATCCTTGAAGAAGGGCATTTTTGTCATTCTCAATTAAGGGCATTTTTGTCATTTTTGATTACGGGCATTTTTGTCATTTTTGCACTCAAGAGGATGTGACTGACCTTGGTTGGTCCGACCGGATTATCGATCATCAAAATTTTCGACCGGAAAATGACTAGTCTGATCGGATTAGTTCAATTTGAATTAAATCGATTTGAGTCAATTAGCTCAAAATTTGGGTAATTGCATGACCGAGCTAGACTAACAAGTTTAATTGAAGTTTAATTAACCAAATTGAGTCCTAATTCATCAAATTGAATATTAGTCTAGAGTGGGTCAAGTTGAATTGCATTAATTAGACCAATCACTCTTAGACTTCCTAATCATTGGATCACTAAATTGATCAAATTAACCCAAATTCATGTGAATCTTCCAAAATTGATTTTGAATTTGGATTTCATATAAGAAATTAGGCTCATTCGTGTCTCAATTGCGCACATCATGAAGAATCGATCAAAATCACTGATTAGGGCTAAAATTGGGGGTTTTTGTGTTTGGCTTGGAATTGCAAAATTGGTTCAAAAATTGGACATAAAATGACCTCTAGATCAAATGTCGTGAAGAAATCTAACCTAAAAAATGATTAGAAATGAAGTAATTTCATTTTTGGCCGATTTGAATCAAATTCCGCAATTTGGGAAAAAGTTGATTCTAAATCGATTTTTGTAAAATTTCTAATGCCAAAGGTAAATTGAATATAAAATAAGATGATTTTTGGATTTTTGTATTTTTCAATTTTTTTGGTCAAAGGTTTGACCAAAAGTCAAACCCTAGTTGACTTTTCACTAGGAGCTTGATTTTATGATCAAATCTTTGAATTTTTCTGAAATTTTCACTTCTAAAGTGAAATTGGACTTGAAAGGAATCTTTTTATGCGAAAAGCCCCAATTTGACCTGGGGTTGACTTTTGGTCAAAGGGTTGACCAAAAAGTCAACGCCAAAGTCAACCATTTGACTTTTCAGGTTTTTACATGAAATGAATAGAAAATCACTTACAAAAGCTAGACCAACAGACAGAATTAAAAAACGACTCTTTTTGCTCAAGAAACAGGCTCCATCGCGATCGGAAACCATAATCTTGAATTTTTTATTTTAAATGACGCATCGGCTAAAAATTAGGTGTCAACAGCTGCCCCTCTTTGAGTGGGAGTTCGAAGAGGTTTCGCTCAAAGACCAATTGACACCTGCAAATTTTTAGTCGATTCCACTTGGGAAAAAGAAAATAAAGACAAAGACATTTGATCATAGTCTTACCTGAAGCACTTACCGTTGTATTGTCAGACCATTCATGTGTTCTTCTCTTCTCTCTCTCATGTGATGGAATGAAGGAAGAAAAGAAAGAGAAGTAATTTTATAGGAAACCTATGGTTTAAGGAAAACCAAGAACCAAAAGACAAGGTTTAAGGATGACCTAGAACCTAAGGACAAGGTTTAAGGATGACCAGGAACCTAAGACAAGGTTTAAGGATAACCTAGAACCTAAGGTAAGGTTTAAGGATGACCAGGAACCTAAGACAAGGTTTAAGGATAACCTAGAACCTAAGGTAAGGTTTAAGGATGACCAGGAACCTAAGACAAGGTTTAAGGATAACCTAGAACCTAAGGTAAGGTTTAAGGATGACCAGGAACCTAAGACAAGGTTTAAGGATAACCTAGAACCTAAGACAAGGGGTTATGGTTTAGGCTGACCAAAAATCGAAAATGAAAGTTATGGTTTAGGATGACCAAAAATCGAAGATGAAAGTCATGGTTTAGGCTAACCAAAAACCGAAGATGAAAGTTATGGTTTAGGCTAACCAAAAACCGAAGATGAAAGTTATGGTTTAGGCTAACCAAAAACCGATCCACTGGGGAAAGATATTTTGAAAAAAGTTCCGAGATTGTTTAACAACAAACGGAATTTTTCAACTTTTGGTGAAAGGCAGAGATTATCAAAATCCTTAAGAGGAAATTTTAACAAAATAATCTTTGAATAACCACTTAAAGAGGTTAGATAAAAATGTCAAATTGGAAATAACCTAATCAAAAAGGTCTTTCACACTGGCTCTCATAAAGGCTTTGATTCCCATTCATCGATGTGGGAAAGCTATTCAATTCTCACTGGTGATGCCTCACGAACCTATGTCAAAGGTCTTCGGAAACATTCACATTGAATACAAATTGGTTGATCAGAAAGGTCTTTCAAAAGGACCGTAATGTAGGCTTGGTCATGGGCTTACACAAAGGGTATTTGCTTTGAGGCCAAGAACAAAAATATACCATCAACATCTTCATCGGGTTTACAAGTCAAGAACCTTGAAGATAAGATAAGATAGGATTACTTCCACTCCTTCTAGCGGTAGTTCCTTTGTGAAAACTTTATATTAACTCAAACCATCCCAATCGGAAGAGACTTCGGAGAGGGTTGTAATGTCGGTTCGGGTTAGGCTCAAAAGGCTTGAAATTTGATAGAAAGGGTTTGAAAGAAGAATGATGATTATCTTGGCATCATTACCAAATCATTCAAATCTGACATCATTTGATTCTTGAAAATCAAGTTGTCTCAAGAGTCCATTTTTCTTGCAACATAAGAGCTTTGCTCTTCCTAAGCATCTTTTGCAATGAAAATTTTGCTTTTATCATAAGCATATTGCTTTTTCTTGCTTTTGCTTTTGCTTTTGACTTTGACATATTTTTTTCATGGGCATCGGCCTTGCTTTTACCAGGCACACTGCTTTTTCATGCCCCCTAATGTTTATCTTTTGAGCTCTTTGGACTCTCGAGACATTTTATACATATTCACCAATTTCTAAATTTCCTTGGTAAATCATATGCATTGCCCCAATGTGGGGAGATAATCAACACTTTGGGTTTTGAAATGAAGATGCTTAAGGCTCAATTTGGCTAAGCAAATGATAATTGTGTTTGGGGTAGAGGAAAAGAATGCTCTTCTTCACTTTGGGATGTTTCGAGCTTCCATAAAGATCCATCTGAAACTATCACAAGAAGGTTGATGCAAGTGAAAGCAATAGAATCTTTCTTAATCTTTTTGCTCCAAAAATAATCAACCATAACTTCTTATTTTGCCCCAATGTGGGGTGGTTCTTGACAGGGTATTTTGAGAATTCTCCTTATTTGGCTCAAAGTGGCTAGCAAAGGATAACATGAGTGTTTTGGATAGAGAAATGAAATGCCTTTTATCATTTCAATCCATGTATTCAATGTGAATGAATCCTACGTCCTACGACATGACTTTTTCGCTCAATTCTCTCAAAATGAGTATAGGGACGTGTTTGATCAAAGGTTTGCCTTTTATCATCCTAGGCATTTCCATTTGGCATTTTTGAGAAATCCTCTTTTTGTTTTTTTTCAAAGGATCATCTGGTTAAATCTCCTGTCTGTGAGGAATTTTGATAAATCAAGACATTTGATTTGATTGATTTTTTGACTCCTCTGGGGATTTTTATTTCAAACTTGAAAAACCTTTTGGACAGAAAAGGTTTTCACACATAGGATCTACTTCCTAAATTCTAGGGAGAAGATTGATTTGATGTAGCAACTTCCTTGGGCTTGACTCCTTGAGGTTTGGAATAGCTTCCCTGGAGAACAGTTGAGTACCTACAAAATGAACAAATATGCAAAAATGCCATGTATGCATGAAATGCATGATGCAAATGTTCTTAAAGAGACTTGGATTCAGTCCAAAGCAACTCGAAACTTTTTATTCAGGGAAAATATTTCTTGACAGCATCAGCGTTCACAGGTTTTGGCAACTCTCGGCCATCCATTTCTACAAGAATTAATGCTCCACCAGGCAACACTTTCTTGATGACATACGGCCCTTCATAGTTGGGAGTAAACTTTTCACGATCTGGAATAATGGGTAAGACTTTCCTCAAAACCAGGTCATTGATCTCAAAATGCCTGGGTCGAACCTTACGGTTGAATGACTTAGCCACTCGCTTTTGGTAGCTTTGTCCATGGCACAGGGCTTTTACCCTTTTTTCATCAATCATATTAAGCTGTTCAAATCTCTGTTGAATCCATTCTGCTTCGGAAAGCTTTATTTGCGAAAGTACCCTTAATGAAGGAATTTCCACTTCAACAGGTAAAACTGCTTCCATCCCATATACCAATGAGAATGGTGTTGCCCCAGTCGAAGTACGAATAGAAGTTCGATAAGCCATTAACGCATACGGCAACCGATCATGCCAATCTCGGTAATTCTCTGCCGTCTTGGACAGAATCTTCTTAATATTCTTGTTTGCCGCCTCAACAGCTCCATTCATTTGTGGGCGGTAAGGAGAAGAATTCAAGTGGCGAATGTGAAACTTATTGAGTAGTTCATCCACTACTTTGTTATTCAGGTTTGACCCATTATCCGTGATAATTGCTTCGGGAACCCCGTATCGAGCAATAATGTCTCGACGAATAAATTTTGCCACACTTCTAGCAGTGACGTGGGCATAAGAATTGGCTTCGATCCATTTGGTGAAGTAATCAATAGCCACTAGAATGAAACGGTGTCCATTTGATGCCTTAGGATTGATTGGTCCGATAATGTCAATCCCCCACATTGAAAAAGGCCATGCCTCGGACATTTGATGTAATTCATTTGGGGGAGCATTGATTTTGTTCCCATAAATTTGACATTGATAACAACATCTGACATGTTGAATGCAGTCGGCTTCCATGGTTAACCAATAATAACCTAGCCTCATGATCTTTCTTGCTAAAAGATGGCCATTCATATGAGGACCACATTCTCCTTCATGTATCTCCTTCATTAATAAATTGACCTCTTTGGTGTCTACGCACTTCAGCAGGACCGAATCGAAAGATCTCTTGTACAAAGCACCTCCACTAAGAAAGAATTTGGAAGCTAATTTAGTCAAGTATTTCCGATCCATAGCTTGACTTCCTTGGGGAAATCTTCCTTCTCGAATGTAATTCATGATGTCATAATACCATGGTTGACCATCAAGTTCTTCTTCTATAACCATGCAATATGCAGGTTCTTTTAAAACGTCGATTTGCAAAGGATCAACGTTCAATCCATTAGTTACTTGTAACATTGAGGATAATGTCGCCAAAGCATCAGCAAATTGATTCTGAGATCTTGGCAAATAATCAAATGTGATCTCTTCAAATTCTTCCACCAAGTCTTTAAGATACTCATGATAAGGAATCAGTTTTGAATCACGAGTTTGCCATTCACCTCCTGTTTGGAGGATGATAAGTGCGGAATCACCATAAACTTGTAATCTCTTAATCTTCATATCGATGGCTAATTGAAGACCGAGGATGCAAGCTTCATATTCTGAAATGTTATTGGTACAAGGAAATACCAACTTTGCAGCTACTGGATAATGCTGACCCGTTGGGGATATCAGGACTGCTCCAGTACCTGAACCGGAGAGGTTAACGGCTCCATCAAAATACATGATCCACTTGTCTTGTGACACCAAATAGATTCTTTCATCAATTTCATCCCAATCATTTGACTTTAAGGGATTTTCAGCCAACATATCAGCTATGGCTCGACCTTTGACGGACTTCTGAGACATGCTCTGGATATCAAACTCAGAGAGCAATATTTGCCATTTGGCAAGCCTTCCAACCAGTGCAGGCTTTTCCAAGAGATATTTGATAGGATCATTTTCATTCACAAGTAGAATACGATGGTGAAGAGTGTATTGCCGTAATCTGTGTAATACCCAAATTAAGGCTACACATGTTTTCTCAACTTTTGGGTATTGAGCTTCACCAGAAGTAAACTTTTTGCTGAGGTAGTAAATAGCACGTTCCATTCCATCCTCTGGTCTTTTCTGCGCTAACATAGCTCCCAAAGACTCATCGTGAATGGTGAGGTACAAAATCAAAGGTATACCCGGAGTAGGCGGTACCAAAACTGGTGCTTGTGAAAGATATTGCTTCAATTGTTGAAAGGATTTTTGACAATCTTCATTCCATTCAACCTTGGCATTCTTTTTCAATAGCTTGAAGAATGGTTTGGCTGTTTCTGATAACTGGGAAATGAATCTTGCAACATAATTCAATCTTCCCAACAAGCTTCGAACTTCCTTAACAGTAGAAGGAGGTTTCAAATCACAAATGGCCTTCACCTTCGAGGGATCAATCTCGATGCCCTTATTACTAACCATAAATCCAAGGAGCTTTCCAGACTTTGCCCCAAAAATGCATTTAGCAGGGTTAAGCCTTAGCTTGAATTTTCTAAGTCGATCAAAAAGTTTCTTCAAAACTTCAATGTGGTCTTCACCTCTTCGTGATTTAGCGATCATGTCGTCGACATAAACTTCAATTTCTTTATGCATCATGTCATGGAATAGTGTCACCATGGCTCTTTGGTAAGTTGCCCCTGCATTCTTCAAGCCGAAGGGCATAAGGGTGCGTTTGGTTCAGCATTTGGAATGCTACTTTGGGAATGCAAATGCCTTTAGGTGAAAGCCCTTTGTGGGAAATGCAAATGGCGTTTGGTAAAAACTCATTTGCAAAGCTACTTTGACCCAAGTGGCGTTTGGTTAATTTTTTTCACAAATGGGCTTTGGGGGGTTTTTTTAAAAAAAAGGCAAAAATACCCTTCGCCGGCTCCGGCGAAGGGCTACGGCTCCGGTGAAGGGCTACGGCCGCCGGCGAGCCAGATCTGGCGCCGGCGGCCATCGCCCGTCGCCGAGCGACCCCCGGCGAGGGACGCCGACCTCGGGCGACCGAGGCCTGAGGTCGCGCGACCTCAGGCGGCCGTCGGCCTGGGGTCGCGCGACCTCAGGCGGCCGTCGGCCTGGGGTCGCGCGACCCAGGCCGACGGCCGCCTGAGGTCGCGCGACCTCAGGCGACGGCCGCCTGGGTCGCGCGACCCAGGCCGACGGTCGCGCGACCCAGGCGGCCGTCGCCTGAGGTCGCGCGACCCAGGCGGCCACGCCTGGGCGGTCGCCCGACCCCGGGCGGCCGTCGCCTGGGTCGGGCGACCTCGCCGGACCTTCGCCGTCGCCGGCCCTTCGCCCTCGCCGGAGTCCCTTTGGTGAAGAAGATGAATAGTAACGAGAGGGCAAAGTCGGAATATTGAAATTTGAGTGAGGGTAGTTTGGGAAGTATAAAAATGATTTTGGCATTTGGTTCAAGGCTGAAAGCCCAAAGCTAGTCTTGACCAGCATTGGGCTTTCAGCATTGAAAATGCTAGTTTTGAGCATTTTCAATGCTCAATGCTAAGCGTTTGGTTCAGCATTTTTGGGAAGGGGCTTTCGGGGCCGAAAGCCCCTTCCCAATGCTGAACCAAACGCAGCCTAACCTTGTAACAGAATGTCCCCCATGGGGTGATGAATGATGTTTTAGTCTTATCTTCTTCTTTCATTCGGATTTGGTTATAGCCAGAGAAACCATCCATGAAAGAAAATAATTCGAATCCTGCGGTGCTGTCGACCAAGACGTCAATATGTGGTAATGGGAAATCATCTTTGGGACTTGCTTTGTTCAAGTCGCGGTAATCAACACATACCCGAACTCGCCCATCCTTCTTCATGACTGGGACGACATTAGCGATCCAATCAGCATAATGAGTAACTTCAATGAAATCAACTTTTAACAGTTTCATGACTTCTTCCTCAATCTTCTTGGATAATTCTGGCTTCGTCCTCCTAAGCTTCTGTTTCTTAGGCGGAATGGTAGGATCAAGAGGCAACGTGTGCTCTACAATGTTGGGATCCAGACCTGGCATGTCAGCATAAGACCAAGCAAAGACATCCTGATACTCTTTCAATAGTTCGATCAGTCGATCAGCATCTGTTTGAGAGAGACTTGTCCCAATTTTTGTTTCTTTGGGATTTTCTGAATCGCCCAAATTTATAACGACAGTTCGTTCTTCTGTAGGAGGTGTGGATTCTTCATGTCGGATCCATTCCCTTTTAATAACCTGGGAATCTTCTTCATTTTCGGGATCAGAATAATCAGATTCGTATGAGTTTTTTGAACATGAATCCAAGCCATGCATATGACTATTATGGTTATGCAAAGTGTCATGCCTGAGATGCAACAAACAAAATGGTTAGTATATGAAAATAAGAAATGCAATGCATGAAGATGTGATGAAAACAAATTTTCGAATTCTAAATTTTCGAAAATTTCAAGGGGAACTCGTCCTCATATCATTGGACATCCTTGTTCCAAAAAACATATTTTGAAAACTATAGATCGTGCAAAAGTCCAGGCCTCAAAGCATCATCATAGGGCTGGTTTGGTATACTTTCGCACGTCTATTAACAAAACATGCATATGCTTTTATTGAATTGAAAATGAATGCTATATAGTGTTTTGGATCCGAAGCTCGTGATCCGAATTATTACAACACTTGAAATGAATGAAACAAATGAACAAATGGAATTCCCTCGCAGGGGAGAATTAAATGGATTACAACTGAAAACGAAGTAAAACATGGAAACATCCCTTACACAGCGGGATTAGTAAGTGGATCATCCTCGAAGCTTTCGGAAATGGCACCCACTGAACTCTCTTCAAATAAGTCGACGATATCATAAATGTCTGCTTCTTCATCTTGAAGGAACTTTGACGGTCCAGGGAAGAAATCTTTCAACGGAGGAGGGAGTAAACGTCGGTAACTCTTTTCTTTGATGTTCGGGCTTTTCTGATTACCTTGATCTTGTTGATCGCCTTGGTAACCTAAGCCTTCTCGTTTCTTTCTCTTAGTCACCTCAATGGGTGTGAGAATACCTTGGGACAGCTTTCCCAATCCTTTGCCAATGGTGAATCCATACTCGATCAACACTTTGCTAGACATAAGGGCCGCCTTTGAATAGTGAGGCTTTCTCACAACAGTGCCCGCGGGCACATGAGATACTGACACTAACTCAAATGAGTAGTAACTTGATTCTCCTTTTACTTCTGGCTCCACATAAGGAATTGTAGTATTGTTGAAAGTTTCGGTATCCTTCTCGCAATGAACCGTTATAATCTTGCCACAGACGACAAAACGGATCATCTGATGTAGACTTGAGGGTATAACTCCCGCAGCGTGAATCCAAGGTCGTCCCAACAACAAACTGAAGTTACTTGGGATATCGAGCACTTGAAATTTCTGAGCGAACATAACTGGACCAATCATCAGTTGTAAGTCAATTTCTCCAAGAGCTTCCTTTTTCATGCCATCAAAGGCCCTGACTGGAGTTTTAGAAGGACGAACATTATCCATACCCACACCTAGACGACGCAAAGTTGATAATGGACAGATATTGAGAGCGGAACCATTATCAATAAGTACTCTTGATATCCTTGTATCAAAGTGTTGAACAGAGATGTATAATGCTTTAGAGTGTGCTCGCCCTTCCGGCGGCAAATCCTTTTCGGAAAAAGAAATTTGATCCTTAAGAAGGATAGCACCTACAAACTCTTCCAACTGTACCTCTCCAATTGTCTCGGGTACATGTACTTCATTAAGAACCTTTAAAAGAGCATTTCTATGTTTCTCGGAAGACTTGAATAGTTCAAGTAACGAGATTTGAGCCGGCATTTTCCTTAACTGCTCGATCACTTCTGATTCACTCGTTTTGAGAGTTTTGAGAAGTTGTTCTGCCTCTTCTTCGGTTACAGCCTTTTTCTCGACACCTTCACGAGATGGAAAACATCGGCCTGACCGAGTAACAACGTCTATCTCATTAGACTCATAATTCCATGGAACTGCCTTGGAATCATAAACAGGGGGTATTCTTGCTTTCAAATTCTCATTCTTCTTCGGTGGCAACTCGATCACAACAGGCCCAATATCTTCATTAGAAATCTCTATATTTCCGAAGCCATCGGCCATTAGATCTATAACCACAGGTTCCACAACATGCGCTTGGATTTCACAAGTTGCATTCAATTCAATCACAACAGGATCAATCATGGCTACCATGCCATCATCTTCAAATTCGGACCCCCATCCGCTCGGGACGATAGTCTTAGGGTCGATAAAAGCGCTTGGAGGAGGAGAGTATTTTACCATGAAATCGTATTTTCCACTTGGCTGCCCGAGAGTGTCAACAATTTCGCCCTTTTCAAT
Source organism: Syzygium jambos (assembly GCA_031216235.1). Taxonomy (NCBI): domain Eukaryota; kingdom Viridiplantae; phylum Streptophyta; class Magnoliopsida; order Myrtales; family Myrtaceae; genus Syzygium; species Syzygium jambos. The sequence continues at coordinate 17,566,972 of CM062225.1, read as the reverse complement.
CGCTTTCCTAACGAACTCCCGATCCCAATGGGAGGTATGGTATTCAAATTCCGAATCAGCATCGGAAAGAACTTCTCTATTATCTTCGTCATCACTCCATCCAGTCGGAACAATGTCTTTCAAATCAATAAAGAAACTTGGCGGAGGCGAACATTTGACAAAAATGTCATACTTCCTACTTGGTTGCCTTAGAGTATCAACCACTTCATCACGCTCACGAGCGGTCATTACAAATTCGCAATCCCAATGAGTCTTACTAACACCAAGATCAGAATCCGTGTCGGAAACATACTCCTTGTCTTCATTGGCGGGTATGCTTTCATCATCCATGCCTCCCCATCCATCGGGAACGATATCCTTTAGGTCAACGAAGAAACTTGAAGGTGGCGTGTATTTGACTATGAAGTCATATTTACCACTCGGCTGTCCGAGGGTATCAACAATTTCACCTTTTTCGATAGCCTTCTTCATAAATTCACGATCTCGACAGGCATTCTTACTCTCACATTCCGAATCACTATCGGAATATGTGTCAATCCAAGGTTCATCAACATCTGGCTCGTATCCATCATCTTTTGGCTTAGAGCATGAGGCTTCACTTGTGAACTTGAATGAGAATTTCTCGGACGACAAATCAATTACAGCAGTCTCGATGGACCCTTCGGGCTTCCTTCCTTGAAGAGGCTGAATTATGCCTAAAGCAACCATCTTGGCTAAACAATACATTTTCTCCTCCTGGGATACATTTCCTTCTTTCGGTTGATCTCTAGCTATAGTCAATAGCTCTTCCAATTTCGCCACATCGAACAAGAAAGATTTCTCATTCTCGTCTCCAAATATCACATTAACGGCTTCGGTATGATTAGGGAGCGGATTTTGCTGAACATTTGGCGTGGCATCTTTAAACGACAAGATCTTCTTATCCAACAGGTTCTGGATCTTGACCTTGAGAGTGTAACAGTTGTCTACATCATGGCCCTTCTCACCCATGTGATACACACAAGATTTTGCCAAATCAAACCCAGCAAACTTTGGTGGGTTGTCTCTCGGGATTTCTTTTGCTACGAGCCTTTGTTCAATCAACATCGGCAGCAACTGAGACATAGGTCTTGGTAACGGAGTGAATTGTCTTTGTGGAGCTTTTCCTTTTCGGTCAAAATTCCGGGAAGAACCCCCTGTTTCCACAACGGACCTCTGAATTGGTGTGTTTAATGGCTTTTGAGCATTAGGATTTTGAATATAGGCAACCTCCACCGTTGGCTCCTTATCCTTCTTTAAGGTAAATCTGCGAGTCGTCGTCTCGGATAATCGACCCTCTCGCATGATTCCTTCGATACGTTCTCCCAATTCAACCATTGCGGGAAAATTGATGCAAGTGTTATTGAACATCTTATCGAAGTATTCTCGAGGTAAAGCTCGAAGAAACAACTGCATAATCTCTTTCTCGGACAATGGAGGTTTGACTTGAGACGCCATAGTTCTCCATCTTTGGGCATATGCTCTAAAAGTTTCATTCCTCCTTTTGTCAACCCGGACCAACTCTTCACGGGTTGGGGCAATTTCGGTATTAAACTTGTATTGCTGAAGGAATTCTTCTGCAAGATCTTCCCAGGTGCAAATTTTCTCCAAATCCAATTCGATGAACCAAGTCAAGGCGGAATCAGCCAAGCTATCTTGAAAATTATTGATCAACAGTGGGGTGTTATCGGAATAACGAGCCATCTTGCTCAAATAATACTTCAAGTGGGTTTTAGGGCACCCAGTTCCATCATACTTCCTTGAAAACTCAGGCTCCTTGTAAAAATCAGGGACTTTCACCTTTGTAAAAGGCGACAACTTATCAAAGCCTTGGAGTTGGTAACCTTGCAACATGCACAGGCGTTCCTCCAATTTTGCAAGACGTCTCACGCTCTCTTCATCCATATGAGCGACAGGCGACTCCTTAGGTGGAGCTTCCAAATCGATGACGGTAGGAATGGCATTAACGGGGACCTCTTCAACAGGTCCTTTGTCAACAGGATCTATCACCGGCGCATTAGTGGGCGCATTAGGAGTAGAAGCCGCAGCAGCAGGAGTCACAGGCGTGAAGTTCTTTACTTGATTTGCAAGATCAGTTAAGAGCGCCATCATTTGTGCCATTTGATTCTCGATGGTAATAACACGGGTACGAGTGTCTTCGTTCTCCATCCTTGCTTGGCGACGGGTGCGTATAATAAAGCGCGTCTCAGCCGTATTTTAATACTCTCTGTAAAAAATAGAAATCAAATTAGTATACGGAAAATGAATTTAGACGAAAATATAAAACCCTTCAATTTTATATTTTCTTTAGATGAAATAGAGATAAGAAATATTCTCATGACCCCAATATCACGTGAATAATCTCTTATCATAATTTCTTCACAAGAAATTATACAATTAAAGGGGTAACACGTGATGATTAATCAAGATGCCCCATCTATATTCCATTGGAATCTCGGAAAAGAAAGCACACACAAGGGGAAATTTCACTATTAACAACAAAATTTGTGAAATACAATCCCTATAGATCAAACTAAAGACAAGAAGAGAATCCTATTACATCATTACTAAAATGAGTAAAAAGGAAACCCTATACATCAAATCTATAAAAGGAAAATTACATGAAAGGAGACTTCCTCATGGAATATAGCCAAAATCCTAATGGATCTTCTTTAGATGCGAGGCGAATTCGTTTATTTTCTTGGGTCAAACGTTCAACCTCGGCTAAAGCTTCATTCTTTTCCTTAAGAGCTCTGGCGGCTATAGCTTGCTGTTGAGTTGGCTTCTCGGGGACATTAGGGAGATCCACTTTAAGCTCGGGTTCAAGACGACGGTGTATGTACTCCGGCAATGCATGATGTATCTTCATTTCCCCTTCCAATTCCGACTCATCGGTAATGAGAATTGGCTCCGGGCAACATTTGTACCACATATCAATGATAGACTTGACCATTTCCTTCACGTCCGTCATTTGGTCCTTTTGGATGACATCTTTGCGATAGTCAAAATGATATAACCCCAGCTTGAGGAATGGTGGAATCTTTTGAAGCGCGCGATATTGACGGATCACCCTAAAAGGGTAATATGACGTAGACCCCGTAAGACCCAAGAGTGGGATTGGGTTGTCGGATCCGTTATTAAGGCGCACCTCGGGATTTCCAAGCCAACGAACATGCCATTGGATTTGATTTGGAACAAGGTTCTTAAAAAAACTAAACCAAGTTGAGAATGACCAAAAGGGAAAGATTTTTTCCTTTTCTCGGAAAAGCGAGATAGGATGACAATCTTTGGACACATCTATGATTTTCAAGCTCAAACCAAAATCTTTGAGGTGAGAGACCAACCAAATTTGGAGTAAACCTATTGGGGCTCTAAAGATACCATTTTTGTTTTGTTTGAACTTATTGAGTGATACGAAGGTCTCGCCTAAGATCATATTGGAGAATCTTTTGAACATACACACTTGATTGACAATGTGAACTACCAAAGGATCCATGGTCTTTTTGGTAAATGGAAAAACCACAAAACCAAAGAAGGCTAGGAGAAAAACTCGAGGAATTTGATTATCCGATTCTTTTGGCAAGCTAGAAAAATGTCGTTCTAAGAATGTGAAAGAAAGTGCATTGGAATTTCCTCTAAGAACACCTTTGATTTGGAGAATATCGATTCCTAAGAATTGGCTCAAAAGAGTTATAGGATCTATATCTATTGGAGGACTAACTAGACCAAAAGACCCGACTCTACCAATGGCAATATCGTACTCCTCAATTGTAGGGGTCAACTCATTTCGACCAAACACAAAAGTGGATGTCTTTGAGTTCCAAAAATGGGACAATGCTTTGATCATGGCGACACGAGGCTCGATGTATAAAAGTACGGGAAGATATCCGATCCTCTTTTCCACGTAGTCTTTATGCTTTGACTCGAGACTTTCCCACATGATCACGAGAGCTCTTGGTACGGGGATGATTCGAATCTCTGACATATCCATTTTGACTAATCCTAATTTGGGGCATCGAGATTAATCACCACGCATTATAGAAAAGAATATAACGTGGAATTGAAATGGCATAATTGAAATTGTAGAACGATACAATCAACCTTACCATGAAGATAAAATGGCAAACACATCGACACATCGCATGAGGACATGTGAGTTTTGACATCTAAGGGTAGGATTCTAAAGGTTTAAGGTCCCCATCTTAATTAGATAAGAAGAGTTTACCCACCGCTACTAACGTCGGCCGGTGCACTTCTTACTAATCAAGATGAGCGGTATTGAAGAATGGATTACCACATGGATTCACATGCGGATTCCACTCTTAATACCTCCTAAAGGTACCCTAAAGCGATCCGGGGTTTTAGACCGCGGGATGTGGGTGCATTTGTGTCGTGCTAAAGCAAGTAAATATGCATTTAAATCTAAAGCAAACAACACTTCAATATAATCTCATACATTCGACATTCACCCGAACACCACCTACAAAACAAAGGGTTTGCATTCACTCCACCCCTTATGGCTCCCACCTATAAAACCATTTAACACATGGTTAGTGGACTAACCTCATTTTCCACGCGACTTTGACATGCAGTCGATGCTACAAAATGTAGACAAGTGAGATAACAACCAACAAGTTTATTACGACTTTAATCCACTTAGGTTTGTAACCTAGTGTCCCCAGCGGAGTCGCCAAGCCTATCGCGACCTACCCCTCGAGGGCCGAACTCGGATGAGGCGGGTTTAGAGATAAGTGTTCATGAGATGGTTCATATGGCATAAAAAATGTTTTTACTGAAGTGTAAATCTTTTTGTTTAACCATATGACCCATTGATCATGAACGTGGATTTTCCCTAAATCCATATCTCGCGTGACAGCGGATTGATTTTTATTTTTTTAGGAGTCGCCACTAGCCTAGGTCGGGGGTCGGCTAGAATACCCAACCGAAACGCGGGAATTTCGTTTCGGTTTCTACGAAAACCAGAGATCAAAGGTTCGGGGACTAGCTTACGTTAATATTTCTATTAACGCCCTTTCGGTACCGCTAAACTTAACATGGTTGTTATCTAAGTCGTCATGCATTTGTTTTTTACCATTTTCATGCCAAAGTCTTAGTCCACTAGGTGATCATGCATCTTGTTTTTGCGTTTTCATTTAAGATTCTAAACTAATCCTATCTTAGTCTAGAAAAAGAAAGAAACAATCGATTGTATTGAAAGACATTTCTTAAAGTAAACACTCGAAGTATTGAAAAGACGAGCTAATTCTAAGTGCGAGAAAGTAAAAACCCGCAACTCGTCGGGTGTTTATTACAACACAAATTGAAAACCCGAGACATAATCGGGAATGAATGAATTAAGTACAAATTGAAACCGGATTGGACATCGGTTTGGCACCATCATCAAATGAGTACAAATTGAGACCGGATTGGACATCGATCAATCACCTTGGTCTTTTCAACTTCGGATTTTTCTTCCTTGGACCGCCTCTCGGGTGTCGATGTTTACATCCATAACATTCATTCATAACAAACGACATATGAAAGAACAATGTTGCAATCAATCACTAATTAAGCACGGGCCTCGGGATCGGCCTTTGTTTTTCATGCGTTTCGATTCATCACCCACCTAATCACCTAAAATTGTTTGATTAATGGTTAATGATAATGGGTTACCATTTGTATTCACAAAACGGTAACTCACATCAATTAACCCCTAAAGTCGGGTTCTAATGATCATGAATGGGCTACCCGCCGAACATGCATCGGGCCTAACATTCATCTAACAAACACATGCATAATAATAAAATGAGCATGCATTCAAGCCCATGGGCCTTGTTTCGAAGCCAAACAAATCATGAGAAGTGGGCTTTATAAAAAAGACCACTTATTCAATTAAAGTCTAATTCGGATTGCTTCTGTTCAAGTATGATTAACTACCCTAATGATGTCCAAATGAAGTGGTTCAGGTGTCATTAGAAAGCTTATGACATGAGGATCAAAAGTCAAGAAGACCATTTTTTCTAAATCCTAGCCAATTTTCCCGAAAATATCGAATTAAATCTCAGTGACAGACTGGACTCGGTTCAGTTATGAATTTCAAAATAATGGCGGGAAAAATAACAAACTTTATCAAAACAGCGCGAAAATTTTTGTGCGGTTAGGATTCTCCGTGTGCAACAACTTTCATGTTTTGAGTTTTTGCTAAAAAACCCTCCAAATTTTTATAAAATTCGGTTTTCGCGAAGGACTCAATTGCAAATAGAATTTTAACCCGTGAAGACTTTTCAAGCAAATTGACCCTCCAAAAATTGCAATTAGGTCCTCAAAATTTCCAGTTGACATAATGAGACCCCAATGAGCAACTTTGTAATTTTGATTTTTTGCAAAAAAGGACTCTAACTTTATCAAATTCGGAGAAACATCTTTTGAACTCCAAAGGAATGAAAATCAGATCTAGACACAGATTCTGATCAAATTGTGAGAATTCCTTTTGAAAATTCAAATGATCTCCGATTTTGATGAAATTAGTATCAATAGAAAGATCTCAATCTCAGGAAGAACTTTCGTGAAGAAAATTTTTTCATATCTCGAACACACAAATTTATGAAAATCGAAGAACACACGAAGGTCGACTGAAACCAGCATATCACCGGATTTACATGCATATGACGTTGCAAATCGTACTAGGCTAACATGCTCAAAATTTTATGAAAATTTTATGGTGAACAGATCAGGATGTGCTCTACAATTCTCATGAAGGAAGTTTTTCCAGAAAATGATCGTATAAAATCATAAAAATCATCAAACAGCACAACATCAATCAGGAAGACATCAGAACAGACTTAAGCAACATATTCCAGGTTCTGATCCTAACTTCTAAAAATGTTTTGACATAGTAAATCAAGTCCGATCGAGGCATATGATATATCAAATCGAAGCTTAAGACGAGCTCTACGACTCTCTAGTTTATCACTTCATCAGATTTCGACGTTAACAAGCTCAAATCAGCATCTCAAGCCAACAGGTTTCACTGAACACGAATTTACAGAATTGTGTTCAAGTGTTCTTACCTTGTCTCACAATGATCCAATGCTCAATCGAGCGATCCGGCCTCCGTATTCTGATCTGAAATGGCACGGAGAAGCCTCGGAAAGCTCGGCCAACCTACGACAATGGATTGCACGAAATAATGTGAGAATTAATTCGTTTTCTCACAAATAGACTAATCAGCAAAAATCAAGTTTAAGATGCGATCCGGTGGCCGTTTGACGAGAGGCCGGCCACCACAGCAACGTGAGAACGCCGAGGAAGGTTGTCGGATGCTCTGGATCGCCGGAGGAAGTCGCCGGAGAGCCGGTTCAGCCGGCTGAACCAGCTGGTCCAATCACCGGCGGCAAAGCCGGTGAAACTGCCGAGAAGGAGATGTCGCCGGAGGGAGGTGCTCCGGCCACCAGCGAGGCCAGCTAGTGTTGCGACTAGCTTCAGGCCGCCGTGGGGGACGTCGGTGGGGCGGTGGCTCACCGGAAAGCAGCCGGCAAGGAGCCGGAAGGCCGGCGGCCGAGAGGGAGCTCGAGAGAGAGAGAGCTGATCGTGGGAGAGAGAGAGAGAGAGAGAGAGAGAGAGAGAGAGAGAGAGAGAGAGAGAGAGAGAGAGAGAGAAACCAGATCTGAAAAAATGAACCCCCCTTTGATTTTTGGAGGGAAAAACACTATATACCTCTCCCAACTTTGAATTTTAGCCCTTAGATTGATCCAATGGTCCAAAATGAATCCTTAATGATTAAGAATATTCCTTAATAGCTAAGGATTGGTGACATGGCATCATGGATGGACATGATCAATTTTAGATGAATGGCCATGATTGATTTGCTAATCCCCTAATTAATTTGCTTAATCCTTGAAGAAGGGCATTTTTGTCATTCTCAATTAAGGGCATTTTTGTCATTTTTTATTAAGGGCATTTTTGTCATTTTTGCACTCAAGAGGATGTGACTGACCTTGGTTGGTCCGACCGGATTATCGATCATCAAAATTTTCGACCGGAAAATGACTAGTCTGATCGGATTAGTTCAATTTGAATTAAACCGATTTGAGTCAATTAGCTCAAAATTTGGGTAATTGCATGACCGAGCTAGACTAACAAGTTTAATTGAAGTTTAATTAACCAAATTGAGTCTCAATTCATCAAATTGAATATTAGTCTAGAGTGGGTCAAGTTGAATTGCACTAATTAGATCAATCACTCTTAGACTTCCTAATCATTGGATCACTAAATTGATCAAATTGACCCAAATTCATGTGAATCTTCCAAAATTGATTTTGAATTTGGATTTCATATAAGAAATTAGGCTCATTCGTGTCTCAATTGCGCACATCATGAAGAATCGATCAAAATCACTGATTAGGGCTAAAATTGGGGGTTTTTGTGTTTGGCTTGGAATTGCAAAATTGGTTCAAAAATTGGATATAAAATGACCTCTAGATCAAATGTCGTGAAGAAATCTAACCTAAAAAATGACTAGAAATGAAGTAATTTCATTTTTGGCCGATTTGAATCAAATTCCGCAATTTGGGAAAAAGTTGATTCTAAATCGATTTTTGTAAAATTTCTAATGCCAAAGGTAAATTGAATATAAAATAAGATGATTTTTGGATTTTTGTATTTTTCAATTTTTTTGGTCAAAGGTTTGACCAAAAGTCAAACCCTAGTTGACTTTTCACTAGGAGCTTGATTTTATGATCAAATCTTTGAATTTTTCTGAAATTTTCACTTCTAAAGTGAAATTGGACTTGAAAGGAATCTTTTTATGCGAAAAGCCCCAATTTGACATGGGGTTGACTTTTGGTCAAAGGGTTGACCAAAAAGTCAACGCCAAAGTCAACCATTTGACTTTTCAGGTTTTTACATGAAATGAATAGAAAATCACTTACAAAAGCTAGACCAACAGACAGAATTAAAAAACGACTCTTTTTGCTCAAGAAACAGGCTCCGTCGCGATCGGAAACCATAATCTTGAATTTTTTATTTTAAATGACGCATCGGCTAAAAATTAGGTGTCAACAGCTGCCCCTCTTTGAGTGGGAGTTCGAAGAGGTTTCGCTCAAAGACCAATTGACACCTGCAAATTTTTAGTCGATTCCACTTGGGAAAAAGAAAATAAAGACAAAGACATTTGATCAGAGTCTTACCTGAAGCACTTACCGTTGGATTGTCAGACCATTCATGTGTTCTTCTCTTCTCTCTCTCATGTGATGGAATGAAGGAAGAAAAGAAAGAGAAATGATTTTGTAGGAAACCTATGGTTTAAGGAAAATCAAGAACCAAAAGACAAGGTTTAAGGATGACCTAGAACCTAAGGACAAGGTTTAAGGATGACCAAGAACCTAAGACAAGGTTTAAGGATAACCTAGAACCTAAGATAAGGTTTAAGGATGACCAGGAACCTAAGACAAGGTTTAAGGATAACCTAGAACCTAAGGTAAGGTTTAAGGATGACCAGGAACCTAAGACAAGGTTTAAGGATAACCTAGAACCTAAGGTAAGGTTTAAGGATGACCAGGAACCTAAGACAAGGTTTAAGGATAACCTAGAACCTAAGACAAGGGGTTATGGTTTAGGCTGACCAAAAATCGAAAATGAAAGTTATGGTTTAGGATGACCAAAAATCGAAGATGAAAGTCATGGTTTAGGCTAACCAAAAACCGAAGATGAAAGTTATGGTTTAGGCTAACCAAAAACCGAAGATGAAAGTTATGGTTTAGGCTAACCAAAAACCGATCCACTGGGGAAAGATATTTTGAAAAAAGTTCCGAGATTGTTTAACAACAAACGGAATTTTTCAACTTTTGGTGAAAGGCAGAGATTATCAAAATCCTTAAGAGGAAATTTTAACAAAATAATCTTTGAATAACCACTTAAAGAGGTTAGATAAAAATGCCAAATTGGAAATAACCTAATCAAAAAGGTCTTTCACACTGGCTCTCATAAAGGCTTTGATTCCCATTCATCGATGTGGGAAAGCTATTCAATTCTCACTGGTGATGCCTCACGAACCTATGTCAAAGGTCTTCGGAAACATTCACATTGAATACAAATTGGTTGATCAGAAAGGTCTTTCAAAAGGACCGTAATGTAGGCTTGGTCATGGGCTTACACAAAGGGTATTTGCTTTGAGGCCAAGAACAGAAATATACCATCAACATCTTCAGCGGGTTTACAAGTCAAGAACCTTGAAGATAAGATAAGATAGGATTACTTCCACTCCTTCTAGCGGTAGTTCCTTTGTGAAAACTTTATATTAACTCAAACCATCCCAATCGGAAGAGACTTCGGAGAGGGTTGTAATGTCGGTTCGGGTTAGGCTCAAAAGGCTTGAAATTTGATAGAAAGGGTTTGAAAGAAGAATGATGATTATCTTGGCATCATTACCAAATCATTCAAATCTGACATCATTTGATTCTTGAAAATCAAGTTGTCTCGAGAGTCCATTTTTCTTGCAACATAAGAGCTTTGCTCTTCCTAAGCATCTTTTGCAATGAAAATTTTGCTTTTATCATAAGCATATTACTTTTTCTTGCTTTTGCTTTTGCTTTTGACTTTGATATATTTTTTTATGGGCATCGGCCTTGCTTTTACCAGGCACACTGCTTTTTCATGCCCCCTAATGTTTATCTTTTGAGCTCTTTGGACTCTCGAGACATTTTATACATATTCACCAATTTCTAAATTTCCTTGGTAAATCATATGCATTGCCCCAATGTGGGGAGATAATCAACACTTTGGGTTTTGAAATGAAGATGCTTAAGGCTCAATTTGGCTAAGCAAATGATAATTGTGTTTGGGGTAGAGGAAAAGAATGCTCTTCTTCACTTTGGGATGTTTCGAGCTTCCATAAAGATCCATCTGAAACTATCACAAGAAGGTTGATGCAAGTGAAAGCAATAGAATCTTTCTTAATCTTTTTGCTCCAAAAATAATCAACCATAACTTCTTATTTTGCCCCAATGTGGGGTGGTTCTTGACAGGGTATTTTGAGAATTCTCCTTATTTGGCTCAAAGTGGCTAGCAAAGGATAATATGAGTGTTTAGGATAGAGAAATGAAATGCCTTTTATCATTTCAATCCATGTATTCAATGTGAACGAATCCTACGTCCTACGACATGGCTTTTTCGCTCAATTCTCTCAAAATGAGTATAGGGACGTGTTTGATCAAAGGTTTGCCTTTTATCATCCTAGGCATTTCCATTTGGCGTTTTTGAGAAATCCTCTTTTTGTTTTTTTTCAAAGGATCATCTGGTTAAATCTCCTGTCTGTGAGGAATTTTGATAAATCAAGACATTTGATTTGATTGATTTTTTGACTCCTCTGGGGATTTTTATTTCAAACTTGAAAAACCTTTTGGACAGAAAAGGTTTTCACACATAGGATCTACTTCCTAAATTCTAGGGAGAAGATTGATTTGATGTAGCAACTTCCTTGGGCTTGACTCCTTGAGGTTTGGAATAGCTTCCCTGGGGAACAGTTGAGTACCTACAAAATGAACAAATATGCAAAAATGCCATGTATGCATGAAATGCATGATGCAAATGTTCTTAAAGAGACTTGGATTCAGTCCAAAGCAACTCGAAACTTTTTATTCAGGGAAAATATTTCTTGACAGCATCAGCGTTCACAGGTTTTGGCAACTCTCGGCCATCCATTTCTACAAGAATTAATGCTCCACCAGGCAACACTTTCTTGATGACATACGGCCCTTCATAGTTGGGAGTAAACTTTCCACGATCTGGAATAATGGGTAAGACTTTCCTCAAAACCAGGTCATTGATCTCAAAATGCCTGGGTCGAACCTTACGGTTGAATGACTTAGCCACTCGCTTTTGGTAGCTTTGTCCATGGCACAGGGCTTTTACCCTTTTTTCATCAATCATATTAAGCTGTTCAAATCTCTGTTGAATCCATTCTGCTTCGGAAAGCTTTATTTGCGAAAGTACCCTTAACGAAGGAATTTCCACTTCAACAGGTAAAACTGCTTCCATCCCATATACCAATGAGAATGGTGTTGCCCCAGTCGAAGTACGAATAGAAGTTCGATAAGCCATTAACGCATACGGCAACCGATCATGCCAATCTCGGTAATTCTCTGCCGTCTTGGACAGAATCTTCTTTATATTCTTGTTTGCCGCCTCAACAGCTCCATTCATTTGTGGGCGGTAAGGAGAAGAATTCAAGTGGCGAATGTGAAACTTATTGAGTAGTTCATCCACTACTTTGTTATTCAGGTTTGACCCATTATCCGTGATAATTGCTTCGGGAACCCCGTATCGAGCAATAATGTCTCGACGAATAAATTTTGCCACACTTCTAGCAGTGACGTGGGCATAAGAATTGGCTTCGATCCATTTGGTGAAGTAATCAATAGCCACTAGAATGAAACGGTGTCCATTTGATGCCTTAGGATTGATTGGTCCGATAATGTCAATCCCCCACATTGAAAAAGGCCATGCCTCGGACATTTGATGTAATTCATTTGGGGGAGCATTGATTTTGTTCCCATAAATTTGACATTGATAACAACATCTGACATGTTGAATGCAGTCGGCTTCCATGGTTAACCAATAATAACCTAGCCTCATGATCTTTCTTGCTAAAAGATGGCCATTCATATGAGGACCACATTCTCCTTCATGTATCTCCTTCATTAATAAATTGACCTCTTTGGTGTCTACGCACTTCAGCAGGACCGAATCGAAAGATCTCTTGTACAAAGCACCTCCACTAAGAAAGAATTTGGAAGCTAATTTAGTCAAGTATTTCCGATCCATAGCTTGACTTCCTTGGGGAAATCTTCCTTCTCGAATGTAATTCATGATGTCATAATACCATGGTTGACCATCAAGTTCTTCTTCTATAACCATGCAATATGCAGGTTCTTTTAAAACGTCGATTTGCAAAGGATCAACGTTCAATCCATTAGTTACTTGTAACATTGAGGATAATGTCGCCAAAGCATCAGCAAATTGATTCTGAGATCTTGGCAAATAATCAAATGTGATCTCTTCAAATTCTTCCACCAAGTCTTTAAGATACTCATGATAATGAATCAGTTTTGAATCACGAGTTTGCCATTCACCTCCTGTTTGGAGGATGATAAGTGCGGAATCACCATAAACTTGTAATCTCTTAATCTTCATATCGATGGCTAATTGAAGACCGAGGATGCAAGCTTCATATTCTGAAATGTTATTGGTACAAGGAAATACCAACTTTGCAGCTACTGGATAATGCTGACCCGTTGGGGATATCAGGACTGCTCCAGTACCTGAACCGGAGAGGTTAACGGCTCCATCAAAATACATGATCCACTTGTCTTGTGACACCAAATAGATTCTTTCATCAATTTCATCCCAATCATTTGACTTTAAGGGATTTTCAGCCAACATATCAGCTATGGCTCGACCTTTGACGGACTTCTGAGACATGCTCTGGATATCAAACTCAGAGAGCAATATTTGCCATTTGGCAAGCCTTCCAACCAGTGCAGGCTTTTCCAAAAGATATTTGATAGGATCATTTTCATTCACAAGTAGAATACGATGGTGAAGAGTGTATTGCCGTAATCTGTGTAATACCCAAATTAAGGCTACACATGTTTTCTCAACTTTTGGGTATTGAGCTTTACCAGAAGTAAACTTTTTGCTGAGGTAGTAAATAGCACGTTCCATTCCATCCTCTGGTCTTTTCTGCGCTAACATAGCTCCCAAAGACTCATCGTGAATGGTGAGGTACAAAATCAAAGGTATACCCGGAGTAGGCGGTACCAAAACTGGTGCTTGTGAAAGATATTGCTTCAATTGTTGAAAAAAAAAAAAGGCAAAAATACCCTTCGCCGGCTCCGGCGAAGGGCTACGGCTCCGGTGAAGGGCTACGGCCGCCGGCGAGCCAGATCTGGCGCCGGCGGCCATCGCCCGTCGCCGAGCGACCCCCGGCGAGGGACGCCGACCTCGGGCGACCCAGGCCTGAGGTCGCGCGACCTCAGGCGGCCGTCGGCCTGGGTCGCGCGACCCAGGCGGCCGTCGGCCTGGGTCGCGCGACCCAGGCCGACGGCCGCCTGGGTCGCGCGACCTCAGGCGACGGCCGCCTGGGTCGCGCGACCCAGGCCGACGGTCGCGCGACCCAGGCGGCCGTCGCCTGAGGTCGCGCGACCCAGGCGGCCACGCCTGGGCGGTCGCCCGACCCCGGGCGGCCGTCGCCTGGGTCGGGCGACCTCGCCGGACCTTCGCCGTCGCCGGCTCCTTCGCCCATCGATCCGGAGCTTTCCAGACTTTGGTGAAGAAGATGAACAGTAACGAGAGGGCAAAGTCGGAATATTGAAATTTGAGTGAGGGTAGTTTGGGAAGTATAAAAATGATTTTGGCATTTGGTTCAAGGCTGAAAGCCCAAAGCTAGTCTTGACCAGCATTGGGCTTTCAGCATTGAAAATGCTAGTTTTGAGCATTTTCAATGCTCAATGCTAAGCGTTTGGTTCAGCATTTTTGGGAAGGGGCTTTCGGGGCCGAAAGCCCCTTCCCAATGCTGAACCAAACGCAGCCTAACCTTGTAACAGAATGTCCCCCATGGGGTGATGAATGATGTTTTAGTCTTATCTTCTTCTTTCATTCGGATTTGGTTATAGCCAGAGAAACCATCCATGAAAGAAAATAATTCGAATCCTGCGGTGCTGTCGACCAAGACGTCAATATGTGGTAATGGGAAATCATCTTTGGGACTTGCTTTGTTCAAGTCGCGGTAATCAACACATACCCGAACTCGCCCATCCTTCTTCATGACTGGGACGACATTAGCAATCCAATCAGCATAATGAGTAACTTCAATGAAATCAACTTTTAACAGCTTCATGACTTCTTCCTCAATCTTCTTGGATAATTCTGGCTTCGTCCTCCTAAGCTTCTGTTTCTTAGGCGGAATGGTAGGATCAAGAGGCAACGTGTGCTCTACAATGTTGGGATCCAGACCTGGCATGTCAGCATAAGACCAAGCAAAGACATCCTGATACTCTTTCAATAGTTCGATCAGTCGATCAGCATCTGTTTGAGAGAGACTTGTCCCAATTTTTGTTTCTTTGGGATTTTCTGAATCGCCCAAATTTATAACGACAGTTCGTTCTTCTGTAGGAGGTGTGGATTCTTCATGTCGGATCCATTCCCTTTTAATAACCTGGGAATCTTCTTCATTTTCGGGATCAGAATAATCAGATTCGTATGAGTTTTTTGAACATGAATCCAAGCCATGCATATGACTATTATGGTTATGCAAAGTGTCATGCCTGAGATGCAACAAACAAAATGGTTAGTATATGAAAATAAGAAATGCAATGCATGAAGATGTGATGAAAACAAATTTTCGAATTCTAAATTTTCGAAAATTTCAAGGGGAACTCGTCCTCATATCATTGGACATCCTTGTTCCAAAAAACATATTTTGAAAACTATAGATCGTGCAAAAGTCCAGGCCTCAAAGCATCATCATAGGGCTGGTTTGGTATACTTTCGCACGTCTATTAACAAAACATGCATATGCTTTTATTGAATTGAAAATGAATGCTATATAGTGTTTTGGATCCGAAGCTCGTGATCCGAATTATTACAACACTTGAAATGAATGAAACAAATGAACAAATGGAATTCCCTCGCAGGGGAGAATTAAATGGATTACAACTGAAAACGAAGTAAAACATGGAAACATCCCTTACACAGCGGGATTAGTAAGTGGATCATCCTCGAAGCTTTCGGAAATGGCACCCACTGAACTCTCTTCAAATAAGTCGACGATATCATAAATGTCTGCTTCTTCATCTTGAAGGAACTTTGACGGTCCAGGGAAGAAATCTTTCAACGGAGGAGGGAGTAAACGTCGGTAACTCTTTTCTTTGATGTTCGGGCTTTTCTGATTACCTTGATCTTGTTGATCGCCTTGGTAACCTAAGCCTTCTCGTTTCTTTCTCTTAGTCACCTCAATGGGTGTGAGAATACCTTGGGACAGCTTTCCCAATCCTTTGCCAATGGTGAATCCATACTCGATCAACACTTTGCTAGACATAAGGGCCGCCTTTGAATAGTGAGGCTTTCTCACAACAGTGCCCGCGGGCACATGAGATACTGACACTAACTCAAATGAGTAGTAACTTGATTCTCCTTTTACTTCTGGCTCCACATAAGGAATTGTAGTATTGTTGAAAGTTTCGGTATCCTTCTCGCAATGAACCGTTATAATCTTGCCACAGACGACAAAACGGATCATCTGATGTAGACTTGAGGGTATAACTCCCGCAGCGTGAATCCAAGGTCGTCCCAACAACAAACTGAAGTTACTTGGGATATCGAGCACTTGAAATTTCTGAGCGAACATAACTGGACCAATCATCAGTTGTAAGTCAATTTCTCCAAGAGCTTCCTTTTTCATGCCATCAAAGGCCCTGACTGGAGTTTTAGAAGGACGAACATTATCCATACCCACACCTAGACGACGCAAAGTTGATAATGGACAGATATTGAGAGCGGAACCATTATCAATAAGTACTCTTGATATCCTTGTATCAAAGTGTTGAACAGAGATGTATAATGCTTTAGAGTGTGCTCGCCCTTCCGGCGGCAAATCCTTTTCGGAAAAAGAAATTTGATCCTTAAGAAGGATAGCACCTACAAACTCTTCCAACTGTACCTCTCCAATTGTCTCGGGTACATGTACTTCATTAAGAACCTTTAAAAGAGCATTTCTATGTTTCTCGGAAGACTTGAATAGTTCAAGTAACGAGATTTGAGCCGGCATTTTCCTTAACTGCTCGATCACTTCTGATTCACTCGTTTTGAGAGTTTTGAGAAGTTGTTCTGCCTCTTCTTCGGTTACAGCCTTTTTCTCGACACCTTCACGAGATGGAAAACATCGGCCTGACCGAGTAACAACGTCTATCTCATTAGACTCATAATTCCATGGAACTGCCTTGGAATCATAAACATGGGGTATTCTTGCTTTCAAATTTTCGTTCTTCTTCGGTGGCAACTCGATCACAACAGGCCCAATATCTTCATTAGAAATCTCTATATTTCCGAAGCCATCGGCCATTAGATCTATAACCACAGGTTCCACAACATGCGCTTGGATTTCACAAGTTGCATTCAATTCAATCACAACAGGATCAATCATTGCTACCATGCCCTCATCTTCAAATTCGGACCCCCATCCGCTCGGGACGATAGTCTTAGGGTCGATAAAAGCGCTTGGAGGAGGAGAGTATTTTACCATGAAATCGTATTTTCCACTTGGCTGCCCGAGAGTGTCAACAATTTCGCCCTTTTCAATCGCTTTCCTAACGAACTCCCGATCCCAATGGGAGGTATGGTATTCAAATTCCGAATCAGCATCGGAAAGAACTTCTCTATTATCTTCGTCATCACTCCATCCAGTCGGAACAATGTCTTTCAAATCAATAAAGAAACTTGGCGGAGGCGAACATTTGACAAAAATGTCATACTTCCTACTTGGTTGCCTTAGAGTATCAACCACTTCATCACGCTCACGAGCGGTCATTACAAATTCGCAATCCCAATGAGTCTTACTAACACCAAGATCAGAATCCGTGTCGGAAACATATTCCTTGTCTTCATTGGCGGGTATGCTTTCATCATCCATGCCTCCCCATCCATCGGGAACGATATCCTTTAGGTCTACGAAGAAACTTGAAGGTGGCATGTATTTGACTACGAAGTCATATTTACCACTCGGCTGTCCGAGGGTATCAACAATTTCACCTTTTTCGATAGCCTTCTTCATAAATTCACGATCTCGACAGGCATTCTTACTCTCACATTCCGAATCACTATCGGAATATGTGTCAATCCAAGGTTCATCAACATCTGGCTCGTATCCATCATCTTTTGGCTTAGAGCATGAGGCTTCACTTGTGAACTTGAATGAGAATTTCTCGGACGACAAATCAATTACAGCAGTCTCGATGGACCCTTCGGGCTTCCTTCCTTGAAGAGGCTGAATTATGCCTAAAGCAACCATCTTGGCTAAACAATACATTTTCTCCTCCTGGGATACATTTCCTTCTTTCGGTTGATCTCTAGCTATAGTCAATAGCTCTTCCAATTTCGCCACATCGAACAAGAAAGATTTCTCATTATCGTCTCCAAATATCACATTAACGGCTTCGGTATGATTAGGGAGCGGATTTTGCTGAACATTTGGCGTGGCATCTTTAAACGACAAGATCTTCTTATCCAACAGGTTCTGGATCTTGACCTTGAGAGTGTAACAGTTGTCTACATCATGGCCCTTCTCACCCATGTGATACACACAAGATTTTGCCAAATCAAACCCAGCAAACTTTGGTGGGTTGTCTCTCGGGATTTCTTTTGCTACGAGCCTTTGTTCAATCAACATCGGCAGCAACTGAGACATAGGTCTTGGTAACGGAGTGAATTGTCTTTGTGGAGCTTTTCCTTTTCGGTCAAAATTCCGGGAAGAACCCCCTGTTTCCACAACGGACCTCTGAATTGGTGTGTTTAATGGCTTTTGAGCATTAGGATTTTGAATATAGGCAACCTCCACCGTTGGCTCCTTATCCTTCTTCAAGGTAAATCTGCGAGTCGTCGTCTCGGATAATCGACCCTCTCGCATGATTCCTTCGATACGTTCTCCCAATTCAACCATTGCGGGAAAATTGATGCAAGTGTTATTGAACATCTTATCGAAGTATTCTCGAGGTAAAGCTCGAAGAAACAACTGCATAATCTCTTTCTCGGACAATGGAGGTTTGACTTGAGACGCCATAGTTCTCCATCTTTGGGCATATGCTCTAAAAGTTTCATTCCTCCTTTTGTCAACCCGGACCAACTCTTCACGGGTTGGGGCAATTTCGGTATTAAACTTGTATTGCTGAAGGAATTCTTCTGCAAGATCTTCCCAGGTGCAAATTTTCTCCAAATCCAATTCGATGAACCAAGTCAAGGCGGAATCAGTCAAGCTATCTTGAAAATTATTGATCAACAGTGGGGTGTTATCGGAATAACGAGCCATCTTGCTCAAATAATACTTCAAGTGGGTTTTAGGGCACCCAGTTCCATCATACTTCCTTGAAAACTCAGGCTCCTTGTAAAAATCAGGGACTTTCACCTTTGTAAAAGGCGACAACTTATCAAAGCCTTGGAGTTGGTAACCTTGCAACATGCACAGGCGTTCCTCCAATTTTGCAAGACGTCTCACGCTCTCTTCATCCATATGAGCGACAGGCGACTCCTTAGGTGGAGCTTCCAAATCGATGACGGTAGGAATGGCATTAACGGGGACCTCTTCAACAGGTCCTTTGTCAACAGGATCTATCACCGGCGCATTAGTGGGCGCATTAGGAGTAGAAGCCGCAGCAGCAGGAGTCACAGGCGTGAAGTTCTTTACTTGATTAGCAAGATCAGTTAAGAGCGCCATCATTTGTGCCATTTGATTCTCGATGGTAATAACACGGGTACGAGTGTCTTCGTTCTCCATCCTTGCTTGGCGACGGGTGCGTATAATAAAGCGCGTCTCAGCCGTATTTTAATACTCTCTATAAAAAATAGAAATCAAATTAGTATACGGAAAATGAATTTAGACGAAAATATAAAACCCTTCAATTTTATATTTTCTTTAGATGAAATAGAGATAAGAAATATTCTCATGACCCCAATATCACGTGAATAATCTCTTATCATAATTTCTTCACAAGAAATTATACAATTAAAGGGGTAACACGTGATGATTAATCAAGATGCCCCATCTATATTCCATTGGAATCTCGGAAAAGAAAGCACACACAAGGGGAAATTTCACTATTAACAACAAAATTTGTGAAATACAATCCCTATAGATCAAACTAAAGACAAGAAGAGAATCCTATTACATCATTACTAAAATGAGTAAAAAGGAAACCCTATACATCAAATCTATAAAAGGAAAATTACATGAAAGGAGACTTCCTCATGGAATATAGCTAAAATCCTAATGGATCTTCTTTAGATGAGAGGCGAATTCGTTTATTTTCTTGGGTCAAACGTTCAACCTCGGCTAAAGCTTCATTCTTTTCCTTAAGAGCTCTGGCGGCTATAGCTTGCTGTTGAGTTGGCTTCTCGGGGACATTAGGGAGATCCACTTTAAGCTCGGGTTCAAGACGACGGTGTATGTACTCCGGCAATGCATGATGTATCTTCATTTCCCCTTCCAATTCCGACTCATCGGTAATGAGAATTGGCTCCAGGCAACATTTGTACCACATATCAATGATGGACTTGACCATTTCCTTCACGTCCGTCATTTGGTCCTTTTGGATGACATCTTTGCGATAGTCAAAATGATATAACCCCAGCTTGAGGAATGGTGGAATCTTTTGAAGCGCGCGATATTGACGGATCACCCTAAAAGGGTAATATGACGTAGACCCCGTAAGACCCAAGAGTGGGATTGGGTTGTCGGATCCGTTATTAAGGCGCACCTCGGGATTTCCAAGCCAACGAACATGCCATTGGATTTGATTTGGAACAAGGTTCTTAAAAAAACTAAACCAAGTTGAGAATGACCAAAAGGGAAAGATTTTTTTCCTTTTCTCGGAAAAGCGAGATAGGATGACAATCTTTGGACACATCTATGATTTTCAAGCTCAAACCAAAATCTTTGAGGTGAGAGACCAACCAAATTTGGAGTAAACCTATCGGGGCTCTAAAGATACCATTTTTGTTTTGTTTGAACTTATTGAGTGATACGAAGGTCTCGCCTAATATCATATTGGAGAATCTTTTGAACATACACACTTGATTGACAATGTGAACTACCAAAGGATCCATGGTCTTTTTGGTAAATGGAAAAACCACAAAACCAAAGAAGGCTAGGAGAAAAACTCGAGGAATTTGATTATCCGATTCTTTTGGCAAGCTAGAAAAATGTCGTTCTAAGAATATGAAAGAAAGTGCATTGGAATTTCCTCTAAGAACACCTTTGATTTGGAGAATATCGATTCCTAAGAATTGGCTCAAAAGAGTTATAGGATCTATATTTATTGGAGGACTAACTAGACCAAAAGACCCGACTCTACCAATGGCAATATCGTACTCCTCAATTGTAGGGGTCAACTCATTTCGACCAAACACAAAAGTGGATGTCTTTGAGCTCCAAAAATGGGACAATGCTTTGATCATGGCGACACGAGGCTCGATGTATAAAAGTACGGGAAGATATCCGATCCTCTTTTCCACGTAGTCTTTATGCTTTGACTCGAGACTTTCCCACATGATCACGAGAGCTCTTGGTACGGGGATGATTCGAATCTCTGACATATCCATTTTGACTAATCCTAATTTGGGGCATCGAGATTAATCACCACGCATTATAGAAAAATATAACGTGGAATTGAAATGAGCATAATTGAGAAAATGGCAAACACATTGACACATCACATGAGGACATGTGAGTTTTGACATCTAAGGGTAGGATTCTAAAGGTTTAAGGTCCCCATCTTATTTAGATAAGAAGAGTTTACCCACCGCTACTAACGTCGGCCGGTGCACTTCTTACTAATCAAGATGAGCGGTATTGAAGAATGGATTACCACATGGATTCACATGCGGATTCCACTCTTAATACCTCCTAAAGGTACCCTAAAGCGATCCGGGGTTTTAGACCGCGGGATGTGGGTGCATTTGTGTCGTGCTAAAGCAAGTAAACATGCATTTAAATCTAAAGCAAACAACACTTCAATATAATCTCATACATTCGACATTCACCCGAACACCACCTACAAAACAAAGGGTTTGCATTCACTCCACCCCTTATGGCTCCCACCTATAAAACCATTTAACACATGGTTAGTGGACTAACCTCATTTTCCACGCGACTTTGACATGCAGTCGATGCTACAAAAGGTAGACAAGTGAGATAACAACCAACAAGTTTATTACGGCTTTAATCCACTTAGGTTTGTAACCTAGTGTCCCCAGCGGAGTCGCCAAGCCTGTCGCGACCTACCCCTCGAGGGCCGAACTCGGATGAGGCGGGTTTAGAGATAAGTGTTCATGAGATGGTTCATATGGCATAAAAAATGTTTTTACTGAAGTGTAAATCTTTTTGTTTAACCATATGACCCATTGATCATGAACGTGGATTTTCCCTAAATCCATATCTCGCGTGACAGCGGATTGATTTTTATTTTTTTAGGAGTCGCCACTAGCCTAGGTCGGGGGTCGGCTAGAATACCCAACCGAAACGCGGGAATTTCGTTTCGGTTTCTACGAAAACCAGAGATCAAAGATTCGGGGACTAGCTTACGTTAATATTTCTATTAACGCCCTTTCGGTACCGCTAAACTTAACATGGTTGTTATCTAAGTCGTCATGCATTTATTTTTTACCATTTTCATGCCAAAGTCTTAGTCCACTAGGTGATCATGCATCTTGTTTTTGCGTTTTCATTTAAGATTCTAAACTAATCCTATCTTAGTCTAGAAAAAGAAAGAAACAATCGATTGTATTGAAAGACATTTCTTAAAGTAAACACTCGAAGTATTGAAAAGACGAGCTAATTCTAAGTGCGAGAAAGTAAAAACCCGCAACTCGTCGGGTGTTTATTACAACACAAATTGAAAACCCGAGACATAATCGGGAATGAATGAATTAAGTACAAATTGAAACCGGATTGGACATCGGTTTGGCACCATCATCAAATGAGTACAAATTGAGACCGGATTGGACATCGGTCAATCACCTTAGTTTTTTCAACTTCGGATTTTTCTTCCTTGGACCGCCTCTCGGGTGTCGATGTTTACATCCATAACATTCATTCATAACAAACGACATATGAAAGAACAATGTTGCAATCAATCACTAATTAAGCACGGGCCTCGAGATCGGCCTTTGTTTTTCATGCGTTTCGATTCATCACCCACCTAATCACCTAAAATTGTTTGATTAATGGTTAATGATAATGGGTTACCATTTGTATTCACAAAACGGTAACTCACATCAATTAACCCCTAAAGTCGGGTTCTAATGATCATGAATGGGCTACCCGCCGAACATGCATCGGGTCTAACATTCATCTAACAAACACATGCATAATAATAAAATGAGCATGCATTCAAGCCCATGGGCCTTGTTTCGAAGCCAAACAAATCATGAGAAGTGGGCTTTATAAAAAAGACCACTTATTCAATTAAAGTCTAATTCGGATTGCTTCTGTTCAAGTATGATTAACTACCCTAATGACGTCCAAATGAAGTGGTTCAGGTGTCATTAGAAAGCTTATGACATGAGGATCAAAAGTTAAGAAGACCATTTTTTCTAAATCCTAGCCAATTTTCCCGAAAATATCGAATTAAATCTCAGTGACAGACTGGACTCGGTTCAGTTATGAATTTCAAAATAATGGCGGGAAAAATAACAAACTTTATCAAAACGGCGCGAAAATTTTTGTGCAGTTAGGATTCTCCGTGTGCAACAACTTTCATGTTTTGAGTTTTTGCTAAAAAACCCTCCAAATTTTTATAAAATTCGGTTTTCGCGAAGGACTCAATTGCAAATAGAATTTTAACCCGTGAAGACTTTTCAAGCAAATTGACCCTCCAAAAATTGCAATTAGGTCCTCAAAATTTCCAGTTGACATAATGAGACCCCAATGAGCAACTTTGTAATTTTGATTTTTTGCAAAAAAGGACTCTAACTTTATCAAATTCGGAGAAACATCTTTTGAACTCCAAAGGAATGAAAATCAGATCTGGACACAGATTCTGATCAAATTGTGAGAATTCCTTTTGAAAATTCAAATGATCTCCGATTTTGATGAAATTAGTATCAATAGAAAGATCTCAATCTCAGGAAGAACTTTCGTGAAGAAAATTTTTTCATATCTCGAACACACGAATTTATGAAAATCGAAGAACACACGAAGGTCGACTGAAACCAGCATATCACCGGATTTACATGCATATGACGTTGCAAATCGTACTAGGCTAACATGCTCAAAATTTTATGCAAATTTTATGGTGAACAGATCAGGATGTGCTCTACAATTCTCATGAAGGAAGGTTTTCCAGAAAATGATCGTATAAAATCATAAAAATCATCAAACAGCACAACATCAATCAGGAAGACATCAGAACAGACTTAAGCAACATATTCCAGGTTCTGATCCTAACTTCTAAAAATGTTTTGACATAGCAAATCAAGTCCGATCGAGGCATATGATATATCAAATCGAAGCTTAAGACGAGCTCTACGACTCTCTAGTTTATCACTTCATCAGATTTCGACGTTAACAAGCTCAAATCAGCATCTCAAGCCAACAGGTTTCACTGAACACGAATTTACAGAATTGTGTTCAAGTGTTCTTACCTTGTCTCACAATGATCCAATGCTTAATCGAGCGATCCGGCCTCCGTATTCTGATCTGGAATGGCACGGAGAAGCCTCGGAAAGCTCGGCCAACCTACGACAATGGATTGCACGAAATAATGTGAGAATTAATTCGTTTTCTCACAAATAGACTAATCAGCAAAAATCAAGTTAAGGACGCGATCCGGTGGCCGTTTGACGAGAGGCCGGCCACCACAGCAACGTGAGGACGCCGAGGGAGGTTGTCGGTTGCTCTGGATCGCCGGAGGAAGTCGCCGGAGAGCCGGTTCAGCCGGCTGAACCAGCTGGTCCAATCACCGGCGGCAAAGCCGGTGAAACTGCCGAGAAGGAGATGTCGCCGGAGGGAGGTGCTCCGGCCACCAGCGAGGCCAGCTAGTGTTGCGACTAGCTTCAGGCCGCCGTGGGGGACGTCGGTGAGGCGGTGGCTCACCGGAAAGCAGCCGGCAAGGAGCCGGAAGGCCGGCGGCCGAGAGGGAGCTCGAGAGAGAGAGAGCTGATCGTGGGAGAGAGAGAGAGAGAGAGAGAGAGAGAGAGAGAGAGAGAGAGAAACTAGATCTGAAAATGAACCCCCCCTTTGATTTTTGGAGGGAAAAACACTATATACCTCTCCCAACTTTGAATTTTAGCCCTTAGATTGATCCAATGGTCCAAAATGAATCCTTAATGATTAAGAATATTCCTTAATAGCTAAGGATTGGTGACATGGCATCATGGATGGACATGATCAATTCTAGATGAATGGCCATGATTGATTTGCTAATCCCCTAATTAATTTGCTTAATCCTTGAAGAAGGGCATTTTTGTCATTCTCAATTAAGGGCATTTTTGTCATTTTTTATTAAGGGCATTTTTGTCATTTTTGCACTCAAGAGGATGTGACTGACCTTGGTTGGTCCGACCGGATTATCGATCATCAAAATTTTCGACCGGAAAATGACTAGTCTGATCGGATTAGTTCAATTTGAATTAAACCGATTTGAGTCAATTAGCTCAAAATTTGGGTAATTGCATGACCGAGCTAGACTAACAAGTTTAATTGAAGTTTAATTAACCAAATTGAGTCCCAATTCATCAAATTGAATATTAGTCTAGAGTGGGTCAAGTTGAATTGCACTAATTAGACCAATCACTCTTAGACTTCCTAATCATTGGATCACTAAATTGATCAAATTGACCCAAATTCATGTGAATCTTCCAAAATTGATTTTGAATTTGGATTTCATATAAGAAATTAGGCTCATTCGTGTCTCAATTGCGCACATCATGAAGAATCGATCAAAATCACTGATTAGGGCTAAAATTGGGGGTTTTTGTGTTTGGCTTGGAATTGCAAAATTGGTTAAAAAATTGGACATAAAATGACCTCTAGATCAAATGTCGTGAAGAAATCTAACCTAAAAAATGACTAGAAATGAAGTAATTTCATTTTTGGCCGATTTGAATCAAATTCCGCAATTTGGGAAAAAGTTGATTCTAAATCGATTTTTGTAAAATTTCTAATGCCAAAGGTAAATTGAATATAAAATAAGATGATTTTTGGATTTTTGTATTTTTCAATTTTTTTTGGTCAAAGGTTTGACCAAAAGTCAAACCCTAGTTGACTTTTCACTAGGAGCTTGATTTTATGATCAAATCTTTGAATTTTTCTGAAATTTCCACTTCTAAAGTGAAATTGGACTTGAAAGGAATCTTTTTATGCGAAAAGCCCCAATTTGACCTGGGGTTGACTTTTGGTCAAAGGGTTGACCAAAAAGTCAACGCCAAAGTCAACCATTTGACTTTTCAGGTTTTTACATGAAATGAATAGAAAATCACTTACAAAAGCTAGACCAACAGACAGAATTAAAAAACGACTCTTTTTGCTCAAGAAACAGGCTCCGTCGCGATCGGAAACCATAATCTTGAATTTTCTATTTTAAATGACGCATCGGCTAAAAATTAGGTGTCAACATCTACTAAGCACACTGCATCACTTGAGGATTAGTGAAAAATTCATCAAACCTTCAAAGGTGATTGTACGTTCGTTCGACGGGATGAAGAAGGATGTTATCGGTGACATCGAGTTGGAAGTAAACATAGGCCCTATGCCTTTTTTGGTCGATTTTCAAGTGATAGACATTCCAAGGACCTTCAACTTACTGCTAGGGAGGCCTTGGATTCATATGGCTGACGCCATTCCTTCAAGTCTCCATCAAAAAGTTCGATTTGTTATTAACGGTAAAATGATTACCATGCACGGGGAGATAGATTTTGCCACTTATAACGAAAGTATCATACCTTATGTCGAGCCGGAGGTAAAAGAAGAGCTAAGTTATTATTCTTTCGAGATGATTTTCATAATACAAATTCCCGCCGGTAGTATCATGAAGACTCCAGAACTTCCGGCATCATCTATTATATCTGGAAAAGTGTTATATCAGTATGGAATTAACCATAATGTTGGGCTTGGGACAAAATCACAAGAAATTAAAGAACCTATTATCCCATTTGGTACAAAGAAGAAGTATGGAGTGGGGTATGAAGTCACTAGTAATCACCATAGAGGCCGAGGCCAAGGTTAAGAGAATCATAAAGGCCGTGGAAGCCGAAGTGATCGAACCATTAACCCATCAATATGGAAGGGTAAAGCTAAGGAGTTACCCTATCATTAGATTCATATAAGAGAAAACTTTCTTGGGCCTCCCAAACTGCTTTTAGAAGAAAAATTATGTGCAAAGATCGAGCCTGATACACTGGGTTTATTCGAAGAAGACATTTCTAATGTCATTATAACCGAAGATGAAGACACCTACGCATTGGAGTAGGAAGATCCTTTTGAACCCTTTCCTTATTGTTGCTTTTACAATTTGTCTATTTCATGTTGATGTTGTTTCAATTCAGTTGCAATCTATGTTTCTTTTTATATAGATGTAATTGCCATTTTCAAATTCAATAAAAGTGTTCAATGTTTTGTTAAGGACATATGGAAACAAAACCAAATCAATGATGAATACCGCTCTCACATGTGAGGCTTGAGGCTTTGGATTTCTGTATGACTCCTCATTGCGAAAATGGTTTTAAGAGCAAGGATGTTCAAGGATACAAGGATTAGCTCTATTCTCTTGATCTCTTCAAAACAAATTTCAAAATAGTTTTCCAAAAAAGGTTTTTCATCAAATCTCATGCATCGGTTCATTTCATATGCAATTACTAATCATATTTGTTGCATGTCAGGCATGAGCATTCACACACCCATAATAGGTTCATAGGTGATTCAAATCTCTCTAAGGAGATCATTTATGATATTGAGGAGGATAATAAAGATGAGGAGTGGATCAGAAGAGAATGGGTTCGTCATGAAGAATCAAAGCCACTCACGTTAGAGAAAATGGTTACTGTTAATCTAAGTGATAAGGAGCATCCTAAAGAAGTCAAGATTAGAGAAAGTCTTCTCTCAGCAAAATTAGAAAGAATAACGGATTTGCTTAAAGAATATCAAGATATATTCACATGGTCCTATGCTGACATGCCATGCCTTGATCCGAATATAGTTGAACACGCTTTGTCAATTGATCCAAGTATTCCACCAAAGAAGCAAAAATCGAGGCGAACAGAGCCAGAATTGGCAAAGAAAATAGAAGAAAAAGTGAAGAAATTACTCAAGGTCGGTTTCATCGAAGTAGTGCCATATCCAGAATGGCTTGCCAACATAATACCCATAATGAAGAAAGATGGTCGGGTGCGAGTATGTGTTGATTATCGTGACCTAAACAAAGCAAACCCAAAGGATGATTTCGCGCTTTCACATATTGATGTATTAGTGATAGCACTGCTGGGTTCGAAACATTCTCATTTATGGATGGCTTCTCAGGATATAATCAAATCCTCATGAAGAAAGAGGATAAGGCGAAAACGTCATTCATAACACCATGGGGCACATTTTGTTATAAGGTGATGCCTTTCGGTCTGAAAAATGCTGTTGCCACATATCAAAGGGCGATGGTAACTCTATTCCATGATATGATGCACAAAGAAATTGAGGTATACGTGGATGATATGATTGCAAAATCTAAACAAGGAGAAGACCATGTTGAGGTACTTCGCAAATTGTTCAAAAGACTCAGAAAGTATAAGTTGCGACTAAACCCCAATAAGTGTGTATTTGGGGCAAAATCTGGCAAACTTCTAGGATTTGTTGTCAGCAACAGGGGAATCGAAATTGATCCTTCTAAGATTAAGGCAATACATGACTTGAAGACTCCTTCTACGGTAAAAGAAGTAAGAAGTTTGTTGGGGCGATTAAATTACATTGCCTGCTTCATCTATCAGCTTTTTAAGACTATTAAACCATTCTTCAAACTATTGAAGAAGAATGCTAAAGTAAAGTGGCATAAAGAATGTCAACAAGCCATTGACAAAATTAAAAAATATCTGGTATGCCCATCGGTATTGGTACCACCAATTTCTGGAGTTGCGCTGATCCTATATTTGACGATTTACCATGAATCATTAAGAGCAATGTTGATACAAAGAAGACCGAATGACGGTAAAGAACAAGCCGTCTATTACTTAAGCAAGAAATTCACAACATCAGAAGTGAATTATTCAGCAGTTGAAAAGATATGCGTTGTATTAATTTGGGTATTACAAGGTAGTACACCCTTCATCACCAAATTTTGCTGATAACTGAGAATGATCCGATCAAATATCTTCTTGAGAAATCCTCCTCGGTCGGGAAATTAGCCAAATGGCAAGTCTTGCTGTCTGAATTCGACATCATAAGTTCATCCCAAAAGTCAGTTAAAGGGCGAGCGATAGCAGACATGCTGGCAGAGAATTCGCAAAATATCGCCAATTCAGAAGAACAACTTGACGACCACATATTGACATTGGTCGACGACAAATGGACCATGTATTTTGATGGCGCAACCAACCTATCTAGGTCAGGTACTGGGGCAGTACTAATCTCCCTTGAAGGCCAACACTAACCAGAATCTGCAAAACTGGTATTCCTATGCACCAATAACATCGCAGAGCATGAGGCACGCATTCTTGGATTACAGTTAGCCCTTTCAATGAGAGTAAAAAGGCTGCAAGTATATGGGAATTCCATGCTCATTATATTGCAAACAACTGGGGAATGGCAAACTCGGAATGCAAAGCTGATTCCTTATCACAAATACTTAGAAAGAATGATGAAGGAATTTGAAGAAATAACATTCGATTATCTTCCAATAGCTCATAATCATTTTGCAGATGCTCTTGCAACCTTATCGTCCTTACTCCAAGTTGAAGATGGTATGGACATAAAATCATTGAGAATCAATATTCTCGAACAACCAGCACGTTACATGGTAGTTCAAGCAGAATTTGACAATGAACCATGGTTCCATAATATCAAAAGGTACTTACAAGAAGGAGAATTTCCTGAAGGAAGCCAGTCAGGCGACAGAAAATTTATTAGAAAGATAGCCAACAAATTTTTTCTCAACGGTCCTTACCAAAAATTTTTTTTTTCTCAATGGACAGGCTCTTTATAAGAAGTCGTTCGACTCGATCCTGTTAAAATGTGTTGATAGCAAAGAAGCTAAACAAATTATGAGAGAAATTCATGAAGACGAATGTGGTCCGCATATGAATGGCCACCTTTTAGCCTGCAAAATCATGAGATTGGGATATTATTGGATGATGATGGAAACAGATTGCATTTAGCATGTGAGGTGTTGTCGCCAATGTCAAGTCTATAGAGACAAAATTAATGCACCGCCTAATGAGTTGCATCAAATGTCAGAACCATGGCCATTTTCAATGTGGGGAATTGACATGATTGGCCCAATTAACCCAAAGGCCTCAAATGGACATCGCTTTATCTTGGTGGCAATTGATTACTTCACCAAGTGGATTGAAGCAAATTCATATACAAATGTCATCGCCAAGAATGTAGCAAGATTCATCAAAGGGGATATCATTGCTAGGTACGGAGTTCCAGAAGCAATCATTACCGACAATGGTTCAAATTTAAATAACAAAATCGTAAATGATTTGGTTGAACATTTCCACATTCGACCCTTGAATTAATCTCCATACCACCTACAAATGAACGGAGCAATGGAAGCGGCAAATAAGAATATCAATAAGATATTATCCAAAACAGCTGAGAATTATCGTGACTGGCACGAAAGATTGCCATATGCTCTGATGGCATACTGATCTTCAATTCGAACATCAACCGGGGCAACCCTATTTTCTTTAGTTTATGAGATGGAAGCAGTGTTACCCGTTGAGGTAGAAATTCCTTCATTAAGGATATTGTCCCAATTAAAACTCTCAGAAGCCGAATGGAGCCAACAAAGATATGAGCAGCTCAACATGATTGACGAGAAGAGATTACGGGCTATATGTCATAGACAAACCTACCAGAAAAGAGTCACTAAATCTTTCAATAAAAAGGTGAAACCAAGACGTTTTGAAACGGATGATCTAGTTGTGAGGAAGGTCATTCCCAATAATTCAGATCCACATGGAAAATTCACTCCGAATTATGAAAGTCATGACATTGTCAAGAAGGTTCTTCCTGGAGGAGCACTAATTCTCGTAAATATGATAGGAACAGAGCTAGCCTATCCTGTAAATGCATATGCTGTTACGATTTTCTACTCATGAAATAAAGACGGACATTCAAGAAAGAAGTGGCACTAGTTATAACATGTGCATACCATGCATATCATGCATTTCATAGAACATGTTTGTTCATTATTACAAGATATGATGAAAGGAAATTTGAGATGACTCAAGACTTCTAAAAATCTTTCAACGGAGTTGGAAAACAAAAGGGATCTTATCAAACCGATTAGATAAGTATCCATAACCCATGAATTTGAGCTCGAACATCTCATTTTCAAATCTCCAATGGAATAAATTAGTGCAGAAGTAAAACAATCAAGAGGGATATTGACAAGCCAATCAAGTAAGTATCCCTAACTTGTAAATTTAGGTCTCGAAGAAGTTAATTTTTTGGAAAATGAAACTTCTTTTCCCCAAGCAGATTAACATAAACAGGTTATTTCAAAAAGTTTTGAAATACGCATTCTTTGAATATGCATTATGCATCAGAATTCCTTAGAAAAGAAGGAAGTTTTGATGAAGGTCATGAAAAATTTCATACAAAAGATTTGGATCAAATCTAATGGAAAGACTTTCAAATGATGAAAAGTAAGCCATATCCAAACACATTCATATACACTCGAGTGAATGGAAGGATGAGTATCAGAATGAGAGAAAACCTCATTTGAAGGAAATAGGGGATATTCGCAATAATTACATGAATTGAAATGATGAAAGGCATATCATTTCGCTATCCCAAACACGTGATTATCCCTCGCAAATCAAATTTGAGCATAAACAGTGAAGAAATTTCCCAAAAACAATCTTGTTAAGATCTACCCCACATTAGGGCAAATTAGGAGGTTCACGGTTGACATTTATGAAGAATAGGATCAAGAAAGATTTTATTGCATACACTTGCATTAATCTTTCTGTGATAACCTCAGATGAATTCGTATGGAAGCTCACAACATCCCAAAAGGAAGAAGAGCATTTCATTTTCATATCCCAAACACATTTATCTTTAGCAAAGCCCAATTGAGCCTGAATATTCATTTCAAATCCCCAAGTTGGTGATCTTCTTTTCGCACTAGAGCATGAGCATACGATCCACTTTGATAAATAGAAAGCAAAAGGGCAGAACACAGAGTTCTTAGAATGTAAAAAGATCAAAGACAAAAGAGTCCGAGGCATGAAAAAGCAGTGTGCCTAGTAAAAGCAAGGCTAATGCCCAGAAAATGAGCAAAATAAAAGAAAAGTATTCAAAAGAAAGAATGACAGAAGTCAAGTCAAAAGAAAAGCAAAAGTTGCGAAAAATCAAAAGTCATAATAAATCAACGATTGAAAGTCTCAATGGAAGTCTAGGGGACTCTTGTGTTCATGCTAAGAAAAGATCCCTAGTGGACAAAAGAAAAGGGGTGGTGATGCTAAGAAGATCACCAATTTCATGAAAGTTCTGAATTCAAAACAAAATAATGGAGCCTTTTGAGCCTACCCAATACCAACATTACAATCTCTCCCCAAAGACTTTTCAGATTGGGATATTGAGAGTGAAAATATGATTTCATGATAAGAGGTCATCACTCAAAGAAGTATATGCAACATTGTCTTGTCTTATCCTCGAGATTCTTAACTTGTAGACCCGAAGTCAGACATGATGAAATCCTTTTCTTAGCCTTAGAATGTCTATCCTTTGAATAGCCATTGACCAAGCCAATATTACAACCTTTTGAAAGACCTTATCGAATTAATTGGATTGTATACATTGCGAATATCTCCGAACACCTAAGGATTGATTAGGAGAAATAAAATCAAGGGATATCAGATCAATCCCCTTTCAATCAAATGAAGAAAAGACCAAATTCATAGATCAAAACAAATCATTTCTAATGAAGGTCTTCCGAATGATTATTTCAAGCATTTCTTGAAATTTGCAAGCATTCTGCTCAAATACTTCCTTTTAAAGGAAATTTGATTGCCTGAAATGCATACAAAGAATGCATATTTCAAAATCAGGTTTCAAATAGTTTTTGGTCAACTTAAAACCAAGTTTTCAATAGTTTGTGGTCAACTAAAAAGAAAAACCACATTTCAAATTGTTTTGATTAATTTCAAAACTACCTTTTCAAAATAGTTTTTGGTTAACTAAAAAACATGTCAAGGTTAGTGAAACCTTAAAATCACAAAATAGACATTCATTGTTTGAAGTCCTTTTTAAAAAATCCTATTTAGTGAGGAACCATTGGCAAAATTCAAGTCCTATTGGCAAGAAGCCTTTAGGTAATTTCTACATGGAAAGTCTCCAAAATTCAAGTCCTATTGGCAAGAAGCCTTTAGGCGATTTTTACATGAAAAGTCTCTAAAATTCAAGTCCTATTAGCAAGAAGCCTTTAGGCAATTTCTACATGGAAAGTCTCCAAAATTCAAGTTCTATTGGCCAAGAAGCCTTTAGGTAATTTTTACATGGAAGGTCTCCAAAATTCAAGTCCTATTGGCAAAAAGCCTTTAGGTAATTTCCAAAATCCTACGGGTAAATTACATGGTAGGTCTCTAAAATTTCAAGTCTATTTGGTGAGGAGCCACTAGACAAGATAAGTATTCTAAAGCAAATTGCACTTCGTAACTTCTGAGTGATGATTCTCATAAGTGATTGTGATTTTTGCAGCTTTGAATATGGTGATTTTATGGTCTTGCCAAGTGTTTGCAGGTTTGTAGCATCGGAGCCATTACCTTTCGAGTGGTCGCAAACTATAACTTTAGATGATTTTTTTTAGGCCTAAAAGCATGGCCTCATTATAGTTCTTCTGAGTAATCGCGAATTTGTAGCCTTAGAGAATTGACCCTCTGTAAGTGATCACAAACCGTAGTTTCAGAAAACTATTACACAAGTCCTACAGGCGAGGAGCCCCTAGGTAAATTCAATTCCTATTGGTGAGGAACCATTAAGTAAAACCCAAATCCTACTCCTACTGGTGAGGAACCACTAGGTAAAACCCAAATCCTACAGGCGAGGAGCCCCTAGGCAAAATCAATTCTTGCAAAATCAATTCTTATTGGTGAGAAACCGTTAGATAAAATTCAAAGTCTTACTAGTCAAAAACCACTAAGTAAAATCCAAGTCCTACAAACGAGGAGCCCCTAGGAAAATTCAATTTCTACTGGCGAAAGACCATTAGGTAAGACCCAAATCCTATAGGCAAGGAGCCCCTAGATAAATTGAAGTCCTACAAGTGAGGAACCACTAGAAAAAATTTCCAAGTTTTAGTTAGCAAAGAACCACCAGATAAATATTCAAAATCTTACTGGTGAGGAACCATTAAGCAAATTCAAGTCCTAAGGCGAGGAGCCGTAGGCATTTATGATTCGTGAATTCATTCTCAAACTGAGAAATCAGAACAATCATCATAATCATCACCATCATCCATTCATATCCTTGGAGGAATAACAAAGAAACTCTCACAAACAAGTAAGTCTCTCTCTCTCTCTCTCTCTCTCTCTCTCTCTCTCTCTCTCTCTCTCACATCATTAAAAAACCCTTTCAAAATGTGTTCCAAAAAAACCTTTGGATTATATCACGAATCTTAAAAGCAAAGACCCTAATCAGTTGTTGTGAAATTTTCATTGCCATCTTGTTTAGTGAGTCAACTAAGAATTCAAGGTGTCACATTATCTTTGAAATCAACCTCTAACGAGCTCAATCTCAAAGAGGGGCAGCTGTTGATACCCAATTTTTAGCTCATTTTTGTCATATTTTCAAAAATTTCAAAATTAGATCTAGGGATCTTGGCCAAGCCTAGAAACCTATTTGTAAAAAAAAATTATTTTTTTAGCATTTTTCTGCATTTTTTCTGAATTTCTTTTAGTCAAAATAAGCAAGAAAATCAAGAAAAATAGTAAATGGAATTAGAAAATTCCATAAAAATAGTCAATAATCTTCTTTTAAATCCAATTTCATAAAAAACACTGTCAATTTTAGAAAATCTCAATCGGATGTACGTTTTTCCCAAAATTGGGCAAAATTAAACCCGAATAGAACCAAAAATGAAATTAAATTTTTTCTAGACATTTTTAGGTCATAGTATCTTCACAAAAATTGATTTTGAGACCTTTAATTGCATCATGGTCAGTCCAATTTCACAATTTGGTGTAAAAATCAAAAACCCCCAAAAATTGATTGAAAATTAAGAGTTTTGAACCTAAATTAGGAATCGTGCCCAAAATGAAATTTTCGAAATGTGAGATTATCATTTTCAGGGTTAATCAGGGGTGGGTAATGCAATTTTGGCATCAATTTTGCCTAATCAGGTCATTAAGACCTCGAATTGAACAAAATCCTATTAACCCGAATATAAAAATGAGAAAATTTTGGGTTCAATTATAACCAAAATTCGGGAAAATTATATGTTTGGGTTCGAGATATGCTGGGGAATGCAATTTTGAGGTTTAATTTGAAAAATTCGATCAAAATAAGGTCCAATTTGCATTTTTTATCAAAATCGGAACTGCCAGGTCGGGCTGGTCGACCCGACCCGACCCGAACAATGTCGTCTTCTTCACCCGGCTATAACCCGCGTGAAACCAAGAGAAACATGACTTGTGCCTGTGACTTCGTTGATGGATCCCGATCAATTGAACACGTTTTAATTGATTTTTCCAGCTGGCATATTTCAACGACCAAAACAGATTAGAAAATCAGTTTCAACTGATTTTCAGTGGAATTCGAAGAACAAAAAACAAGAAAAAACTGAAGAAGAGGCACAGAAGATGTTCGAAAAAATTTCCAAGAGAGAGAAGAGAGAGAAAGGGAGCGAATTGTGTAGAAATCTAAAGAGAGAAACGGTTGAGAGTTCCCTCACGAGTGCTTGGTGCCACCGTAGACGGCGGAGCACTGGCGAATCGTGTTTGGCTGCGATTCTCCCCTCGCCGTTCCAGCCAGCCCAACTAATCGGGAAGGCTTGAAACCAGGCGTGTTCCAGCGCGACTAGACCTGTTCCGGCGAAGCTGAGGTCATCGGATTGAAGACTAAGTATCAAGGAAGAAAACTAAAAGCTTAGATTACTTCAACAATTTCATTTTGACGTCGAACGAAGTAGGTAACATCGCTCATGATCATTTTTTTCGAATTTCCAGAAAATTATTTTTTTACCTTAGAATGCATATTTGTGCGATTTTCTTTGAGATTTTAATTTTCTAGAAGTTTATAATACATCTCTGAGCATGTCTTTGTTGTTTGGTTGCATCTTATGACATTGAATCGCCAAAAAACCAAACCGGTCATGATTGTCAAACTTCGTCGAAAAACCCGAAGCCTCACCGGAGCACCACCGTGGCCTTAGGCCATTCAAGTAGGTTTCCTTAAACTTTGTTTGTTGATTTTCTAGTCATTAGGTTCGTGATAGACGGCTAGGGCGATCGGAATTGATGATCTCGTTCTAGAAAATCTAGAGTACACAGTTTACAAGTTAGGATATTTGAGCCAATTTTTTGCCGACCGGCGAACGTCCGGTGGCAGTCCGATTGGTCTAAATTGATACTAGAATACATGGACTTGCTAATGGTGTAAGTGGAATGGTGAGATGGTCACCAGGAGGTCATTGATGGCGAGCCTAAGGACGCGGCCTTGAAAACTAAAAACACAAATTCACGCACACCAACTGTTTGCAAAAATGCCCCAATGAAAATGAGCAAAACGGCGTCATTTTGGGCATGCCGTGCCCGCCAGAGAGAGAAGCCGGTGCCGGTGTCGGCGACGCCTGGTTCGGTCTTGGCCGAACCAGTCCGAGCCGATCCAGTCCGGTTCAATCCCTCGGCGGGAAAATTCAAATAATAAAAATAAAAAAAATAGAAAAGTAAATAAAAAAATTCAAAAAAAACAAAAATCCTAAAAAAATAAAAAAAAATCATAACAAAATTAGAAAATTTTGCAGAAAATGTATAAAAATCAAAAAAATTACATAAAATTGAGAAAAATAGAAAAATTCGCAAAAAATTCATAAAAATTTCAAAAATTCAGAAAATACAAACAAAAATTTGAAAATTCTGAAAAATCAATAAAAATTGGAAAATTGGAAAATTCACAAAAGTTGTCAGAAAATCATAAAAAAATCATTTCTCGGTTTAAAAATTTTTTCCGAAAAAAAATTTAATCCACAAAATGATTGAAAATTAGTGTGGCCAGTCATAAAAACTGAAATTAGAATTTTTAAAGTGTCCAAATGGCACTAAAAAAAATTGAAAATCCATAGAATGATTAGAAATCATTATGGCGAGTCATTAAAAGTGAAATTTGGATTTTCCAAAATACCTAAATGGTATAATTTGAAAAATTCCAAATTCAAGGCCAAAACCCCTAAAAAACCCTAAATCTTAAAAAATGAAATGAACAAGCTATTAAAGTTTTGTTAGGGTTTTGGTAGGTCTTCATTTCTAGTGATCAAATTAGGGTTGCTGTGATTGATTTGCCATTAAATGTGCATTAGATTCTTGGATGCTTAATTATTTGTCTATGATTAGATTAGTGAAATGACCTTGGGGATTCGTGTGATACGCTAGACATGCCATATCGTTCTTAGGTGCCGAAAAGGCATTAATGGTCTCAATTTGAGATTGTTATCGTAACCAAGTCCTTTATCTAGAATCTTTGATTTGTAGAATTGCGGTACTTCTCCCGTACCACAATTAGGTTTCTAGTCGACCTACCGTAAATGACTAGTGGTGACTCCAAGTTTAAATTTAGATTAAATAGACCCCGCTGTCACGTGAGGTATGGTCTGGGAGAGGCCCATATAGAAAAATACCTCCATCCAAAAGCACACGAGAGCGTGGCGCGACAACATAAATTTTTTTAGACTCAAATGTTCTCAGTCTGAATGTCCATTTCAGACTCACAAAGAAAGGTATGTCCTTAATTCAAATTTTGGCAGGCATATTTTTGGCATTTCTGGCAGGATATTTACGGAAGCAAATTAGGAATATATTCTAATTTATCTGATTTGTGCTTAAAATATTGTCGTGATTGTTTGTGCTTAAAATATTATATTTTCTTCCTATATGATAGGATCACTTATTCTATTTTCTAAAAGTGGTCTTTCTTTCCAAAAACTGTCCTTCTCTTTTATAAAACTGCCATTCTCTTTTATAAAACCCTATTAGTATGAACCTTTTTCACTCTCGACTATCACGATACTCAGAGTTTACTCCTCCTCCTTCTCCAAGATCAAATCTTTTTTCTCTAGAACCGATCACAATGCTTTTCAAAAGACGATCTTCGTGCATTCTGAACAAAGATTCAAAGTCTTCAGCACCAGCATAATTCATGGAGATATCAGACTCAGAATCGGACCACCAACAAGACCCTTCAGAAGCGACACCACTAGCACCACAACCATCACCTCCGCCAAAACTCACTGGTAAAACAGACTTTCGTTTCAGCAACATCAAACATGTGTGGAAAGCATATGAAAGATTGAAACGCTGTAATGCTTCTGCATCGGTCATTCGTCAATGTCTGAAAGATAACGGCTTTCACACTGAAGAAAGTCTTATGCGAAGTTATTCTCAATTTAGCTCTAGAACTGATCATGATCAGGTTAGTTCTACTCCAAAGGAGACTTCTTCCAGAAAGGGAAAAGAGAAAATCGGGGAACCATCCACACCCTTTGACAAAAAATCAGTTCGCATAAGCCATAAATCTACCAGTGCATCTAAATTTGTGATTCCCGATGATGATGCTAGATTCTTTCATAATTTTGAGATGAAGGTTGGCATTGCATCTAGTGTGCAAGGTACTGGAGGTTTATTCAGAAGTAGAGAGCACAATGTCTACTATCAGTTATTACTTGCTAGAGGGGTTATGAACCATTGCACTGTGGATTTTGAATATCTTGAAAAGGCTGGCATTTCTGTGAAACATTTGTTTGAAAGTTTGGGGATTTATGAATTCTGTCTGCAATTTGCACATGTATATGCATAATTGACTGCCTATTTTTATTCCAATCTTTCCATTCTATCACCAAACTGGTTTCAATTTACTGTTGGTGTTAAAAAGTTTGATTTGAAAGTAGAAGAACTGGCTTTGATAATTGGAGCAAAAAATTACAACTTTACTCCATTGGAAGTGAGCCTAGAAGATGCTTCTAAAGCGGCTTCAGATAATCAGAATTTTGCTCGAAGCTCTAAATGCCATATTTCATATTTGATTTGACTAGAAGAATTGTGATCTTGCATAAGATCATTATCAATTGCTTGAAGCCTAAAGCTGCTTCCAAAATTGACTTGTCCAAGTCTGAAGTCAAGCTTATTTGGGCCATTCTGAATGGACAGTCTTTCTCTCTTCCACATATCATCATCTTCCACATGTACAGAACTCTGCAAAAGGACAAGGGACAACTTCCTTATGGTGCACTCATCTCTTGAATTTTTATGTTTTTAAAGATAACTATTCCTGATGAGTTGTGCAAAACCTTTGTAACTTGGATGTTTGTTAGAGAAAAAATGCTAATCAAGATAAAGCATTTTGATGATAAAAGGAAAGAGCAAGCACAGCCAGAGGAAAGGATGCTCAGCAGTCAGAATCAAAATCTATTGGGAAGAAAAATGACGAAGACAAAGGTTAAAGAAAAAGAACAGTAACAGAATGAAAGCAAATTGTCTCTTCAAGCCTGTTCAAGGTGTACAGGAAGAAAAAAAGAATTCTTCTTCGAGATGAAGATGATGAAGCAGAATACCTTGAAACAGGACAGAATGTTGGTCCAGAACATGTTTCAGAACCTAGTACAAAGGTTTCAGAACCAATTTCTAGAGACTAACATCTGCATCAACAAAATGATATTCCATATGGGACAGATGTAAGTCAATCTCCAGTTAATCCTGAGAAACCCTTCAATGCAAATATTGCTACACAACATGCAGATTTTTAGGGGGAGATTCTAACAGAGGCAAGGGATAAGTTCGAACAGCATGCATCAGAAAATGTTCAAGGACAGACTTCAGGAAACATGACCATTATGACCCTTCTGCTAGAAATCAAAGAAAAACAAGTTGCATTGAAGAAGACGTAAAGAACCTTCATAAAATTATTGAGGAAAACAATCATACTCAAGATCTTCAAGCAGAAAAAGACAAGGCAGAGTTAAGGGAAGCTATAGCTCTATGCTCTACAAATATGGAGAAAGCTATGGGTCAATGTTCTACCAAGATTGAAGAAGCTATTTCTATTCTGGATAACTTTCAACTTGTTCGAACCCCATAAAAAAAAACCTGTTTTTCATACCCTCTTTTTAAACTATTATGGATCTGTATTCTTAACAATTGACTTTGTTAGATTGTTTGGATGCTTTATATCAGTACTTCTGTTTATTATTAATTTATTCTTTTTGCTAATGACAAAAAGGGGAGAGATTATGCAGATGTTGTTGTACTAACACTTTAATATGCAGGTTATACAGGTTATACTCAAAACAAGAGAAACACACAAATCTTACGAGTTTGTACATTTATACATCTGTGTTTCATGCGCTTAATATGATTATTTTCTTCAAATTTATTTGACATTGATTAAATCTGCATGGAAGTTTTGTCACCATCAAAAAGGGAGAAATTGTTGAGGAAAACTCCTAATGGATTTTGAAGCTGACAAAACTCTCTATGTTTATCTTATGAATCTGACATGTATTATATTCTACGTTAATATACTTTGGAAGTTCAAAAGGAAATATTAGACTTTGAAAGTTCAGACTCAGACATAAGATATTCAGACTTTGTCATAAAAGTCATTCAGACTCTTATTATGAAATATTCAGATTTTATTGAAGACCTACGTTGACTCAAGTTTTGAATTAGAGATTCTTCAGACACAGTAATTATGCAGAAGCAGACGCTAAAATTTTTCAAACGTTGAAGTTTTTCAGATGAAGAAGCAAAACTCATTCAGAAGGAATCACAACAGCTAGTAATCTGGCATGGATTTCACAAAAGGAAGATTTTGATTGACTCAATCTCAGTCTAATTGATTGACAATCAAATATTATGACCAGTATGCATTACAACGGATAAAACTTTACTTATGAAAATCAAGATTCTGATTATATGAGCAACCGGAATCAGCGAGATTCAGATTTTGTCAACCAACGGCTACTCAATCCATTTTATACAAATCTGTCCAAGATGAAGATTGGAAGATGATCCTTTGAAGACTGTCCAACGGCTAGTTTGATAGTAGAGGAGTATAAAAGGAGATCTATGAGGAGCAGAAGGTAGAACGAAATTGAGAATCAACAAGTCTAAAGTCTGAACATATTCTGATCCTTTCTCTTGTCTTTCTTGAGCTAAATATTAAGATCTTGAGGGACACTTTATAAGAGTGATTGCGTGAGATAGAGAGTCCTATTATACATAAGAGTGCTGTCACTCAGAAGCTGTAATTCCTCTTGATTATATAGCGAAATTCAGCCAGTAGGCTGTCAGTGTGGGAGAGTGGACGTATGCTTGCTATAAGCCGAATCACTATAAACTTATGTGCAGTTTTTCTATCCCTTATTTCTCACTTTACATATTGCACATCAAGAGTACTATCAATATAAACTGTTTTGAATCTGAATTTTATTCAGACTCAACTGTGGTCAATTATTTCCACATAATTTGATAAAAATTGTTAAGATCACCTATTCACCCCCCCTCTAGGTGATCCTTGCTAGCTACATAATATGCCACTAATAGATGAGTTATGGGCTCTCGATGAAGGGTTACAACTATTGCACCACGTAATTTACTGACGTTCATATAGAAAATTGATGCAAAAATCCTCGTTCAAACGTTCCATAACAATGTTTGCTGCACTGGAAATCTAAAGCCATTTTCCTTCGAATGCGGGACTGTCTGAGGAAGTTCACCAAGCAGAGGATGGAGCACGTATTTTGCAGCTCCTGGAGCTTGATCGCAGAATTCCTTAATACCCATTCTGTATTGATTCAGTTCTCACGCGTGCTTTTTTCTTACCATCGACACTGCAAATCACAGACCCTATTGCCAGAGACCAGAATCTCAATGAATTATATAATTGACTTCCAAAAATATGTATACGTAAAATAACAATCCTGATTCAAGACAACTACACACTCGTTCTTAGGAAAGTAATTTAATGTTGACATTTAGAGTCAGAATGAAAATAATAACAAAATATTTATGGTGGCTCAACCCAATTATGAGTGACTAATTATAGTTAGGGTACAGATATAAATATAATTACAAAAAGACCCCATAACACATTTAAATTACACATTAATACACTCCCTTAATCCAAAGTAGGTGTAACAATTGAGAGATTGGATCTCAATAGCGCATGAGGAAGTCCCTTGGTGAAGATGTCTACTAGTTGATCCACAACGTAGATTATTGGCAGCAACCCGCTCTCGAAGAAAGTGAAAATCCAACTCAAGATGTTTGGTGCGAGCATGAACACGAGATTGTGAGCAAGATAGGTGGCAAATATGTAATCACAATAAATGGTGAGATGATAAATAAAAAAAAAAAAAAGGGGACCCTAAGCTCCCGAAGCAAACAACCAATTCAAATAGTTTCAGTAGTACAGTCAATTCACACGATACACGGCCTCTGTACTAGACCAGGCTATAGTGGGTTGCTTCCTGGTACTCTATGAAAGTAGTTTGGCACTTAGAAAAACACAAAAAATTGAGATGGGCCATCGAGTATCTGAGCACCCAACCTAATCTGCATATGCATAAGTAGTCAAAGAAGTGGGAGAACATTACTCAATGATCAATCCATGGGTGGATGTGCCAGCTGAATATTGGTATATATGTTTGACGGCCTGCATTCCTGGACGATCACTTAATTGGTGATCATTTTGGAGGAAAACAAATTATGAATTATATCAAAGATTCTCTCCCGCTAAATGTGAGACTTGAGGCTGTTGTATGAACTCTTATTGGGTATCTCCTCACTTCGTTAGTAGTGTT
Source organism: Syzygium jambos (assembly GCA_031216235.1). Classification (NCBI taxonomy): domain Eukaryota; kingdom Viridiplantae; phylum Streptophyta; class Magnoliopsida; order Myrtales; family Myrtaceae; genus Syzygium; species Syzygium jambos. Next base: position 17,523,968 of record CM062225.1, on the reverse strand, counting down.
TAGGGTTAATACCACTAAAAATCTCAAACTAGTATACTTGTAACAAATTTATCCCAAACTAAGTTTTTGACCACGAAAATCCTAAACTGGTGTACTTATAACAAGTTTACGAAAAATCCCAAACTGGTGTACTTCCATTAAATTGGATTTATACCACAAAAAATCACAAATTGGTACGCTTATGATAAACGGAGAGTAAAACCTCAAACTAGTACACCCATCAATTGACACGTGTTATCTAATTTAGAAATTTGATAATAAAATTTAATGAAACCAACGGAGGGTATAATTGTCACAAGTGTACCAATTTTGGATTTTTGGTGATAAAAAAATTAGTTCGGAGTAAATTTGTCACAGGTGTTTGGGGTTTTTCGTGGAATTAACCCTAGTGTTTATCACATCACTAAATTTGTAAATCAATCGTTCTTATCTCTAACCATTGTTTTTTGGCTTGTTATTATGTCTACCAACAGTTGAAAAAATTAATTTTACAATTGATGGTGGACACATGAAATAATTCAATTACACTGTCACTACTTCAAGAACATACGTCACACATTCAACTGTCAACGCATAAATTATTCTTCTAGACATTAGATCTAATAAAAATCTCTATTCTTTAGATAATTATGTTTAACGGATTAAATGAAATGTTGCGTCATTATTCGTGGTTGGTTGTCAAAGACACAAATATGATGATCAACGGGGTTTTCAAAAATGGCTTTGCGAATAATTAGAAGGTTTAAGATTATTGCAATTGATGAGTAAATCGTGTTGTTTAATTTTGTTGCCATAGTTGCATATTTAGAACATACAAGCTTGTGTTTGATGACCCAATAAAGTGTTGAAATAAAAGAAAGTTGAACATTTGATGCGATTATATTTTTATTGATAATCATAATTAACAATATATTAACAAATTCAATTGAGTCAGAAAATCACTTGATAAAATAAGTAAGGAAGGATTACTTGACTCATTAAGAGAAAAAAGTAAATGATAACAATTAGAATATTACCAATTATATTGCTAAAATCTTTACAATAATCACCACGGTTCCATTTATGATGAGAGATTACTGATATTCAGTCATCAATTTTCAGTTATTATCAAATAATTTTGTAATTTCTTACATTGTAATATATGACCAACTTAGGCATCCATTAGAAGCCTAAATAGAAATCACCGAAATGTCCACCTCACTTTCTCTCACTGTGTCCGCATCTTCCTCCTGCCCTGAATCTTCCCAAGTCCTGTATTAACCAATTGCTTTTCAACTTGAATGTAATTGGGTGATTGAGATTCCTTATGTCATCTTGCTGCATATTATGAATGTAATTCCACTACCAGTATCTGGTGAAAGTATATGGTAGGGGAAGCTTTCATTAGCTGCTTAGTTCGATGAGACAATCAGCGAAAACAATTGGTTTTTTGTCAGAGAGATAATTTCATTGGATTATTGTAAAGAGTGATCCGAGGACATTAATTAAGTAACTCATTTAAACAATTTATAGTCCCCATGCACTGATTGTTCTCGTGTTGTGCACGATTAATACTTTGATCGAATTTTTTCAAATAAACTATACTTAACAAGTGCCTTGAGTAGCCATCAAGATGGTCATATTTCACCTTTTATGCTTTGATTGATTCCAATTGGAACAATTGCCAAATTTGCATGATACGATGATAATAACCTTTGTATTTCTTTTCCCCGCTGGTCACGATCATAACTGAGTTTCCTTGACTTTTTCTACCAATCAGGCTATCCCGTTTTCTTTTCTGTTTTTTTTTTTCACTTATCGAATGAGCATGAGCCAATATTTCGGATGCTTGTACGCAATGAAAATTTACAGTTTAAATTTAACAAATTCGTAAGACAACTTAATAAATTAACAATGTGTGTATTCTTATAAGAAAGTAACTCTTTTTGATAAACAAAGAAGGGGTTGTTATGTTTTACCCGTCCTTGTCCATCCTTGGTCAGAGGTTTCTTCTAATCAATTAGTTAGTAGACCTAATGGCGTGACTTGCCAAGCCCGCCTGGAAAATGGGCTGTGCCTGCGCAACAAGTTGGGCCCAGGCCCGGGCCTGGCCCAACCACGGATTTTTCTACAACTAATGGGTTATATATATATGCTATATATTATAGGAAAAATACCACAAAAAATCCCAAACCATGTCACTTGTGACAAATTTACCCTGAACTTTTTTTTACACGAAAAACTCCAAACTATGCCACCTATGACACATTTACCCTACAGCATTTTCGTCTTTTTTTCTTTTTCTATTTTTTTCTCCATTTTTTCTTCGCCGGATCTGGCGAGAGCTGCCTTCGCCGGACCAGGCGAGGGCAACTCTCGCCTAACTCCTCGACACCGGCAAGGGTCGCCCTCACCGGATCCGACGAAGAAAAAAATAAAAAAAGAAGAAAAAAAATAGAAAAAGAAAAAAAGACAAAAATGCCCATGGCCCAAAGTATAATAGGGTAAATATGTCACAGGTGGTATAGTTTGGGGTTTTTCGTGTAAAAAAAAATTTTAGGGTAAATTTATCACAAGTGGCATAGTTTTGGGTCTTTTGTGTTACAAAAAAAGTTCGTGGTAAATTTGTTACAAGTGGCATAATTTGAAGTTTTTGGTGGTATTTTCCCTATATTATATTACCCCCTTTTTTTGTACTCCTTAGATATATATACATATCCAATTGATACAGTGTTTAACATTAAAAAAAATGTGTCTTGGATTTTGGCAACAAATGATGTACGACAATAAAAAATATTTTAATTTAATAAGTAAACGTTTATCTTAATAAATTAATTGTACATCCTTAATTTTAGCCTCCCAAATTTCTTGAAGTTTCAAATCCTAACTATATATTATTCGGAAATTTTAGGAAGAAGTAAATTTAAGACCTAAATCTTGCAATGATAGTGCTTTCAAATAATACATATAAGATAATTAAGTGAATAATCGTTTCCAATTTTCTTAGAAAAGACCCCGAAAGATGCTTAGCCACCATGACTATTTATTATTTGCAATGAGATTACAAATTTGAAAATTAGGATTACAACTGAACCTTGACTAGTGAGATTTCTCAACACAAACAATGCACTTGAACTTTCCACGTCAAAACCCTTTCTAGCTATCTCAGATCCAACTAATCGAATTTGAAGCTAAAGAGACTTGATTAGAAAAATATGCAAGTAAAGAGATCAAAAGTAAAACTTTACCTAAAATTTACGTTGTTGGAGGCGGTTTTCGTACAAAATACTTTTATTCGGCGCTGAAGATAATCTTGATTAGAATCTAGGGGGCAAAAGATAATATCATAATCTCGTAAGCAAATGCGACGAAGCAAGCTCTCATTCTGGCATGGACAACTTCCTTTGCTTATTTTCACCCTTGAATGGGTTCGCAGCCCATAGGGAAGGTGTCTTTTTATTGTATAGGATTTTTCCTAGAAGTATATCCTCGCCGATCAATGTACTATGAGAATAAAGCATGTGCGTCAATACTGTTGAGCTGCACAATAGAAGTCCAATAGCTTTAGTTGGGGAGATCTAGAAGAAAGAGTCTAAATCTTAGCTTATCAACATATCCAGTCGGACTCACCTTCACTCTAGCACTTAAGCAAATAAATTATGAGTCAATTATGATACGTCAGCTGCCTCAAACCACACAAACACAACTTATAAGTAACGAAAGTGCAATTAAGTCATTAAATTTTGAAAAAATGCAATCGAGTTCCTCTTTTAACTCTATCAAAGTTGATGGACAGAAAAGGATATGCCATTATTTATTATTATAATTCAGAGCCATATGGCGCCCATTAGGCACCACATTAGAAAATGGGTCAAAAATTAAAAAAAAACAAAAAAATTAGCTGGAAACTAGAAACACAAAAATAAATAAGAAGAAAAAGGAAGAAAAAAAAGGAGCATGAAGAACAGGGGGAACAAATCTTTCTCGATCCATCTCCAGTAACTTTTTCTCTCTAACATGATTATTTGTTGATTCTTCGTTAAAACTTTCCACGGTCTCTCTCATTGAGTTCTTGAGATGGAAGTTTCGAAATACTAGTTAGAAGCTCTACTGGCCATTACCGAATAGACATGTAATATTTGTAGGAGAAGATGCGCTCAATTGTCTGATACTGTAGGAGAGAGATTGCAAGAATTGATGAGTCTGAGTTGTGATTTGTCGAACTCAATGAAGCTTGAGTGACTCAGGCCCCGAGCTGATGAAGCTCCAGTTGGACCCACTTTTACTCTGAAACTAAAGCAAATGACTAATAGGCTGTTTAAGATATATTAACTACTTCAAACCACATAAAATTTTCGGTATGGGATTTTTCAAACACAATTCATACGTATACCTCAGTAAATAATACTTTCAGTTATTAACAACTGTTTGTAAATTTGGTTTGCTCAGTCGAAGTGGCTGATAAAGAAACAAAACTGTGGGTGATCATCGAGGGTTATTAGTCATGTGGAGTTTGGGGGCGTAATGGACGTGTGTTTTGCAGAATTTAACCACATGAATCTGGATAAAGGCCTATTGAAGGGAATTTGGGTGGAATAGAGGGATGATTACGTTATGCGCAGCACATTCAATATAAGGTATATAAGTATAATGACATCCACCATGTGGATGATAGGTACTGCAACAATATGATTTGCTTTCTGACGAAAGAACTATCAACCTTGTGGCCCATGTTTAGCTGCATCAGATTTAGTTTTGATTGCCATGGAGCTATTGGCAATGACAGTCGCCGGACGAATTACTCCAACACCTCCTCCTCTCTATCTTTAGAAGCAGTAGTTCTTGATCAACTTGAAGTAGATGGTTCTTCAATTGCCGAACCCAGAATTAGTCCTCATTGTGTACTCCGCTACAAGCTGCGAGAACGAGGAGGAATTGTTGTCCAGCAATCTTTTCGGAGAATCATATTCCGCAACAAGGCCTGGACACGATCAGAGAGAAAGAGGGGAGAAAAAACTGATGAAGCATAAGCTGAATATGAAAGGCTGAGATGAGATCGTGGCAAAAATTACTGACCGTCATCTAGAAGAAGAACCATGTCGCTATCAACAACTGAGGTGATCCGATGTGCAATGGTCATAACCGTACAGTCCGAGAAGTGATGCCTCAGCGTTTGCTGAATCAGATTATCAGTGGCTGTGTCGACGGACGCAGTAGCTTCATCAAGTACCAGGATCTTGCTTTTCTTGAGCAGCACGCGACCTAGACACACGAGCTGCCTCTGTCCCATGCTCCAGTTCTCACCATTCTCAGTAACTGCAGCCAAGATAATAGACCAAGGGATGAGACAAATTCGATTCTAGAATGTGTTTACACTTCTTGGATGGTCAAAAAAGGGTCCGAAAGATAACCTGCTGCATCCAGTTTCCCTTCTTTCTTCCTGACTTCATCCCCGAGTTGGCACTTATCCAATGCCTACAATTGCAGGATAGATTAACTGACTATAGTTCCATATTGTATAAGCTAGAAAAGAAACTCTAATCATGAAAAATCGGCAATTGTTGAGAAAAGAAATGAATGCACCTCCCAAATCTGCTCATCAGAGTACTCCTCAAGAGGGTCTAGATTGCTTCGCACGGTACCCTCAAACATGGTTGGATCTTGAGGGATGATACTTAATCTAGACCTCAGATCATGCAGCCCAATTGAGGAGATATTAATGCCATCTATTAGGATTTGGCCTGCACAAGGTTCTACTACGCGGAAAAGTGTTTGTATGAGAGTCGATTTGCCACTGCCTGTTCTCCCCACGATGCCCGTTTTCATCCCTCCAGGAAAAGTGCATGTGATGCCTCGCAGAACAAGCGGCAAGTGTGGAGCATATTGGACCTGGCATTCCGCCCAAATTGTCAGAGAGGTGAATTACGTCCTAATGACTGGACAAAACATGCTGACAAATTGTTTGGGTATAACAGAAAATAAATTTCCGTAGCACCTGCAGATCGGAAATGCAGATCTCTCCAAATATTGGCCATATAGGACGGGGGCAATTATCCTCTATTGTAAGAGGGGGCTCGCTTGAGATGCCAATGTATTGAAGTATCCTTTCAACCGATATAATTTTGTTCTCCATGTTACACAAATTCCAAATAACCATTGCTTGTATCATGTTCAAATTAAGTGCGTACGTCACAGCTAAGCCCGCAATTGCTTCAGAGAGAAGAACAGAAGCAGGTTAGGATCATTAATACATTCATCGGTACAGATGGGGCACCATTTAGAAGATCTCGGGCAAGGAAATTGTTACCTGGGTCAATGAATCCCTCAGGAATAGAGATCAAGAAAATCAAAGACATTCCAAATGTGACCGTGGATAGCATATCCAAACGAAAACAAAGCCATTCCATTGCCCCAGCAACGTGGAACTTGGGCCGAGAATATGCATCGGAAAGCTCCATATTTGTGTCCCGGAATCTTGATTCTTGATCAAAGCCATGAATAGTGGTTGATCCTGAAATTGTTTCAGCAAAGTGCTGGATCATTGGAGCTTTGCTCACACCAACCAACCGTGCCAGTTCTCGAGCAGATGGGATGTAATATTGCTGATACCAGACACAGGTTGCGATCACAGGGATAAAAATTATAAGAACTTGCCATGCAACTTGAGACATCAAAATGATAACTCCCAGGAGCCGGATCATTGTGAAGGCAAATCCTGAAACTGTGAATTGAATGCTCAAATCCAGAGCACTCTGGTCCGTTGAGACCTGAAAAGAAACATTGCATCACAACGCAATCCATCACTCATCCAAGAAAAAGAAATTGAAATAAACAAGAGATGAATCGACAAAAGCATAATCTGTCTTCCCTATGTATTCAGAGATAAATCTCCTTGAACTATTCAAGTGATGTTCCACATTAGGACTCACCCTACTTAGAATTCGTCCGCTAGGAGTAGCATCAAAGAATGACATGGGAGCTCGAAATATTGCAAGATGCAACTTATTAAAGAGTGTTGTAGCTGTCTTGTAGCCAGCAGCTGCCAAAAGTGAAGACCTCAAAAGAATACAAAAGGAGCTCCCAACAGCCAAAGCTACATAAACAAGTATCAGTGTCGATCCCGAAACAGCAGGTTCCATGTCCTCCGACACTGGGGTCGCCCATGCCATCCAATAATTGCTTCCTATCTGAAGGAGCATGAATAGAAACTGGCCCAGTAATATGAAAGGCACGAGAGCTCCTCCATATGCTGTCGTAATATATTTCCAGTACACCAGAAAACTGACTCTACCTTTCTCTCTCTCTTCTTCTTGAACAAGCTGCCCTTTTGCCCTTACTTCACCATCTTGAACATTTCTTTTTTCTTCCTTCTCCACAGTATTTTCAGTTTGACTGTTTTCATTGTTGACACCAGATGCTTCAGAATCTGGCCCAGCTTGGCGGGAACAAAGCCCGGCTAAAGCTTTCTCATGTGCACCTACTAGTTCCATGAAATCTGCTCCGCAGTGAAGAATCTCGCTGTAATTTCCAGCTTCTGTAATCTTTCCATCTCTCATGACCTAGCAAATATACATACTACCATTTAACAAGTGACTCTAAGCAATACCAATTCATAAGTCAATAATCACTCACCAGGATTAGATCAGCTGTCTGTAGAAACTCTACTTGATGAGTAACATAGATCACTGTTTTCGAACTTAAAAGTCCTAGCAAACATTCCTGTCACATAAAAGACTCTATTAGTAACCTTCATGAGAGGTAGCAGAAAATTGAGAAAATTACTCAAATCCAATGCAAAGAGCAGAAAATTTTAGCGTCTAGGATTTTTTATTTCGAACTTGTTTTTCCGTAAAAAAAGCTACACTTCATAATGGGTATGTAAAGCAAATGATGGGTGGCGTGTGCATAATCAGAAAAGCAGGAAAAAGCGGTTAACCTTAAACAGATGAGATCCAGTATGCGCATCAACTGCACTAAAAGGGTCATCGAGTAGATAAATGTCTGCATCTTGATAAATTGCTCGGGCAATCTGTACTCTTTGCTTCTGTCCGCCACTCAGATTTATCCCTCTCACCTATAATTGTTTGATCGCCAAACGGCAGAATTTCCAAAATCCTTCTTCAGACAGCAGGCTTCGAGGGTACTTTCATATCTCTCATGGTTCATCTCCTTGCCGAATAAAATGTTGTCCACAATCTTGCCACTCTGTATCCATGGAGACTGAGCAACATAAGCCTTACTGCCGCATAACTTGAGGGTTCCGGATATCTTTGGCAATTCTCCCAGGAGGCAAGAAAGTAAGCTCGATTTTCCTGAACCCACAGTACCGCAGACTGCAACTTTCATGCCATTGAATACCTTCAAGTTTATGTCCTTTAAAGTGGATTCAAAGGAAGACAAGTCCCATGTAAAGTTACCCTCAATAATCTCGACTGCCGTATCAGTTGTGCCCTGAGGAAGCTTTTCAACAACGTCGTTCTGGAGATCCTCAAGGCGCAGGAATGATGATATTCTGTCAAGTGAGACCTTGGTCTGAGCTATCATGGATAATACAACTGGTAATGCATAGATGGGATCTTGGAGGACCCTGAACGTTGCGATCGCAGATAAGATCTTCCCTGACGATAGTGGGATCCCCAATAACATGCATGTACCAAATGTAGTCACGGAAACAAATGTTGGGGCACCCCAGAAGACAAAAGAGGCCATTGCTTGAGTGTAAACAACTTTTTTCAACCAACCTGTCTCGATATTCCTCAGTTCAGTAATCTTGGACAAAAACTTCATCTCCCATGCCTGAAGCTTCAAAATCTTCATGTTTCGCAAGATCTCGGAAGTTGCCTTCATCCTTTTGTCTTTTGATTCCATAAACTTTTCCTGAAATTTCTCCTGGAACTTGCCCATAGGAATATTAGCTAACATAACAAGCATGGAGGCTGCAAAAGCAGCAATAGATGCAAGCCCAAGATTTTTATACAGAATCGCTAAGGCCAACCCAACTTGTACAAGTACTAGCCAAGGTTCGTGCATGCACCAGCAAGAATCACCAATTCTCTCTGCATCTACAGACATGAAATTAATGATTTCCCCACTAGTATGCCCCCGTTTAGACTGGCTTGAAAGGTTTAATCCCTTGTCATATATAAGTGCAACCAGCAATGAGCGAGTCCTGATCCCAACAAGATTTAGCCTAAACATCGTCTGCCTAAAGGAAAGGCACTCGACAAGCTTTGCAACAAGAAACGCCGAAACAAGAAGGTAGCCTTCACTTTCAAATTCGCGTTGCCCGTTAAGGAATTGAACAAAAGTATCAATAAGGTATGGACCAACGTAAGAAGCTAGGCTTAAAAGAAGCTCAAATACCCCAGTGAAAATTACTTCTTTCCATTCGGACATGATCAAAGCCTTCACCAGCCTAAATGTAGTCACTCCATTACTTGAACCAGCATCTCTCTCGAGCTTTCTCTTGAAACCCGGTAATGCCCCCACTATACTATCCCGAGGAGCAAGTTGAGGAACATCCTGTAGGTCCAGTGTTTTCTTATTCCCGACAGCAATTAAAGGACTCAGCCACGAGAAACTAATTATACTCAATAAACCCGCTTTTGAGTACGGGGTCACAGTTTCACTTCCTGTGCGCTTACTGAATCCAGCGTTGCTCGCAACCAAGTCACCATTTAAAAGGGGTTCTTCAAGCAGATCACCATCGATCTCAATCTTACCAAAGAAACCCACATAACAGCAGAATAAACCGGTGACCACAGAGACAATATCAGAAACAGAATACCGTGTTCGCACCGCGACACGCTTTCCATACAGAACAATGTCTATGACTAGGCAATAACATGAAATGGACAAGTAGAAACCCCACCAGACTCTCAATAAAAGAGGGAACCTTGATACTCCAAAATCGGAGCTTTGGCCGTACAAACAAACGCCTAGAGCTCCCCAAGCGAGAGACTTGAGTGCTAAATCCAAAAGAGAAACCAGTTTCTCATCTGACCAATCATTTGCATACCAATAAAAGTAGTTCGCCACACACAACACCAGATTAAACACAGATAAGCCTAAACAGCAAATCAAAGTTGGCTTAAAGTACCAAATCCTGCCTCTTCCGCGGCTTTCTTTGGAGTCCACACCATGTCGTCGTGCCCGTATTTTCTTGCACGCCCATGAAACCAAGAGTCCAAGTAACAAGATCAAGTGCAGAGAACCAGAGAATCCACGTAAAAACGTGGTGTTGAGCAGAATTTCGCCACGTGAGTCCATCAGAGTGGAGCAGTGTGAGAGGAAGTTCTGAAGCACCGGCTTTGATGAATGGAAAAGCTCCATCTTTATACGGGTGAGTCACTGGGTGTGTCTCTGTGTGCTTCCTATGCGCCTTCCATGGAGGGGAGAATGAAGACTTTCTTGGGTTTGACTATAGACCAGACCGCATACTACGCGAGTACGAGAGTGGCGAAGACGGCACATGGTGGGAGAAGTCCGCTAATGATGCCCATGAACGGTTTAAACGGTCCACAGCGTTTGTCGTGAAGAGGGGGTGGACTTGGATAATAGAAAAATTAAGCATGATTCACAGTACAAGAAAATACTTAAAAGATCACTAATTAGGCACGTCACATGTATATCAGAAATTAGTTACGTGGTAGAAATTCTTTCACAAATCATCTATCCAATGGTATATGTGTAATTACATACCGACAATAGATTTAATATCCATTATATCGAGGGTCGCTCGTATGAGTAATCTTGACCCGAGATTCATCTTTCCCGTTCACCTAAGATCTTCGTGCCTTTCCTTCACTCTTGCATTTGAAGGGCCGGTTTAACATACATTGGCCAGCACTTGTTAAACTCGTTGTACATCTAAAATAATTCGTTTTTATTTAAAATAGAAAAGCACTTGTTTCTTACATTTTCGTAAAAAAATTTAAAATATTATTTAACTTTTAAACATTAAAGAGAAATTGTATGTAAATCGATAAGTCAATATATGTGCTTCATCATCAAGCCAGTCTACTTAATTGAGAACCAGACATCTCTTTTACACTCGCTTTTCTAATCTTCAAGTAAACCATTTATTATAGTATATTTAACATGGAAAGGCGGGCAATCATTTAGCATGGGAAACTACGAGCACACCAGATAGCGTAAAACGTGGACTATCTATCTCTCTTTTGCCATGTTTTGAAGAGAAACGATGGTTCCTTGGACTTTCTTCCAAAAATTAAAATAATATTAGAAAGAGCAGTGCTAACCATATTATCACATGTCCAGATGCATATACATGACGGGTTGATAGGCTGCGTTTCTTAGAAATATGTTAGTACCTGCACACCCAGTCTTTTTAATTGGTGAGATATATTTTTTCTTTCCTCTCACTAGGGAGATAACTCCAAAGTTTAACGTTTCAAAGTTCAAACAAAACAGTTTAAGAACATGCTCAAGTCCAATCTTTTTATCATGTTTTGAAGAGAAACGATGGTTCCTTAGACTTCCTTCCCAAAATTAAAATAATATTAGAAAAAGTAGTGCTGCCCATATTAATCGAATGATGTGGCAATAATAAATCATATTTAACACCGAATAGCGGTTTATCAAATTATTATATATATTAATTTTGTAAGCCACAATAAGAATACTTAGCATTTTGCTTGGTTTACTTGATCTCGATCAAATTTTGCCATAGCAACCACGTAAGTATAATAGTTTTGTCTGGATTGGTTTTAAAATAAAGTATATTAACTCGGAACTCCTAAAGCAACATGTGATTATTGTCCAGTCAAATCAATCATATAACAATGAATAATTTGAGTTTTGTTTTGGTCTTGTAATTTCCGACTAGAATTGGTGACATGATAAGTTAAAGGTCGGCGACTTTGGTAATTTCGAAATCCGGTTTTCAACTAAATCTTCGAGAAACTCGCCTCTTCCTTGACATTCTTGTGGTGGATGCACTCGTTTTCCGCAAGAGATGGTGGTGACCTTTTTTTTTTGTCCCGAACTTTCATAATTGTCTAGCCAATCAATTATAAAAGCAAAGAGATGGTGACTCTTTTTATAAAGGAAAATGAAAGGAGGCCAACTTCGAAAGCCGAAATGAAAGTCCGACGGTGAGAAATTACAAATGAACCGTTTTTCAAGTACCATTGATTTATACCTTAAGATTCTATGATCTTAGAAATTTTGTGATCCACAAAGTAAGTGAAAAGCATACATTCGGATTTAACGACTTAATTGTCCAAAAAAACCTAAATCTATTATACAGCAATCAATTCAGTTCTAAATTTTTCAATTTTGCCATTTTAGTCTTAAACATTTCTTTATGTCAATTTAGTTCTAAACATTTTAAAGATTTGTCAATGTAGTCATAAATCTATTATTTGGATACTTAATCTAAAGGATTAAATTGGCAAATTATCAAAAAGTATAACACTAAATTGACAAATTGTCAAAAGATTTAACACGAAATTAGCACAATTAAAATGTTTAAAATTGAACTGACTTTCATATAATAGGCTTATGACTTTTATGAAATGTCATCAAGCCTTGAGGAAAGAAGGAAAGTGTCTAGAAGAGTGTTGGGGATTGTACATAAAAACTCAACTCTTAGCCAACTCTTACTCAACTTGTGACGGAAGTTAGCCTTGTATAGTAAGGCTGGGAGCATTACACACTTTGACATAACTTAGTAATACAAGTGCAATAATGGAAGCCATCGAAAGATGCTTCTAATTCATCTGGCCAAAAGCAATAGCCGACACAAGTAAAACACACAATACAATAACACAACCATGTAGACAAACTGCATTTTTAAAAAGGCGGATTCTCCCAATTTGGTCATCTCCATAGTCATCACTTGCTTCTATGTAAGAACCTGGTCTTTGGATTAAGGTTAGATTGCCATGTGTCCCATTGATTTTTGTGCTAGCTATTATAGGGATTGAGACTTGGCTGTGGCCATTTTTCTAAATTCATGAGATCAGTGCCTCTATAGTCCCAAAGGTCTTGAGGTAATTTCATAGGATCTGGAATGCTTTATTTGTACTCCCCTGAAACTTACTGGATGGCATCTCTAGTAGATTCATGTGCTGGGAAGTAATCCCAAGGTATTTCTTTCCTAGTTTGCATCGGGCCATATGGACCTTGGTATAATGTGATTCCTTTCGTATAGGACTCTGAGTTTCATTTATTCACCATCAATTTCTACAAGACTACAACATTAGGGTTTTTGCTCCATAGCAATGGTATACATAACATTACGTAGCTGGGCTGGTCCAGACGTGTAAAATCTCCCTAGTCTATCAAAAAGGATGGTGGTATGGACTTTTGGATTCGGGAATTCAACCATTAGCTTGGTGGTGAATAAACCTGTCAGACATATGGGTCGCGTTGAAAATTGTCCGATCTAAATAGATCCATTTCCATGCAATGCAAACCTAATAACCCATACCTAACCCAGCCCATATTCAACCATACCCGACTTGAGCTATATTGCTAAAACACTTTTATATTTAACCAAATATAGGTAAACTCATACTCAAATTGAGGTGACAGTGCGGAACGAGAGAGCACGAGATCAACCAAGGGTGAGAAAGAATAAAGAGAAAGTCATAGAGGTGGGTTGTGTCTAAGTAAGTTGTAAATTCATTTGTGACCCATTTAACACCAATATTATGTTTAAACCAATTTATGACCCATTTACTGAATATAACTAACCTATATAACAACTCAGCTGATCATATATGAGTTAATAAATTGGTCTATGATTCATTTTGATAGGTCTAGTAGTGAATAAATTCTTTAATAAGCTAATAGATGAAACAACTTTGAGGTAGTGTTTTTGGGATCCTTGATAGATGAATGCATCGATGATCCTATTGACTCTAGCAATAGGGATTCAATGGCTATGGTATCACAAGGAAATATATACTAGTAGAACCATTATGAGATAATGACACAAATGATCATTGAACTTTGATTCAATATGCAATGTAGTTCTTGAACTTTTAATTTGTTCATTGTGATCACTGAACTTTATCTCAATGTGCAATGTGGTCTCTCGACTTTTGATACATATTTAATTTAGTCCCTGAAGTATATGAAAATGTTTAATATTATCCTTCTATTAATTCAAGTTCAGAGATAATGTCAAACATTTTCATAAAGTGTAAGGACTAACTTGAATATATACCAAAAGTTCAAAGATCACGTTGAACAAATTAAAAGTTTATACATTGAACATTATGGTGAAGTTCATAGATTATATCGAATAAATTGAAAATTCAGGGACCACATTGCCTATTAGGCTAAAGCTTAGAGATCATTTGTGCCATTTTCCCAATCATTTTCATTCCTCTGGGAAGTTAGCTAGATCAAATGAGAAAAGATGAACAAATGGGTAATCGGGTTGTACGCGAAATGGTCTTAAAATGCAATGACTAAATTGAATATATACCAAAAGTTCAGAGATCACATTAAACAAGTTAAAAGTTTGTGGACTACATGTGACATCCCGAATTTCGGCCCATTTTTGAGATTTATAAAACGCGTAATTTGTCAGTGTGCTTATAGTAAAATCTCGCCCGGGAACTGATCACTCCCGGTTATCATTTTAAATTAGAGATTTCGCTAGAATCGCACTCGATCAAATTTGGCCGTTATTTAGATCCCGAACTTGGCAGTCGATTTTCGGGAGTTTCAGGATGAAATAAATTGGACGGTGTCAATATTATTGTAGCCATCGTTGAGATTGTCAGGAATAATGGAAAAATGGGAGTTTTTGACCAGGTGCGAATTTGAGCTAGTAGACCTCTCTCGTTATAATTTGGTCTAATTAATTTGGCCTTTGTCCCTTTTTATATGCAAGGCTTATTTTGGGCTGGTAGATCATTTTCGGTTTTGAATTTGAGCCATCGGATCACGTTTAATATTTGAATGTTCAAATTATTTCTTATTCTTTCTCTCTCTCTCTCTCTCTCTCTCTTTTCCCTCTGATCGCGCGCACGTCCTACCCCCTTCGGTCACGTCTCCCCCTCTGCATGTCAGACCATGCACCTGCTCCCTCTCTCTCCTTCTTTTTCTTTTTTTTTCTTCCTTTCTTCTTCTCTCTCCTCTCCCTTCTCTTTCTTCTTCCTCCCGAGCTCGACTGGTCTTGCTTCTGCTCCTTCCTCTGCTCGACCGCGCCTCGCCAACAGCCTCGCGCCGCCGTCGCTCCGACCGATCTGCGCCGCCGCTCGCCAACCGCCAGCAGCCCCGTCGCCTCGTCGTTCCCTTCTTTCCCCCCGACTCCCATGCACCTCCGCAGCTCCTCCCCGCCTCCGTAGCCGCCGTTCGACCGTCCCCCGCCTCCACCCGACGCCACCCCACCAGCCACCGGTGCCGTCGTCCTCCTCACCTTGCCGTCGCGCCGCTGTGTCACCCGGCAGCTCCACCCCGGCTCAGCTTTCTTCTCCTCCCGGGCACGCGAGCTAGGCTCGCCGCCGCTGCCGAGAGTCGCCGCCCGCCGTTGCCGGAGCTGCTGCAGTCCCGGCGACGTTGCAGCTTCTGTCCTGTCCAGCTCATCGTCGCCCGCCTTGCCACAGCCCCGGCGACGTTGCTACTGCTTCTTTCCCTGTTCTGGACGCCCTCGCCGCCGCTCGCCGGAGGAGCTCCGCCGCCACCGGTGCTGTTCCGCCACCACCGCCGCCTCGCCTAGCACCACCCAGCCGTCCCACTCCTCTCTCTCTCCCTCCCGACCGCCGCGACCAGCCGCCCCTCCGCCTAGGCTCGCGTCGTTCGCCGGAACCGCTGCTGCCGTTACTGTTCTGTCGAGAGGTCGCCGCTGTCCAACCGCCATCACCGCGTGTTTGACCCTAAACCCTAATTAGGATTATTTGCATTTCTAGAAAAGTTTAGGGGTTAAATTAGGGTAATTTAGGAGTTATTGTGCAAATAATGGTAGGGGTTAATGTCGCGGCTGATTTGGTGAATTATAGTGATCGTTTGATGAGGTTTCGCGGCTGTGTAAGTGCCGAGAGGTGGCTGGTCAGGTTTGGAGTGGAATAGCCCAAGTTCGGTGAAGTTCGGGACTAGAATGTGGATTCGAGTGCGCGTAATAATTAGCCTTGTGGCGGCCGATTGGATTGGTGTTTTGGGGAGTTTAAATCGAGCCTTGGAAGATATATATAGGCCTAGGAAGACTCGTGTGGGGGCTGTCTACACTAGGGCCGATTGGGGCGAGGCGCAATTAAATTGGGGCTTAGTAGTGTAATTGGCGAAATTGGTGAATAGACTGAGTTAGCGATTGAATCGTTTCTAATTGGGAGTGATTTGGCAATGCCATGACATGTTTAGTATGGCTAAGAACGGAGTGGCTTGGTGGGCCTTGATCGCGCGAGATTATGTGGATCGGCTTATGTGACTGATATGTTTGATTGGTGTGTCGTGCACGAGTGCTTGAACTGATTTCCATGATGGCACTAACTTGTGGCTGGGTATATTAGAAATGTGGACGGTACATATTGCTTATCAAATTGAACAAGTGGTGTGGTGATACTACATGCTCTTTGTGAAATGCGTGGTTGCCCAAGTGTGATTATTGTAGCCATGGGTGTGTGTCACGAGCATTGGCACGACATGTGCATATACAAGTGTGCCCGAGTGACATGTGCATTGTGATCACCTAAAATGCCCTGATGCGTTTAACGCGGGGTTCAGATAAAAATTGATGTTTGTGAATGTGTGATCACAATAAACCTTGATGCGTATTACGCGGGGTAGTGAACCCGTCCTGAGGCGTGTTACGCGGGACGATGCCCGGTTTACCGGAAGATGACCAACCTGAGGCGTTTTTACGCAAGTAATGTGTCATGAGCCTGATGCGTTTTACGCGGGCCAGAGATCGATCTCGAAGTGATAGACCTGATGCGTTTTACGCGGGTCGGACTTGATACGTTTAACGCGGGTCGGAGGAGAAATTGGTAAATGGCAGAGTGCTAGCATGCGAGTGTGCATTACTGCATTGTTGAGGCATGACATGAGTGCGAGCATGAGCACGTGCATTACATGCATCGGAATTAAGTGATATGTGTATTTGTACTGCAATCTAAATGTTATGGTGATGTTGTGATTAAGTTTATAGAATGACTAACCTGCAGGGTCAAGTATAAATTAGATTTAGGCCCGAGGGCCTGAGTCGGTTATGTTTTGATTTATGCATGGTTTAGTACTCGTCAGGAGGTGCACGTTAGCCTAGTTTAGGTTTAAGGAATTACTCACTGAGATTATTCTAAACCACATTTTCAGACCCCCAGCGTTAAGATGTCTGAGATTTCGATTCGTTTTGGGATTCCGCTCCTGGTAGAGCAGACGAGGACGATACACCCCGTAGGGAACGGGGAATCGTATGTTAGGTATTCTTCTATTATTTGGATAGAGGTGGGGGCGACGCATTATGTCACATCCCGATTTTTAGGCCTGGGAAGCCGCAGGTAAATGGTAATATCCTCAATTTCAGTCCCTGGGAAATGATTATGGTTAAGTTTGGTGGTTTTCCAATTGGAACTAAATTTTTGCTCTTGTTTTGGAAAACCCAGTTCGGATCCCTTGTACCCCTCCGTTTTGTTATTTTTGGAGAGACTTTTGTGGTCCGAATTTCTAAATGCTTTCTTCTTAAAAGTTGTTCCAAACATCATGAAGTTTTATATGATTTAATTTCAGAATTTTTGGAGTTGAGTTGAGTGGTACGACGGTCTCATTTTAGGACAGTGTGAAACTGCCTAGAATGGGTTTTTCGGTGATGTTCACACCGTCTTGATTTTCTACAAGTTTTTCTGGGCTGATTTTAGAAAATTTTCCTTCATGAAAGTTGTTGAGAACTTATTTTTCTATAACTTGTATAAATTTGGGAATTTTCTGAGATGATTTGGATGCTGGACAGAGCTTATTTTGAGAAACAAAAATGCTGTTCCAGTGAACTGTTTTTAGTCTGTATTTGAGTGACTGAAAATGGTATTTACAGAGAGAATTAGATTTTGTGTTCTCACGGAAAATGTTTATTAAGGTCTTGTTTATGACATATCCGAATTTGAGAATTTTCGGAGTTCATTTACTATGATTTCACATCCAATTTCGTGAACAGTACAAAATTGTTCGGTTTTGCCAGATTTCAAAGATTCAGCATTTTCTATATGAAAACGTTGGAATTTGGACTTGGTGTCTTTCGGTGATTTAAAGTACACGTTCCGAGCTTTCAAATGAGATATTTTATGCTTTGATCGGAGGTCGGACCAGGGGAAAACGAAATAGAGAAGTAAGCTTGAAAATGAATGGCCAAGAATGAAGCTTGTTCAAGAAGCCTAATTAATGACTTGTATTAATTGCTTGGTCTTCTTTTCCACAAGCATTTATGAGCCTTGGTCATCAAGTTTTGACCCAAGAGAGAGAGAGAGAGATTTATGAGCCATTAATGAGTGGATGATGCGTGCGCTTACCTCATCGCCCCGATGACACGCGCGCTTACCTCATCCAAGCTTAGGCCCCAAGTTTTGTCTCCCTATAAATAGAAACAAGGCCATTCGGCCAAGGGAGAGAGAAATAGAGAAAGAAAGAGAAAGAAAGAGAGAAAGAAAGAAAAAGCTTACCGGCGAGGCCCGAGTGTTCGTGTTTAAGCCCGAAATTTCCCAAGCTCACCCGTCTCGACCCCTGTTCTCTAGTTTTGTTTGCCGTTGTGTAAGTAAACTTCCTAATATCGGGAAAGGAAGTTGTGATACGTTGTGACACGGTTTGCTTGGACCGTTTCTCGGTCATTTGGTTGGTTGTGGTTGGTTCATTTCTCGATTTAATCATGTTTCGTGTTTGAAGTTTGTTTTGGGGGTAGAATCGAGACTTGAAAGGCAAGGTGCACATGTTATAGCCATGCTTGATGTTCTCTTGTATGAACTTTGCTATTGATCTGCCATTGATGCGGGTGCGGTAAGGGCCGACTTGTGCTAACGGCGATCCCTTCGTCCTCGCTTGATATTAGTAGGTTTACTTGCTGAGTCTCCTCGACTCATCCCTATTTCCCTCCCTTCAGGTCCATAGGATGGTCGAACGGATGGCGGCGTCAGGAGGAGTTCGAGCCATGTTGAAGTTCGGGGAAAGCGAGGAGCGAGAAGTCATAGTGGGGATAGGAAAACCCAAACCACGGCGGCCTGTAATTCGAAAAGCCTTCGGAATAGGCTTGTAGAGTATATGTGTTATTTGCAATGGCCCGAAGGGCTTGTTAAAACATATTTGCATGCACTGTAATTATAAGGTTTGCTTATGATGTTTGTCTTAATCCCGCTGTTGATTTGTTTTTAATGTGATTGTCCCGAGATATGCTTCCGCGTGTGTGTAAATAAAAAGAATAATGAACGGGACGTCACGTTTATGACCCCGAGGTCGGGGCGTCACACATTACCAGACCCATGAGTATGTGGCATGGTGTTTCCGGGACAGTTTCGGAGAGCATGGTCCTCTCCGGACTTTTGATGTTCCGTTCACCGGGATGGGCACGAGATATCCCCGATGCCCCGATGGTGAGGTGACGGATCCTGGTTCCTCATCTGAGGAGGGTATGAGTTCTGATGGAGTTCCAGTAGAGTACGAGATGGACGAGTTCGAGCCGGTGGATATGGACGTGGATGACGAAGAGCTGGAGCCGATCGAGGAGGATCCTGTTCTGGGAGCCGAGCCTGAGGATATGGCTTTAGAGGAGGAGGCTGCTGAGGTCGAGCCAGAGTCGGACTCATCAGGGTCCGAGGAGGAGATGCCTGACAGCTCTTCATCTTCGGAGTCTTCTGATTCCGACCCAGACTGGGCACCGTAGGGCTTAGTATTCGCCTTAGGATGGGTAGGGCCAGTACCTTTTTGACCAGCGCCCCACCGTTAGTAGTAGACTGACCCCCGAGCCACTTACCCCTTTTTGTCAATAGTGGCCTTGTCCCGCTTTTGATTTTTGATGTTCAGGTTGTATATGGATATTATATATGATTTCCAGTACTAGTACAAGTGTTGATTTCTGTGGTTATCCTTGGTTGTATGGTTATCTTGGTAAGGGTGTTGAGTTGCTTCCGCATGTGCTTTAAGTCTCTGTGTTGGGAGTTGGGTCGGCGACGCGCCCTGGGGCGTTGCACTCAAATCGACCATGGCAAGGATGCTCGCGCACCGTAGGGTTCGGGGCGTGACATCCCCGTTTGATTTGGTATCAGAGCTAGGTCAGCTCGATCCAATTAGGTCGAAGCCTGGAGTGATAAGGAGCGATGGCCTTGGGTAGCCAGTAGGGTGACCTTGTGTGCTACGTGTACCTCCTGACTGCTTGTGTTTGATTGAGTGCTTGTTTTAGTTGGCTCGTAAGGTGCAGGTGCGGCAGGACTCGAGGTCAGTACACGTATTCTTGTGATTGAAGTCTCGTGCTATTTATGCTTAATCGCATGCTGAGTGATTGATTGCTATAGCGTTAAGTCCCCTGCCTAGGACCTTAGACCGGTTTAGCTTGGGTTAGGTCTCTAATCCCAATGTGGGAATTATAGCAGGAGGATGGACCTACAAGTTAGGGAGACGAGTAATCAAGGAAGAGGTAGAGGTCGAGGCCGTAGAAGAGGTAGAGGTAGAGGTCGGGGTCATGAGCCGGATCGTGTAGAACCACAAGTGAGGGTTGCCGAGGATCCGAGAGTAGATGGAATTCTAAGAGCCCTTGAAGAAGCTGGGATTATAGGAGGTAGATTGGCCCAGGAGAGAGATACCACTATCGCTTCTGCTGTTGAGGCCGTCATTGTTGCTGCCAATGGGGCTAATGGGAATAATGGAAATAACGGGAACAATGGAAATGGTGGGAATCAGGGAAATGTGGAGAATCTAATCCCGGGACCAGTGAATGTGATCAGGCCGATGTCTAAGTTAGTAGAGCAGTTTTGAAGCTGAAGCCGCCAAGGTTCAATGGCAAGGGTGACCCCGAGACCGCAACCCGTTAGGTTGAGGAACTGGAAAAGGCCTTCGAAGTGCTAGGGTGCACTGAGGTCGAAAAGGTAACGTTGGCCGTGTATGAGCTGCAGGACAACGCCAATGATTGGTGGAAGGCCACCAAAGGAAGGGTATTCCCCGAGGGAACTGCTCAGACGTGGGCCGTATTTTCTGAGAGCTTTTTGGGAAAATTCTTCTCTGAGAGTGCTAGAGAAAGGAAGTTAGCGGAATTCATGAGGCTCCGCCAAGGATCGATGACAGTTGATCAGTACGAAGCAGAATTTACAAGACTGTCGAGGTTCGTGCTAAGGATGGTAGAGCACCCTGAGGACAAGGCGCGGAGATTCTGGGATGGACTGAAACCGGACCTGAGGAGTCAAATGATATCGCTGAACATCAAGGACTACAGTGAGATGTATGAACGGGCACAGGCTATAGAGCGGGATCAGATTGATAGGGCAGCCGCCTCTGGATAGCGGTTCGCCTCGGCTAGGGACAACCGCCGTCTTGGGAAGAAACCAATGGCGGGAAACAGGCGATTTGTCCCACCGATCAAGAAGAACATCGGGAAGCCGAACCTTCAGCAGAACAGATTTGGGACTTGCTTCAAATGCGGGAGTTTGGACCATCAAATTAGGAGCTGTCCCCAGCAACGCCCCGCGGGAACCTCGATACTACAACAACCTCGAATTGGAAATCAGACTGGAAATCCACCACCGGCTAATGGAAACAGGCCGCCGGCACAAGGACGGATGTATGCAATGGCGCGAAGGGAAGTGGAGAATGCGCCAGGGGTGGTCACAGGTATGGTTTCTCTGTGCCATCATATAACGTATGCATTATTCGACCCGGGAGCATCACATTCGTTTATATCTGCTCAGTTTGTTGAATTGTTTGGATTAAAGCCTGTTGTGTTAGAAGTACAATTGCGTGTGACTACGCCATTGAAGGATAAGATATGCATATCCCTAGGATGCCCGAATTGTGAGATAGTAATTGGTGGTGTAGAAAGCAGGATAGATCTAGCCGTGTTACCGATGTATTATTTTGATTTGATCGTGGGCAAGGACTGGTTAGTTAAGCAGAACGCCGTAATGGACTGTAGTAGCAGGGTGATCTAGTTTAGCCTGACTGGACATCCTAGATTTGAGTTTGTAGGGAGTCGAGGAGGAACCTCGATCCCTTGGGTTTCGTCTGTGGAAGCAACTAAATTGTTGGACGAGGGCTATCAAGGTTATTTAGCCAGCGTGGTTGATCCGACGGCAGGCGAAATGCGGCTTGAGGATATACCAGTGGCGTGCAATTTTCTCGATGTCTTTCCTCAGGAATTGCCGGGATTGTCGCCAGAAAGGGAAGTAGAGTTCGTTATCGAGTTGGCCCCTGGGACTGAGCCAATCTCGAAGCCGCCCTACAGGATGTCATTGTCAGAATTGAAGGAATTAAAAGTTCAGATGCAGGAACTACTGGACAAAGGTTTTATCCGACCGAGTGCGTCTCCATGGGAACGCCGGTATTATTCGTCAGAAAGAAGGATGGGTCGCTAAGGTTGTGTATTGACTACCGTCAGCTGAACCAAGTGACGGTCAAGAATAAGTATCCCCTCCCAAGGATTGACGACCTGTTTGATCAGTTGCAGGGAGCCTCGGTGTTTTCTAAGATTGACTTAAGGACAGGGTATCACCAGTTAAGGATTCAAAGGGAGGATATTCCAAAGACAGCGTTCAGGACTAGATATGGACACTATGAGTTTACAGTGATGCCGTTTGGACTGACTAATGCCCCTGCTGCTTTCATGGATCTAATGAACCGGGTATTCAAGGAATTCTTAGACCAGTTTGTCATTGTTTTCATCGATGATATTTTAGTGTATTCCAAGAGTTCCGAGGATCACGAGGTGCATTTGGAAAAGGTTCTACGGACGTTAAGGGAGCACGCACTGTATGCAAAATTTAGCAAGTGCGAGTTTTGGCTGAACCGAGTAGCGTTTCTTGGGCATATAATATTCGGAGAAGGAATCTCCGTGGACCCGGCAAAGATTGAAGAAGTAATGGATTGGCCGAGACCGACGACAATTACTGAGGTTCGAAGCTTTCTAGGACTGGCAGGTTATTATCGGAGATTTGTAGAAAGATTTTCAGCGATAGCCACTCCATTAACAAGGTTGCTTAAGAAGGAAACTAAATTTGAATGGACGGAAAAGTGCGAAGATAGTTTTCAGGAATTGAAACAAAGATTGACAACGGCGCTAGTGTTGACGATTCCTTCAGGATCGGGGGGGTATGAGATTTATAGTGATGCTTCGCTTAAAGGATTGGGGTGCGTGCTAATGCAACATGGAAGGGTGGTTACTTATGCATCGCGGCAGTTAAGGCCTCATGAGATGAACTACCCGACCCACGACTTGGAACTGGCAGCAATTATTTTCGCGCTTAAAATTTGGAGGCATTATTTATGTGGAGAAAGGTTCCAGATCTACACGGACCATCAGAGCCTCAAGTACTTGTTTTCGCAAAAGAAACTGCATATGAGGCAGAGGGGTTGGATGGAATTGTTGAAGGACTATGACTGCGACATATTGTATCACCCCGGAAAGGCCAACCGGGTAGCGGATGCCTTAAGTCGGAAATCGAGCATCGCGCAATTACTGGTTAAAGAGTGGACTTTATTGGAAGGAGCGCGGGACTTAGAATTTAAGTTCGAGGTAGGATACCTCTCTAGTCTGATGGCGACATTAAGGATTGAACCGGAAGTGCAAGCCAAGATTAAGGCGTTGCAGTCTACGGACGTTGAGATTCAGAAAATTTTGAGTATGGATACCTCTAAGAGGAAACCGGACTTTCAAGTGTCAGAGGATGGAATCCTTAAATTTCGAGGACGATTGTGCGTACCCGATAATTTGGAACTCAAGAAAGAGATTTTGTCGGAAGCTCATAGGAGCCACTACAGTATTCACCCAGGCAGCACTAAAATGTACCAAAATCTCCGACAGCACTATTGGTGGAACGGAATGAAAGCGGACGTGGCCAAGCATGTGGCCAAGTGTTTGACGTGCCAACAAGTGAAGGCACAACATTGTAAACCTGGTGGAATGTTGCAACCATTGGAAATCTCATAATGGAAATGGGAGCACATCACCATGGACTTTGTAACGGGACTGCCAAGAAGCCAGAGGGGACACAATTCTATTTGGGTAATAGTAGACAGATTGACCAAGTCAGCACACTTCCTGGCGGTGCGAAGGGACTTCGAGCTAGTAAGGTTGGCAGAATTATATGTGCGTCAGATAGTTCGTCTTCATGGAGTACCGGTATCGATCACTTCGGACCGTGATCCTCGGTTTACTGCGAACTTTTGGAAAAGTCTGCAATCAGCCATGGGAACTAAGTTACAATTCAGTACGGCCTATCATCCACAGACGGATGGCCAGTTTGAGAGGACTATTCAGACTTTGGAGGATATGCTGAGAGCGTGTGTGCTAGATTTTCAGAGCAAGTGGGAAGAACAGTTACATTTGGTGGAATTTGCCTACAGCAACAGTTTTCAGCAGAGTATCAGGATGGTACCGTTTGAGGCACTTTATGGCAGGGCGTGCTGAACGCCATTGTGTTGGGATGAAGTAGGAGAAAGACGTATAACGGGTCCAGAGTTGGTTCAACAGTCGATGGAAACGGTAAAGATTATTCGGGAAAGGTTGAGAACAGCTCAGAGCCGTCAGAAAAGTTACGCGGACCGAAGGCGTAGACCGTTGGAGTTTCAAGTTGGCGACCATGTATTCCTCAAAATCTCGCCAATGAAAGGACTGTCTCGGTTTGGCAAGAAAGGAAAACTGAGTCCAAGGTACATAGGCCCGTTTGAGATTTTGGAAAGGATTGGAACGTTGGCCTATCGCCTAGCTTTGCTGCCAAATTTGTCACAAGTTCATAACGTCTTCCACGTGTCGATGTTGAGGAAGTATGAGCCAGATCCGACCCACGTGCTGAATCATGAAGCAATAGACGTGAACGACAGAGTGTCGTACGTGGAAAAGCCAGTGCGAATCGAGGACAGAAAGGAACAAGTGTTGAGAAATAAGACGATTCTGTTGGTCAAGGTTATTTGGGAACGTCACGGGACGAAAGACGCCACATGGGAAAGAGAGGAGGCGATGCGATACCAGTACCCCCAATTGTTTGAGTAGTCGGGTTCGGGTTGTAAATTTCGAGGACGAAATTTTTGTAAGGGGGGAAGAGTTGTGACATCCCGAATTTCGGCCCATTTTTGGGATTTATAAAACTCGTAAGTTGTCAGTGTGCTTATAGTAAAATCTCGCCCGGGAACTGATCACTCCCGGTTATCATTTTAAATTAGAAATTTCGCTAGAATCGCACTCGATCAAATTTGGCCGTTATTTAGATCCCGAACTTGGCAGTCGATTTTCGGGAGTTTCAGGACGAAATAAATTGGACGGTGTCAATATTATTGTAGCCAGCGTTGAGATTGTCAGGAATAATAGAAAAAGGGGAGTTTTTGACCAGGTGCGAATTTGGGCTAGTAGACCTCTCTCGTTATAATTTGGTCTAATTAATTTGGCCTTTGTCTCTTTTTATATGCGAGGCTTATTTTGGGCCGGTAGATCATTTTCGGTTTGAATTTGAGCCATCGGATCGCGTTTAATATTTGAATGTTCAAATTATTTCTTATTCTCTCTCTCTCTCTCTCTCTCTCTCTCTTTTCCCTCTGACCGCGCGCACGTCCTCCCCCCTTCGGTCACGTCTCCCCCTCTGCATGTCAGACCATGCACCTGCTCCCTCTCTCTCCTTCTTTTTCTTTTTTTTTCTTCCTTTCTTCTTCTCTCTCCTCTCCCTTCTCTTTCTTCTTCCTCCCGAGCTCGACTGGTCTTGCTTCTGCTCCTTCCTCCGCTCAACCGCGCCTCGCCAACCGCCTCGCGCCGCCGTCGCTCCGACCGAGCTGCGCCGCCGCTCGCCAACCGCCAGCAGCCCCGTCGCCTCGTCGTTCCCTTCTTTCCCCCCGACTCCCATGCACCTCCGCAGCTCCTCCCCGCCTCCGTAGCCGCCGTTCGACCGTCCCCCGCCTCCGCCCGACGCCACCCCACCAGCCACCGGCGCCGCCGTCCTCCTCACCCTGCCGTCGCGCCGCTGTGTCACCCGGCAGCTCCACCCCGGCTCGGCTTTCTTCTCCTCCCGGGCACGCGAGCTAGGCTCGCCGCCGCTGCCGAGAGTCGCCGCCCGCCGTTGCCGGAGCTGCTGCAGTCCCGGCGACGTTGCAGCTTCTGTCCCGTCCAGCTCGTCGTCGCCCGCCTTGCCACAGCCCCGGCGACGTTGCTGCTGCTTCTTTCCCTGTTCTGGACGCCCTCGCCGCCGCTCGCCGGAGGAGCTCCGCCGCCACCGGTGCTGTTCCGCCACCACCGCCGCCTCGCCTAACACCACCCAGCCGTCCCACTCCTCTCTCTCTCCCTCCCGACCGTCGCGACCAGCCGCCCCTCCGCCTAGGCTCGCGTCGTTCGCCGGAACCGCTGCTGCCGTTACTATTCCGTCGAGGGGTCGCCGCTGTCCAACCGCCATCGCCGCGTGTTCGGCTCGGTTTGAAGCTTAGGACACCCGGTGAGTTTGACCCTAAACCCTAATTAGGATTATTTGCATTTCTAGACAAGTTTAGGGGTTAAATTAGGGTAATTTAGGGGTTATTGTGCAAATGATGGTAGGGGTTAATGTCGCGGCTGATTTGGTGAATTATAGTGATCATTTGATGAGGTTTCGCGGCTGTGTAAGTGCCGAGAGGTGGCTGGTCAGGTTTGGAGTGGAATAGCCCAAGTTTGGTGAAGTTCGGGACTAGAATGTGGATTCGAGTGCGCGTAATAATTAGCCTTGTGGCGGCCGATTGGATTGGTGTTTTGGGGAGTTTAAATCGAGCCTTGGAAGATATATATAGGCCTACGAAGACTCGTTTGGAGGCTGTCCACACTAGGGCCGATTGGGGCGAGGCGCAATTAAATTGGGGCTTAGTAGTGTAATTGGCGAAATTGGTGAATAGACTGAGTTAGTGATTGAATCGTTTCTAATTGGGAGTGATTTGGCAATGCCATGACATGTTTAGTATGGCTAAGAGCGGAGTGGCTTGGTGGGCCTTGATCGCGCGAGATTATGTGGATCGGCTTATGTGACTGATATGTTTGATTGGTGTGTCGTGCACGAGTGCTTGAACTGATTTCCATGACGGCACTAACTTGTGGCTGGGTATATTAGAAATGTGGACGGTACATATTGCGTGTCAAATTGAACAAGTGGTGTGGTGATACTACATGCTCTTTGTGAAATGCGTGGTTGCCCAAGTGTGATTATTGTAGTCATGGGTGTGTGTCACGAGCATTGGCACGACATGTGCATATACAAGTGTGCCCGAGTGACATGTGCATTGTGATCACCTAAAATGCCCTGATACGTTTAACGCGGGGTTCAGATAAAAATTGATGTTTGTGAATGTGTGATCACAATAAACCCTGATGCGTGTTAAGCGGGGTAGTGAACCCGTCCTGAGGCGTGTTACGCGGGACGATACCCGGATTACCGGAAGATGACCAACCTGAGGCGTTTTACGCGGGTAATGTGTCATGAGCCTGATGCGTTTTACGCGGGCCAGAGATCGATCTCGAAGTGATAGACCTGATGCGTTTTACGCAGGTCGGACCTGATGCGTTTAACGCGGGTCGAAGGAGAAATTGGTAAATGGCAGAGTGCTAGCATGCGAGTGTGCGTTACTGCATTGTTGAGGCATGACATGAGTGCGAGCATGAGCACGTGCATTACATGCATCGGAATTAAGTGATATGTGTATTTGTACTGCGATCTAAATGTTATGGTGATGTTGTGATTAAGTTTATAGAATGACTAACCTGCAGGGTCAAGTATAAATTAGATTTAGGCCCGAGGGCCTGAGTCGGTTATGTTTTGATTTATGCATGGTTTAGTACTCGTCAGGAGGTGCACGTTAGCCTAGTTTAGGTTTAGGGAATTACTCACTGAGATTATTCTCATCGTTGTTTAAAACCACATTTTCAGACCCCCAGCGTTAAGATGTCTGAGATTCTGGTTCGTTTTGGGATTTCGCTCCTGGTAGAGCGGACGAGGACGATACACCCCGTAAGGAACGGGGAATCGTATGTTAGGTATTCTTCTATTATTTGGGTAGAGGTGGGGGCGACGCATCACCAGACCCATGAGTATGTGGCATGGTGTTTCCGGGACGGCTTTGGAGAGCATGGTCCTCTTCGGACTTTTGATGTTCCGTTCACCGGGATGGGCACGAGATATCCCCGATGCCCCGATAGTGAGGTGACGGATCCTGGTTCCTCATCTGAGGAGGGTATGAGTTCTGATGGAGTTCCAGTAGAGTACGAGATGGACGAGTTCGAGCCGGTGGATATGGACGTGGATGACGAAGAGCCGGAGCCGATCGAGGAGGATCCTGTTCTGGGAGCCGAGCCTGAGGATATGGCTTTAGAGGAGGAGGCTGCTGAGGTCGAGCCAGAGTCGGACTCATCAGGGTCCGAGGAGGAGATGCCTGACAGCTCTTCATCTTCGGAGTCTTCTAATTCCGACCCAGACTGGGCACCGTAGGGCTTAGTATTCGCCTTAGGATGGGTAGGGCCAATACCTTTTTGACCAGCGCCCCACCATTAGTAGTAGACTGACCCCCGAGCCACTTACCCCTTTTTGTCAGTAGTGACCTTGTCCCGCTTTTGATTTTTGATGTTCGGGTTATATATGGATATTGTATATGATTTCCAGTACTAGTACAAGTGTTGATTTCTGTGGTTATCCTTGGTTGTATGGTTATCTTGGTAAGGGTGTTGAGTTGCTTCCGCATGTGCTTTAAGTCTCTGTGTTGGGAGTTGGGTCGGCGACGCGCCCTGGGGCGTTGCACTCAAATCGACCATGGCAGGGATGCTCGCGCACCGTAGGGTTCGGGGCGTGACACTACATTGAACATTAGGGTGAAGTTCATAGATCATATCGAACATATTGAAAGTTCAAGGACCACATTGCCCATCAGGCTAAAGCTTAGAGACAATTTGTGTCATTTTCCCAATTATTTTCATTCCTCTGGGAAGTTGGCTGGATCGAATGAGAAAAGATGAACAAATGGGTAATCGGGATGTATGCTAAATGGTCTTAAACTGAAGCCTCTATATTTTCTAAAAATCTTGAGCTGATATTCCCTTAGGAGAGGTCTGGCTTGCCTAAAGAATTGTCCTGTGAAAATCAATTGATCAAATATGGTGGCAATTCTCAGGTTGAGAAAATACGAGGATAACCCACTCTGTGGTGTGCAGCAGTTGATGTGCACCTGAACAACGGAGGTTCATTTTTTGGCCTTGAAAGTAGATCTGCAAGAATATTTTTGTCTCCTTATATGTGCTTGGTTTCGAAGTAATTATTTTCACAAGAAAGTGATAGCCCATAAGATGGAATTCAAATTTTTAATTCTAGACTCAACTGCTAATATTTCCTTGAACGTAGAGTGTAATCGATTTCTGCCTAGGAGAGTCACCATTGACTTCTTCAAAGTGAACAGCTGTTCATATTTGTCACTAGCATCTGTTTGTAAGAGTGGGGTTTTTTTTCATAAGTTTTCGCAGTGGATCTGCTTATCGGAAACGTTATCATCTAAGAACTATAACAATTCTTTAGCAGTATGTCCAATCACAATTCATCTGTTGAATAGATCAACTCATCAAGCTTGGCCAAAAGAAAGCAAAGAAAACTATTTGACTAATCTTTTACTAATTAAAAATTGGATCGATGCAAGAAATTAATTTGTCTTCCATGTGGGTAATGTTAATTAACAATTCAGACTCTGAATACCAATTTCCTCACTTCCAAAGATCATGGAACGACTTGATAGTTAGTGGGTTGCCTATAATTATCTCTCTAGTCAATCATTGCATGAAATGAAACAAGAGAGAAGCAATAGATTATGCGAAAGCACATGATCTGAGCAGAGCATAATTTAATAATGCCATTTCTTACATTGAAGCCTACATAGGAACCTCCAATTCAATCCAGACATTGTTACATAAGAAGCCTCCATAGGAACCTCCAAAATGTCCACCTCAATGAATCTCGCAATGTACATCTTCTTCCTCCTCCGAATCTTCCTAATTAACAATATTTTTGTTCTTCAACTTGAATGTGAGTAGGTGATTAAGACCCCTTATCTCATCTTGTTGACTTTATGATTACTAGATTATATATTTTTGTTCTTCCAAA
Source organism: Syzygium jambos (assembly GCA_031216235.1). Taxonomy (NCBI): domain Eukaryota; kingdom Viridiplantae; phylum Streptophyta; class Magnoliopsida; order Myrtales; family Myrtaceae; genus Syzygium; species Syzygium jambos. Next base: position 17,493,753 of record CM062225.1, on the reverse strand, counting down.
TTATTATTTTTTCCATTGGCGGGATGGATAGACCATTTCTTGTATGTTGACTCTGACTGATTACATTATGCATGATGATAATAACCTTTTTTTTCCAAACATGATGATCATGGATTGTCTCCTCGACTTTTTCCAAACATGATTTTCAACTCCGATCAAGAAGGCGAGTGACATTTTTTCTAGATTAACAAATTGGCAAGAAATTATTTACTTGATAAATTGATTTCAAGAAAGGTACAATGAGTTTGTGTCTACCCCTAAAAAAAAAATTGTTTCTTAATAATTGCCACGTAAAAGTAGAGAGGTCACGGGTTCAAAATTTGGATATCAAAATTGAGTGAAAGAAAATATTGCATATATGAGAAAATGGCTTGTGGTCTTGGGTTTGAATTTTATTAAGAGGACTTTATGAGTAAAATCCTGAGTGTATCATATCGATATGGCGGAGTGCGCCCTTAAAATCGCTTGAGTAGGTGGAGTACCCCTATAAAAAAGATTGTTGTCTTAATAATTGCTCTATAAAAGCAAAGAGGTCACCGGTTCAAAATTTGGATATCAAAATTGAGTGAAAGAAAAAATCGCATATCAGAGAAAATGGCCTATGGTCTTGGGTTTGAATTTTATTAAGAGGACTTTATGAGTAAAATCTTGAGTGCATCATATCGATATGGTGGAGTGCAACCGTAAAATTGCTTGAATAGATGGATTAATCGAGATATGCGATAGCTAGTCCGGAAATCATTTAATAATGGAAAAAATAGAAAAAAGAAATGAGACTCTTCTTGTCTGTGCATTGAATCATGTTAGGTCTCTCTGTCTCACTCTCAGCAAATAAACATATAGGTGAGATTTCTCCACGCACGTGTTTGGGAAAATTCTAAATCAGTACTCAAAGTGGGACCATTTTCTCAAAAAAGGTTCCAAAGTGGATATAGTGGTAAATAAGGGTATAAAGTGCCCAATTGTCTCAAGTAAGGGTCTAGATTTGCCGTCCGGTCAAATGCTCACTAGCCAGGCCCTTACTTGAGGCTAATTGAGTACTTCAGGCCCCTATTTGAGATTGATTGGGCATTTTATGTCCTTATTTGGCACTATGTCCACTTTGAACCCTTTTTTGAGAAAATAGCCCTACTTTGGATACTGATTTGGAATTTTTCCCACGTGTTTTGACCATCTTTTCATTTCCAGGAATTCCTGCGCTATGATCTTGGACTATTGGCGCTCTCCATGAAAGCCGTGATTCAAGGGTTGCTTCTACCGAGGTTTGGAACAAGAAAAAATGGCTATCTGGACAATGCATGGCGCCAGGTGGATGTCTTGGAATCTTATGCTTGAACAATTCAAAGTAAACAACGCTCCATTTATTTTGACGAAAAATGAATGATTTAAAAAATATTTTTTAAAAAATAATTACTTGTATTATTTAAAATAATTAACAAATAAAACATATTGTCAGTATCAATAATAGTTTGTATCTAAATATTTTCGTGAACAATAAAAATATTTTTTATTCGTTCATTTTTTACAAGTAATTTAAGAGATCATATTTTGGAAAATATTTTTCAAATTATTCGTTTTCCACAAAACAAACACACCATAGTCGGCTCTTTACCAAAAAAAAAAAAAAAACACACCATAGTCGGAGTTGTAACTCAGCCCGCTTGTTCGATCTCTTGTAGGAAACTTCAAAATGCACCGTCTTGAACTCACCTATTTTCGTTGACGTTCTTCGCTCGCACATGCTTTTATTCAATAGATTATGCGAAAGCATATGAACGGCAGCATATTTGTAGTAATTTGGGGAGATGACATTAGAAGTGTAAAAGTTATGTACGGCGCTCACTTTAGTGCTAAAAATTTTTTCGGATCACTTAAATGTTACTTAAAAAAAATGATCACTTAAGTGCCAACTCCAGTCTGGGTCTCTGAAATTCCGATGTGGTCATATTTTATTAATTTATTAGTCCTACGTGGCTTGCCGGTGTGCTCAGTCAGCATAGAGCTCCTAAACGATATCGTGTAAAAGTTGTAAATAGTGATAATTTGAGTGCTAAATTTTGTTTAAATGGTGCTCGTCGTTGTTTAAAAAACGATCACTTCAGTGCCGGTCGGATTGTGCGACGTCATTTTGGACGTCCACGTGGAGTGGATTTTTTTAAAAATATGCCGAGTCATATTAAAAATTTTAATTATAAATGCCACATAATCAATTTGGCCGAATTTTGCACTTGGGTGATCGTTTTTTTCTCTAATTTATCACTTAAGTGATCCAAAATTTTTTTTTGACACTAATATAAGCGCCATACACAATTTTTAAAACTTCTAGTGTTCTCCCTAATAATTTGATTTCCTACGCTGGAGCTTACGATAAACTCAATTCAGACATTATTGTATTAGAGGCCTACATTGGAACCTCCGAAATGTCCACCTTATGTCATCTTGTTGACTTCATGATTACTAAATAATATTTTTGTTCTTCCAAATTATATTTTAATCTTGGCCGGATGGATACACCATTTTCTTGTGTGCTGACTTGACTGATCGCAAAATATTCTTTTTTTTAAATGACTGAAGAATTGGAATTATTGTCTGATTTGCATGATGATATTAACCTTTTATTCTTTTTTTATTTTAAAAAACATCATGTTCATGGATTGTCTCCTCGATTTTTTCTAGCAAAACTCACATGCTATATTGCTACCTAAAATTATTTTAAAGTCCAATCAAAACTACAAGTGACATTATTTCTAGGGTAACGAATTTGCGAGAAACTATTTTACTTAATAAATTCATCTCAAGAAAGGTACAATGGGTATGTGTCTATCCCCACAAAAAGATTGCTGTCTTAGTAACTAGTTTTTAGAAGAGTTAACACTACGAAAAATCTCAAACTAGTACATATATGACAAATTTACGTCAAACTAACTTTTTAATTACTAAAAACCCCAAATTGATACACCTGTGATAAATTTACCATAAACTAATTTTTTGACCACAAAAAACCCCAAATCGGTACACTTATGATAAATTTGCCCTCCGTTAAATTGGATTAATACCACGAAAAATCGTAAATTGGTAAACCTGTGATAAATAGATGGGTAAAACTCAAAACTGGTACAGCCGTCAACTGTCACGTGTCATATAACTCAGCAATTTGACTGTAAAAATTAGCGAAAACTAATGGAGGGTAAATTTATCATAGATAGATAAGTTTAGGATTTTTGGTGATCAAAAAAATTAGTCTTGAGTAAATTTATTACGGTTGCATTAATTTTAAATTTTTCGTGATATTAACCCTTTTTAGAAAGTGGAGGGGTCACGGATTCAAAATAAATTATTATTGCAGGCACATCCAAGAAAGGGGGAAAAGAATTTGCCGAAAAGATATCAAGATATCAATTAAAAATGTTGACTAAGATGACAAGGGAATTGTTTGTCGGTAAGTGGTGTCCAGATCAACTCTCGCATGTCTCGATCAGTCCACCTATCCATACGATCTTAAGGGCACAGGACGAAAAGAAGAGGCGATGGATTCTATCTGGTCCGTTCATTTCAATCACGTGAGGTCTCTCTCGCACTCTCTCTCCGCAAACAGAAGAAAGCGCAAGAGGCGAGATTTTTCCACGCTCGTGTTTTGAACCACCTTTTCATTTCCAGGTACTCCTACGCTGGAATCTTGGACCATCCGTGGGCTCTTCACATGCCGTGCTTCAAGCGTCGTAATCAAGAAAATGGATATCTAGGACAATGCCATGGCACAAGGTGAATTTCTTTGAATCCCACGGTTGCACAATTCAAAGTATGGGCTGGTTTGTTTCACTGCAAATTTCATGACAAAGAAAAATATTTTCCGTAATGGAAAACGATTAGATTTCATTCGTTTGATCATTTAGGGAAAGTATTTTCCTTCTTCCAAAAGGGGAAGTCATTTTTCCCCAATCTAAGCTTGTTTGTTTTTTAGTATGTGAAAAATATTTTTCATAATTTTGATTAGTTTTCCGTTATCTAAACACCAAAAAGTTGAAAAATAGTTTCTTGAAAATAGTTTTCTTGAAAACAAATGGATCCTAAATAAAAGGACAAAACATCGATGATAAAAATATCATGAAATCTTTCAAACTCAATAAAAGTCCACTGGTTCTTTTTAAAGCAGTGCATTAATAAGTCATGCACTTATCTCGGCTTAGAACACGCTTTAGGTTTTTACCGCAATTCATGGGGAACGATCTCGCCTTCCTCACTTCCCAAATCAAATTCCATCAAGAGCGTTCACCATTATATTAGCTCCATATATGTACTTTGGGTTTTTTAAGAACGACTACGTATGAATCAGTGCAGTAGCCAATATGGAATATTTAGCAGAAACAATATCACCATTACTGGTTCCAAAGTAACATGCATCCAAACGTGTGCATCCGAACATATGTTTCTTTTGTTTCACGAAAAATAAATGGTTTATAAAAAAATTTTCTAAAAATGATTGCTAATATCTCTTATTAAAATGAGTGAACGAAAAAATATTTTTATTATCCACAAAAATATTTAGACATAATTTGGTGATGATAATGAAAACATTTTTCATTTGCTAATTATTCCAAAAAATACAAGTGATCATTTTTGGGAAAAGTACTAAAAAAGTTCTAAACCTATTGCATTGGTACCAATTCAGTCTGAAACCTTTCGATTGAACCAATTTAGTCTTAAACTTTTTCATGTTTTTCCGATTGAGTCCATCAGGCTAATTTAGGCTGGAAATTACTGATGTTTTACGTGGAACGGCTAGCGCTAACATTGACATTTTTAATAATTTTTTTGAATTTTTTTCTTTTGTTTTTCATTTCCTTTTCTTTTTCTTCTCTTTCTTCCAAGATTGACAAGACCTATCTGGGTTTCCCCCTTGACGTAAAGTCTTCTTCTATATCAATTGATGGCTCGGGCCGAACAAGTTGTCCTCAGAAATTGTATGCACACTTACAACCCTTGAATGGCTTTAGATCTTAGCAACACAAGAGCATAAAACTATCAATACGATTCTCCAGCCACTCACAAAATAATTTCAGAAAGTATGATAGGGGTTAGGAATAAAGACTGTCACTATGGTGTTGCTGAAGTGCAGAAACATATGCGTAAACCCCCAAGAAGATAACCTCGCTCACATATGAACAGAGTTCAAAAATAAATTTGCATGACATTTCACAGTACCTTCTATAAAAACGAATGCATTACATATTGCATTCTCAAACCATTTTACAAATAATAAACTCACTAACTATTTCAAGAGAAGCTTCACCGTCAATTCAAATAACCGAAAGGTAATAAATGTTTGATTCAGTTTTATGAAAGAAATATGCTCTACACACAACTTTTCCTTTTTAATAAACATCATGCGATGTGATCCCTCTTTCATATCTTATAACATATCTAGTGCCTATAATTTTAAAATCATGAGTTTCCAAATCATAAAAAAGATTAGCACCCCTCACCTCAAAATGTGAAACTAAACAACGAAAGATACCTTGAGTTACAAAAACTTGGATTTCTATCACGTAAGCCAAAATCAAGTAACAACTACCTTAACTAAGACTGACTAAACTAAGCTTTATTCAGTAGAGGTGGTAAATGGGTCAAGAACCCATATATTAACACATATTTAATGATTGTGGGTAATAAATAGGTTGGCTTCAATTTTGAAAGTAGACTGGGTCATTAATGGGTTGCTTATTAACTTAATGGGTATTAAATGGGTCACAAATAGGTTACCCAATAAGGTTAAGTGAATAATAAACATGTCATTTTCAATTTTTTTTAATTTTCTGATTTTTAATTTTTAAATATTTATTTATATTATTTTTTTCTTTTTCCTTTTCTTTTTCTCTTTTTCTGTCTTCCTCTTCCTCCGATGGGGGCGAGCTCGCCTGAGGCCAGTGAGCTCGTCCCTTTCCTGTGGCCGGCCATCGGTGAGGAAGAAGAAAAAAAAAGAAAAGGAAAAAGGAAAAGAAAAACAAATAATTAAAATATTATTTTTTAAAAATAAAAATAAAAATATTAAAAAATTGTCATTTTCCTAAAAATATTTTCCAGAAATATCATATTTTCTACAAAACAAACGGAGCCTCGATTTTTTTTAAAATATATAAAAATTATCCACTAAATTTGTATTGCATGAAAATGTTTTACCAATATCATTTTTAAAATAACTAGCAGAAATAAGCTTTCCTAGATTCAGTTAAATGGGTTGAGAAATTTGCCTTATGATAAATGGGTCATATATAGGTTAAATGGGTAAATTTGGATAGGATCATTTATAACTCGACCCAAATTCAATCTAACCCACTCGTTTAACAGATCTATTATTTAGTAACAAAACAAATTTGATGCGCCAACAAAAATCTCGTCCAAAGCAAAATAGCTATTGATGTCCAAAGTATTGTGGCAATCACATGTGGAATTTAGAAAGGTTTGTTTGAACTCTACAAATGCCCCTGCGAGCACGAGGTTATTGGAAAGATAACTAGACATACTTAAAGGGCAAACTCACCTCTAACCAAAAGAAAGCCAAAGTCGTGCGAAAATTGGTACCAAACTCATTAGTTTGAATCCGGTTCCAACAGTGCACGAAAAATTTTAAAATTACATTCTGACCAAACTGTAACTCTAAATTGATTTTTGTAAATTCTCACGGTTTCTAAGACACCCTAGAGTTTTTGTGCAACCTAATTTCATGGCTCAAAAACCTCTAAAATCAATTTAGCAAGTCAAAAAATTAGCACAATCCGAAATTACAGCTTTAGCAAGGAACTCTTTTTAATTAAAGGAAGCAAGGTTTGGAATTCTCATCGAGCTTCAAAAGGACATTGATACAGGGTGTCGAGGTGTTTGAGGCTTGCTGAACCAAAACCCTCTTTCTCTCTCTCGATTTCTCTCTTGTCTTCTTTTCTGATTCTTCTTTCTCTCTCCTCTTCACTTCTTCGTTTCTATTTCATTGCACCAGCTGCAATAATGAGACATTTGGCTGAATATTGAACTTATGGGCTTGAGAAAAAAAGTTGGGCTTAATCATGTGGGTGGACTTTAACTTATATTAACTTTTGTTTTACACGCCCATTTCTTACAGCCTTACCTAGTTTTTTTCTGATCAAAGGCAACGAAAAATTCATTTCGTCGCGTTTGATTAGACCAAAGGTGACAAACGACATTTATCATCACACTTGCTCTTATCAAAGGCGACGAGAATAAAATTAGTCGCTATTCCTCAAAGCAACATCTATGCATACTTTTGCATTTGGGCGTGATCATGATGGCGATGAAGATCCACTTTCGCTGCGATACACATAACCTATGGCAAAAAATCACCACTTTCATCGCCAAAAGACTAATTTGATCTCCTCTAACACGAGAAAGCTTAAACTTCGTGGCATTTGGTTGGAGCAACGTAGGCGAATTATTAGTTTCACCACTTTTGAAAGTTCCTAGTCTTATTGCAGGTGATGAAAAAACATCCCATCGTTGTTTCTCATTGCAACAGCGACGAACTTTTGATTTTGTCGTTGTTTCTCCATGTAAGAGGGACGAAACCAATAGTTTGTCGACTAAGGTCGGTTCTAGTCCGTTTTGACTGATGAAATTGACATTTGTCGCAAAAGGGGGGAGTCATGGTGATGAAATTTACCTTTCATCACAATTTATATCTCGATGGTGACGAAATCTGTGTTTTTAGCGATGAAGTTTGTTTTTGTCACGGTAGGGCATCTATGGTGATAGAACTACTTTCGTTGCCAGCCGTCGCGATAGCCCTGATTTTTTGTGATGACGGATGGTTTGATAAAAAAGGCAATTTGGTTTTTGTTTTTCAGTCAAAGAAGGGAATCTGGTTTTAACTGGAGAGTGCTTCATGTGATAGATACACCATGTCATAGTGATGACATGGAGTACTGATCAATTACCAATGCCTGCCAATTATGAATATCATCCTACTCAGTGGTATGCATGCAAGTATTTTATTTTTTGTTGATCGATTACATCACATGTCACTATCATGTGGTATATCAATTATATTAAATTTCTCTTCAATTTTTTTTTGTGGTTGCACAGGTTCCGAGAAACCACTATGCCACTGATGGATGAGTTATGGGCTCTTGATGAAGGGTTACAACTCTTGCACCACGAAATTTACTGACGTTCGTATAGAAAATTGATGCAAAAATCCTCGTTCACACGTTCCATAAGAATGTTTGCTGCATTGGAAATCTAAAGCCAGTTTCCTTCGAATGTGGGACTGTCTTAGGAAGTTCACCAAGCAGAGGATGGAGCACGTATTTTGCAACTCCTGGAGCTTGATCGCAGAATTCCTTAATACCCAATCTGTATTGGTTCAGTTCTCATGCGTGCTTTTTTCTTACCATCGACACTGCAAACCACAGACCCTATTGCCAGAGACCAGAATCTCAATGAATTATATAATTGCCTTCCAAATATATGTATACGTAAAATAACAATCCCGATTCAAGATCTGAGGTTGTCATAGACTATATACGATAGGGCAGATCTTCTTGGAGCTGTAGAAATTGGAGCTGCAGACTATTTACGTCTACAGTTTCTTTCGGCGATCGCGTTGCTCATTTAGCAAGGTCTCTTTCCAGGCTTATTTATTGATGGTGGATTGGAGTTGTTGAACAACACATTCATGAAGATACAAAGTGCACTACAAAAAAAACGGATTTTTGCCACGAAAATTTTCCAACGAAAAATTTTCGTCGCAAATTTGCGACAAATTTTCCAACGAATGGCAAAATTCGTTGGAAATTTCCAACGAAAAAATTTTCGTTGGAAATTTCGTTGGAAATGTCCAACGAAAAATTTTCGTTGGAAAATTCGTTAGTAATTTCCAACGAAATTTCCAACGATTTCAAAAAAATTTGATTTTATTCGGAATTTTTTATATTCGTTGGAAAATTCGTTGGAAATTTCCAACGAAATTTCCAACGAATTTCCATTTTCCGGCAATTTTTTCGTAGTGTACAATTTTCGTTGGAAAATTCGTTGGTAATTTCCAACGATAAATTTTTCGTTGGAAATTTCCAACGAAATTTCCAACGATTTAAAAAAATTTTGATTTTATTCGGAATTTTGTATATTCGTTGGAAAATTCGTTGGAAATTTCCAACGAAATTTCCAACGAATTCCATTTTTAGGTAATTTTTTCATAGTGTACAATTTTCGTTGGAAAATTCGTTGGTAATTTCCAACGAAAAATTTTTCGTTGGAAATTTCCAACGAAATTTCCAACGATTTAAAAAAAATTTGATTTTATTCGGAATTTTTTATATTCGTTGGAAAATTCGTTGGAAATTTCCAACGAAATTTCCAACGAATTTCCATTTTTCGGTAATTTTTTCATAGTGTACAATTTTCGTTGGAAAATTCGTTGGTAATTTCCAACGAAAAATTTTTCGTTGGAAATTTCCAACGATTTCAAAAAAATTTGATTTTATTCGGAATTTTTTATATTCGTTGGAAAATTCGTTGGAAATTTCCAACGAAATTTCCAACGAATTTCCATTTTTCGGTAATTTTTTCATAGTGTACAATTTTCGTTGGAAAATTCGTTGGTAATTTCCAACGAAAAATTTTTCGTTGGAAATTTCCAACGAAATTTCCAACGATTTAAAAAAATTTGATTTTATTCGGAATTTTTTATATTCGTTGGAAAATTCGTTGGAAATTTCCAACGAATTTCCATTTTTCGGTAATTTTTTCATAGTGTACAATTTTCGTTGGAAAATTCGTTGGTAATTTCCAACGAAAAATTTTTCGTTGGAAATTTCCAACGAAATTTCCAACGATTTCAAAAAAATTTGATTTTATTCGGAATTTTTTATATTCGTTGGAAAATTCGTTGGAAATTTCCAACGAAATTTCCAACGAATTTCCATTTTTCGGTAATTTTTTCATAGTGTACAATTTTCGTTGGAAAATTCGTTGGTAATTTCCAACGAAAAATTTTTCGTTGGAAATTACCAACGAATTTTCCAACGATTTAAAAAAATTTGATTTTATTCGGAATTTTTTATATTCGTTGGAAAATTCGTTGGAAATTTCCAACGAAATTTCCAACGAATTTCCATTTTCCGGAAATTTTTTCATAGTGTACAATTTTCGTTGGAAAATTCGTTGGTAATTTCCAACGAAAAATTTTTCGTTGGAAATTTCCAACGAAATTTCCAACGATTTAAAAAAATTTTGATTTTATTCGGAATTTTTTATATTCGTTGGAAAATTCGTTGGAAATTTCCAACGAAATTTCCAACGAATTTCCATTTTCCGGAAATTTTTTCATAGTGTACAATTTTCGTTGGAAAATTCGTTGGTAATTTCCAACGAAAAATTTTTCGTTGGAAATTACCAACGAATTTTCCAACGAAAAGTCTTATTACATTTTCCCGCTCGTTGAATTTCAAAATTCATTTTCTCTTTCTCTCCCCCCTCCCCTTTTCCCGCCGGTCACCCCCTCCCTTTCCGTGCCTGACTTCACCACTCCCACCAACTCCTTCTCTCTCCTCTCCCTCTTTCTTTTTCTTTTCTTTTTCTTTCTTCCTTTCTTCTTCTCCCTTGCTGCTTCTGGGCGTGCATCTTCTGCTTCTGGACGTGCATCTTCTGCTTCCGTTCTTGCTGCGCCGTCGACCGCCTGCTCGCCGGCGACCAGCCCAGCCGTCTTCACGCCGCCGCCTGCCTTGTGTAGTCGTGCCGTCCGTCCAGCCGCTCCTCCCCTCCCCTGTTCGCGCGCGGCTCCGAGCTTGCCGTCGCGCCCGGCGCTGTCCAACCGCGCCCCGCCGCCGCGCGTCGTCGCCCTCAGCCACCACTCGCCGCTCCACCGACCCCATCAACTCCTTCTCTCTCCTCTCCCTCTTTCTTTTCTTTTTCTTTTTCTTTCTTCCTTCCCGTGCATCTTCTGCTTCTAGCTTCTGGTTCCTGCTTCGCTGCTCCCCGCCGGCCAGCCCCTCGCCGGACTGACCACCGCCGGCTTGTCCTCGTTGGAACCAGCGCCGCCGCTCCTCGCCCCTCGCCGGACTGACCACCGCCGGCTTGTCCTCGTTGGTCGAGCTCGTCGCCGGCGCGGGCCGAGCTCGCCCAGATCTGGGCGAGCTCGGCCATCGCCGGCGACGAGGCTGGCCCTCGCCGGCCATGGCGAGGGCCGAGCTCGCCATGGCCGGCGAGCTCGAGCTCGCCCAGATCTGGGCGAGCTCGGCGCTCGCCGGCGACGATGCTGGCCCTCGCCGGCCATGGCGAGGGCCGAGCTCGCCATGGCCGGCGAGCTCGAGCTCGCCCAGATCTGGGCGAGCTCGGCCCTCGCCGGCGACGAGGCTGACCCTCGCCGGCGGCGAGGGCGATTTTTCGAAATAAAATTTTCGAAAAAAAAAATTCAAAAAAAAAGCGAAAAAAGAAATTCGAAAAAAAAAATCGAAAAAAATTGAAAAAAAAAAAATTTCGTTGGAAAAAAATTTTCACGATTTTTCGAACAAAAAAAAATTTTGTAATTTTTCCAACGAAAAATTTTTCGTTGGAAAAAAAATTTCCACGATTTTTCGACAAAAAAGAATTTTTTTGTAATTTTTCCAACGAAAAATTTTTCGTTGGAAAAAAAATTTCCACGATTTTTCGACCAAAATTTTTTTTTTGTAATTTTTCCAACGAAAAATTTTTCGTTGGAAAAAAAATTTCCACGATTTTTCGACCAAAAAATTTTTTTTTTTAATTTTTCCAACGAATTTAGCCACGAGTTTTTCAACGAATTTTCCAACGAAATAAAATTCGTCGCAAATTTCCAACGAAAATTGAAATTTTTCGTTGGAAAAATTTCCAACGACCTATTACCAACGAATTTTTTTTCGTTGGAAAATTCGTTGGAAATTTATTTTCCAACGAATTTTTTCAAATTTTTCGTTGGAAATTTTGTCGGAAAAAAACAGTTTTTTTGTAGTGGTGGGTTTACAAAATGGGGATACCCACAAGTCCTTGGGTTGAATTTGCGGGCATATTCTGAATCTTGGCTGTGATCTTAAGCAAGAAAAGTGATAGTAAGATTCTTTTCTGGAGGCAAACACCTGAACAGGATTATACTCTATTTTACACGATTAGAGGAGGCCATAATTGTTTCCTTTTTTTTTTTTTCACTTCTTTCGACAGGAACGTTTTTGATGTTTCCGAAAACCCTGAACCAAAAGCTGTACCGGTTTGTGATTTTTGGGGGTTAAAAAATTAATTTGGGGTAAATTTGTTAAAGATGTACTAGTTTGAGATTTTTCGTGGTATTAATCCAATAACTAACAGCACATTGGGCTTTCAGAGCAAATTTTTGACACAAGGATATCAACCTTTGAATGTTAGGCTGAAGACAAGAAATATACCAGACAAGGAATTGACACAGTTTAGTGAAAAATATGCTTTATAGTTTGCGGAAGCAAATCGTTATCTTTTAGAACTATTTTATGCAATCGTCGGTAAGTCTTGATGATGATGGTAAAGTGAAAAAACCAAAGGTAACTATCTTATCTTGTATGCTTTTTCTTATATGCGACAATGAAGATTGCTGATGTTTTCTGTCTTGACCTAATGAGAAATTTGTTTTTCTTTTTTCTTTTTGGGATTTTGAAGACACTTGTGTGTTAGTTGCTCAATATTATGAATTACATATGATTGCTAATAAAAAAAGATGTGTGAGAGATTGAAGATATTTCCAGATATCCTTATAAAACCACTTAGACTTTTTTTTTCGGAAAGCCACTTAGACTTAAAATAGTAGAAATATTAACTCGATACAACTCCAAAGGAGCTTCTACTTTTACTATTATAGATATCGTAAGCTAAACTTTACTTGAATAGTAATATTGTGATATTTATAAAGACAAAAAATGAAAGAGCTTAATCTTTTTATTGATTTAGAAAAAAATTGGATAGAAACACTATTTTAAAAAATGTGTAGGTTAGTGGATTAAATTCCGACATTATATTTTCATGTCATAGCACTTTGTTGCTAATTAAACTCCTGTAAAACTTTTTATCATATTGTACTTCATCGTTACATAAATTCTATTAAAGCATATTTATTTTTTGCACTCCACTGATAAAGCACTTGTCCGGAATCGTCATAAAACCCATCTCCTCTTAATAAAAATTGCAGAATGAATTTGAGTGAAAGAAATTTCATTGCTGATCAACTTTCGGTGAAACAATGATCAAGTGAGGCATAAAAGAAGGAAAACAATAAAGACTTGACGATATTGTTCTTTGAATGTTAGGCTGAAGAAAAGATATATGCCAGATGGCAATGTGTCGATTTATTAACAACCGTTCGTACGTCTTGTCGTCGATGGTAAAGTAGAAAAAGTTAAAAGTGAAACAATTTTCCATCTGCATCTTTCATTATTCATTCAGTGGACGTCCCTTTAATTGGAGCATACCTATTGTGACATCCTGAAAATTTATCCATTTGGGATTTGTGAAATATTTAGTTTTATAAATATACTCGTAGTTAGTTCTCGCCCGAAACTGATCATTCATGGGATACTAACCATTAGAGAAAGGCTAATTAGGGATTTAAATTCGTGTGGTTAAGAGAAAATTCGATAGTGAATTGATTTTTTACCATAAAATTGCCGAGGTGACATTTTGAGCCACTGATAGCCGATCCAAGGATAGTTAAGGGTCAGTTCGCCACTATCATAGTGGTGGATCGCGGGTGATTCCGCTGAACCACGAAATGAATTGACGAACGGTCCTGAACTTATATCAAACGATCGTGCCCCTCGGATCTAGTGATTGATTCTCGCGATTTAAATGACAACTGAAATCATCATGAACCAAACGAACTTGCACATGACTCGATTTATTATCAGTCACGGGTCGATATGCGAATTTCTCCAACGAGCCACCCGTTAGTTTAAGAAACGCTAGAGTTGCGTTTAATAAAATTTAATTATTTAATTTAGCCCAAATTGGACATCGAAAAATTAGGAAGTCACAACGGAACGTTAGGACGACGTTGCAGTTGGAACGTGTAATTTTGAATTATCCCAATTCCTTCAGAAAAATTCGATTTCGAGGAGAAATGAGGAAAGTGACCATTTTACCCTTGGGATTTAATAAAGGGCATGTTTTATGTGGGAGGGGCATTTTAGTCATTTTTCCCTAACTTTTTAATTGGACAATTTTACCCTTGGAATTTTATGAAATTCCCAAATTTTCCTTGGATATTTTTGGGTAAGATTCGATCTCGGCCGTCGGTTTCAAGATAAGATCAAATCTGGGCCGTCGATTTTGTTTGTGAGAGAGGGGCAAGATTGTAAATTGCCACTTTGATCCAAATTGCACTATTTGAGTCAAGACCCATTCTCTCTCTCTTCATTTCCTCTCTCTCTCCTTCGGCTCCCCTCTTCCCCTCACCGAACCGGCCGCCTCTCCCCTTGTCGTCGCCGCCACCGTACAGCCACCGCCCGTACGCCGACCGCCGCACCACCGTCGCCACCCCCACGCCATCCCTCTCTTCTCTCTCCCTCTCGCTCGTGTGGCCGCGAGTCGCAGCCAAGGGAAGCCGCGCTACCACCGTGCGCTTATCGCCGTCCGCCGTGCCAAGCCGCGCCGCCGTCCCCGCCAATCGCCGCCACTTTTCACTCTAGCCAAGATAGTCTAGAGCTCGGTAAGTCGCGCTCTAAACCTTAGTTAGGACGTCGGGTATCGACGGATAATTTTCGGGTGAAATCGGGTTTAGTTGGGTGCGGAATTGTACGATTTAGGATGTGGAATTGATTAGTGGGCCTAGGATTGAGTTCGGGAAGTTTTGATGGAAATTTTGAGATCGGAAGTGGGCTGTGGATGGTTGATTAGTGGGCTGTGATGCTCGGTTTGGTTCGTAAATTGGACATTTAGAACCGGCGATTAATTGTGGAAAAATATCGTGAAGAGCCAGAACTGATTTGGTGTGGTTTGGGTATAGAAAAGTACTGATTTGCGTGTTGGTGGCGTGTTTGTATTGTGAGTGAATTGTGGTGATGAAATTGGGTGCGTGGTTGTTTAACTGATTGATTGAAATATGCCTATTGCGTGCACGCTTGGGCTAGATTGAGTTAATTGTTAAATTGGCCATATTGAATGCTTGGTGAGCATGAATTTTGTGAGAATTGATGCATGCATGGGCCATGTGTGATTGGCCATTTTATTGGCATGAAAAAAAGTAAGAAACTGTGCGTATTGTGGCATGTGCGATCTTGAGAATTGTGCTGTCCTGAGGCGTGTACTTCAACGCGGGACGATGCCCAGTATTACAAGAAGACTGCCAACCTGAGGCGTGTACTTCAACGCGGTTTGTGCCGTAGTTGGTAGATGTTGAGCCTGAGGTGTGTACTGTAACGCTGGCCCTGGAGTATTGTGATAAGTTGGTCGCAGTGGACCTGAGGCGTGTACTGTAATGCGGGTCACTGACGAAAGTTGTGGAAAATATGTGATTAGATCGGAACGAATGCGAAAAAATAAGATATGAACGTTTATGTGATTTGTTATGATGTGATTGTGACTAATGTGCAAGTAGCACTCATGATAGGCCCGGGTAAGAACAATTGATGTGCCTGCTATGTGATGATTGAATGTGTGTGATTGTACTTTGTGTGATTGTCTGGAGGTACGTGATAGCCTAGGTGGGGTTTAGGGGTGTACTTACTGAGATGTAGTCTCACGGTTATTTCAACCAAACATTTCAGAACCCCGGCAGGAACAATGAATCCCCCGCCACCACCTAAGCATTTTGGAGTACCAGTGCACACCGAACAGGAAGTTTTAGAGTTTCCTATGGCTGATAATATGACCTGGATTAAGCACACTACTACAGTTTTTGTAGACGTAAGATTGCCTTTGTGGGAGCCCCATATATACACCGCCTGGTTCTTCCGAGACGGGGTAGATCAGTTCGGGCCCGTCCGAGGATTTGACGTCCCTTTCGATTTAGTTGGGGACTGGGACCCGACTGCCGTACCCCCTCCTGACGGCGAATTGACTAGTGCGGAAACTAGTCTAGCACAATTAGGACTGCATCCAGCGCCTGCGACACAGGGATCTTCAGGGGCTGAGAACGAGCCGGAGCCGGAAGGGTCTTTAGCGGAAGACGATCCAATGGATGTGGATCTTGAGTCGATCCCAGAGGATGGGCCAAAAGAGGAGGAACTTGAGGCGGAACCCGAGGATGAACCTACTGAGTCTGCAGAGCCTGAGGAGGAACCAGAGTATATACTCCCATATGAGTAGTGGATGGATCCTAATTTCGTGCCTGAGGACGATTTCTTTAAGGAGCTGGCTGAGGAGGATCAGGACGAAGTTCCAGCAGAATCGGGTGACATAAACCACTCGATTGAGATTGAGGTCGAACCGGAGCCCTCGGAGGAGCAAACTGTTCAGGAGGACTCAGATTCTGAGGACGAATAATCAGATTCAGAGTGGATACCGAGTAAAGGGCGTAGGGGCTAGGTTTAGGGGTTGACAATAGGTTTTTGAGGAGTATCATTTTTAGCAATAGAATATCCAGGTCATCGATCCTTTTTTATATCGGTGATTGTAGTGCGGTGTGCATATGTATATGGCGGATGTGAATTGTGAATATTGTATAAGTTTGATGATGTGAAATGAATATATGTAGATTCTCCCTGATTTTGCCCAGTTTCAAATTGTTCGGGTAATTTGTGGTTTCCGATGTTGATTTAAATCTCTGATGGTTATAAGAGAGGTCGGCGATACCCTGGGATGTCGCATTAATCGACTAGTAGAGGGTGTCGTGCTCTCGATAGGGTACGGGGCGTGACATCCTAGTTTGAGTTGGTATCAGAGCAAGGTCAGCTCGATCTAAACTGGTCGAAATTTGGAGTGATAAGGAATAAAGACCTTGGGGTAGAAATTTGGGAGACCCTAGCGAGTCATAAGGCGGAGTAAGCTATACGTGCCTCCAGATTATTTGTGGTGATTGATTAATTAATTGAATTGATTGTTGTGATGATTGAAGTGCAGGTGCGTTTGGACCCGAGGTAAGTGTTTAGACCCTGTTGGTTGTGGCTTGTGTTGGTAGTGATTGATTGCTTGCTGGGTGAATTCTTGCGTTAATTCACTGTCCAGGACTAGACTGATCTAGTTGGCCTATATTACTAATTCCTGAGTAGAATTACAGCAGGTAGGAGAGTGATAGAATTGTGAAGATGAGCAGTGAACGAAGAGGTATAGGAAGAGTCCCAAGAAGGGCACAGGAAGAGGAACGAGGGTAGAGGTTGTGCTCGAGCTAGAGCTATAGAGGACCTCGAATTGGGTGCTAGAGCAATAGAAAATCCTGGAGTTGGTGGTGGAGCTGCAGTGGACCCTAGAGTCGATATTAGACCTACCGAGGACCCTAGAATGGAAGCGGTCATGAGGACCCTAGAACAAATTGGTAATATAATAGGACAATAGACTCAAGAACGAGCTGCTACGATTGCCCAAGCTGCGGAGGTCACTGTGGCCGCTGCTGCTAATAATAATAATGGAAATCAAGGGCAGGGGCAAGTGAATGTGAATAGGCTAATGCATCAACTGGTAGAGCAATTTCTGAAGCTAAAACTGCCTAAGTTTTCTGGGAGAGGTGACCCTGAGGCTGCACCTCGATGGGTAGAGGAACTCGAGAAAACTTTTTAAGGTATTAGAGTGCACCGATAATGAGACAGTAACTCTGGCGATATACCAGTTGCAGGATAACGCGAATGATTGGTGGAAAGCCACCAGAGATAGGGTCTTTTCAGAAGGTACAGCCCGGACTTGGGCTGCTTTTACTGAAAGTTTTTATGAGAAGTATTTCTTGGCTAGTGCTAGGGAAAGGAAGTTAGCAGAGTTTATGAGACTCCGCCAAGGCCAGATGACGGTAGATCAATAAGAAGCGGAATTTGCGAGATTATCCAAGTTTGCGCCGAGAATGGTAGAGCATCCCAATGACAAGGCGCGAAGATTTATGGACGGATTGAAGGCTGATATTCGCAGCCAGTTGTTACTGGTAAATCTGAGGACTTATGAGAAAATATTTGATAGAGCTCAAGTGCTAGAGCGAGATTAGGTGGACAGGGCTGCTGCTTCTAGGTCGAGGTTTGTCCAAGGTAGGGACAATCGTAATCTTAGGAAGAGGCCGATGTCGAGTAATATACGTTTTGTCCCTCCTATTAGAAGAAATATAGGGAGGCCGACCCGAAATCAGAATGGTCCTTGTAGGACATGTGGGGAAAGGCATGGTAATGGACCTTGTCCAACCCGGGGCGGAGCATGTTATGGATGTGGTAGATTTGGTCATCACATAAGAACTTGCCTCAATCTCAGGCAGGATAAGCCCCCTGCGTTGCCGCCACCTCGGAACGGAAATCAGACTGGAGCGGCCCAGACAGCAAACCAGAATAGGTCTCAAGCGCAAGGACGAGTGTATGCTATGGCCAGAAGAGAGGTTGAGAACGCGCCAGGGGTTATCACATGTACGATTTCTCTGTGCAACCATGCTGCATATGCTTTATTTGACCCTAGGGCGTCACATTCTTTCATATCTGAACAGTTTGTTGAGTTGATTGGAATAGAACCACAATTGCTTGATGTGGTGTTATGCGTGACGACTTCCTTGAATGATAAGATGCTAGTATGATGGGGTGTCCAGACTGTAAGATTGTGATTGGGGATAGGGAGGAAAAGATTGATTTAGCGGTTCTGGCTATGTATGATTTCGATGTGATAGTGGGAATAGACTGGCTGTCTAAGTAGAGGGCCGTAATGGATTGCAATAGCAGGGTGATCCAATTTAATCCCGTTGGACATCCGGAATTCAAATTTATAGGAAGTCGAGGAAGACCCTTGATTCGATGGATTTCGTCGCTGGAAATGACAAAGTTGCTGAGTGAAGGATGTCAAGGATTTCTAGCGGTAGTAGTTGATTCGATGGTTGAAGAGCCGAGGCTTGAGGATATAGCGGTAGTGTGCGAGTATCCTGATGTGTTTCCTCAGGAATTGCCGAGATTACCACCAGAAAGGGAAGTAGAGTTTGTAATCGAGTTGGCGCCTGGAACTAAGCCAATCTTGAAGGCACCTTATAAGATGTCATTATCGGAATTAAACGAATTAAAGATGCAAATGCAGGAATTATTGGATAAGGGATTTATTCGTCCCAGTGTGTCTCCGTGGGGAGCGCCAGTTTTATTTGTGAGAAAAAAAGATGGATCATTGAGGTTATGTATTGATTATAGGCAGCTGAATCAGGTGACGATAAAAAATAAATATCCCTTGCCAAGGATTAATGATTTATTTGACCAGTTACAATGGGCTTCGGTGTTTTCTAAAATTGATTTGAAAACGGGATATCATCAGTTGAGGATTAGGAAGGAGGATATTCCGAAAACGGCATTTAGGACGAGATATGGACATTATGACTTTACGGTAATGCCGTTCGGATTGACAAACGCCCCTGCTGCCTTTATGAATCTGATGAATCGGGTGTTTAAAGAATTCTTAGATCAGTTCGTGATCGTTTTTATAGATGACATATTGGTGTATTCAAAGAGTCCAGAGGAACATGAATTCCATTTGAGTAAGGTTTTATAGACTTTGAGAGAGAATGCACTGTATGCTAAGTTTAACAAGTGTGAATTCTGGCTCAGTCAAGTAGCATTTCTCGGTCATGTGATCTCTAAAGAAAGAATCTCAGTGGACCCATCGAAAATTGAGGCAGTAATGAAATAGCCTAGACCGACGATGGTAACAGAAGTTTGAAGTTTTCTGGGTTTGGCTGGATATTACCGCCGGTTCGTGAAAGGATTTTCGGTGATAGCAACACCGCTAATGCATTTATTGAAAAAGGAAATGAAATTTGAATGGACTGATAAATGTGAAAAGAGTTTTCAGGAGTTGAAGCATAGATTAACAATGGCACCGGTGTTGACGATTCTATCAGGACCCGGAGGATATGAGATATATAGTGACGCATCGTTGAAAGGATTAGGGTGAATATTGTATAAGTTTGATGATGTGAAATGAATATATGTATATTCTCCCTGATTTTCCCCAGTTTCAAATTATCTGGGTAATTTGTGTTTTCCGCTGTTGATTTAAACCTCTGATGGTTATAAGTGAGGTCGGCGATACCCTGGGATGTCGCATTAATCGACTAGTAGAGGGTGTCGTGCTCTCGATGGGATTCGGGGCGTGACACCGATAATGTCAAAAGGCCCTAGGCTTGTCTACCGAAATCACAATAATTTCGAGATGTACGGACAATGGATGTGATCATATCTACTTTTTCTTATATGTGACAGTGAACATCGTTGACGTTTTCTGTCTTGTCCTAATGAGACAGTTCTTTTTGTTTTTAAATTGGAGTGATTTGTGTAAGTTGTTTGAATAAGATTATTAGGCTCTATTTATTTTGCAAAAAATAAATAATTTAAAAATATTTTAAAAAAAATAATCACTTGTATTACTTACAAAAATGGTTACACAAAAAGTATTTTCATTTTCAACAAAAATGTAGATTGCTGTTAATAAGGATAACATTTTGTATTGATTAATTAATTCAAGCAATCCGAACGATCATATTTATGAAAATATTTTTTAAATAATTTATTTTCTACAAAATAAATGAAGCCTTAATTTCGTTGCATTCGATAAGCTTTTGGTCTTATAAAAAGGCGATGAAAATAGAACTTCGTCTCTATTTTTTTTTTTTTGATAATCGAGGATCCACATGTACGGCCGATAGTCAATAGCGACTATATCTCGAGGGGAACTAGCACAGCAACCCACCAACATGACCCCCCACTTAAATCGCGATAGTAGTGCTAGGGAATTGATCCCAGGTCCCACAGGTAAAGACTGGGAACGCCCTAACCAGCGTAGCTGCCCATGGGTGGGTGAATTTCGTCTCTGTTTCTCAATGCACTAGTGACAAACTTTTGATTCTGCTGGTTTTCCAATGCAACAACAACGAAAGTCTTACTTCATCACCTAAGGTTGGTTTTAGTTTGCATTAACGCGACAAAACTGATATTTCGTCGCCATAGAGTGGAGCAATGGTGACAAAATTTATGTTTTATCGTGTTTGGTCTCTCGATGGCAACTAAATCTGTGTTCCTTTGCCATTAACTAGCCTATGGCAACGAAGTTTGTCTTCATCATGGTAGGGTATCTATGGCGACCAAATTATTTTTGTTGCCCTAGCCCTAATTTCATGTAGCGAGGGTGTTTTTTGAGACCATCTCGACTAATGAGTCTTGAGAGAAAGTATTTTACGTGATAAATACATCATTCAATGAAGTTTGTCTTGTCAGGGTAGGGTATCTATGACGGCAAAATTATTTTCGTTGCGCTAGCGCTGATGGAGGGAGGGGATAGAAGAGGGTGTTTTTTGACATCATCTTGACTATTGAGTTTTGAGAGAAAGTATTTTATGTAACAGATATATCATGCAACAATATTAACTTAGAGTAACTAACCAATCACATTGCCCACCTATTACGAATCTCATTCTACGTAGCTCTATGTATGTATGCTTCTCACTTTCTAATGATCAGTGACACAACATGTCCCTATCGTGTAGTGTATCGCCGCATAAAATACCTTCTTAAATTTATGGTTTCCACGGGTTACACGCTCTCCATGCACTACAAAAAAAGTTGGTTTTAGCGACGAATTTTGTCACGAAAAATTTGGCAAAATTCGTCACTAAACGAATTTTGCCACGAAATTAGTGACGGAAAAAAATTCGTCGCTAATAGGCTGTCGCAAAATTTAGCGACGAAAAATTTCAATTTTCGTCACTAAATTGCGACGAAAAAAAATTCGTGGCTAATTTTTCGTGGCAAAATTCGTGCTTAATTTGCCATGAACTGTATTTGTTGCAAAATTTGTTGCTAATTATTCATGGCAAAATTCATCACTAATTTGCCACGAACTTTATTTGTGGCGAAATTCGTCGCTAAATATTCTTAGCAAAATTCGTCGCTAATTATTCGTGGCAAAATTCGTCGCTAATTTGCCACGAATTGTATTCGTGGCAAAATTCGTTGCTAATTTTTGTCGAAATTTTTTTTTGTTGGTCACAAAATTGCGACAAAATCTATTCGTCGCTAATTATTCGTAGCAAAATTTATCATTAATTTCCCACGGACACTTTTCGTGGCAAAATTCGTGGCTAATTTGCCACCAATTTTTTTTTGTCAGTATTTTACGACGAACTTATTCGTGGTAAAATTTGTCACTAATTTGCCACGAAAAATTTTGACTTTTGCCACAAACATTACTACAAAAATCCGTCGCTAATTTGCAACAAAATTTTTTTCGTGGAAAAATTTGTCGCTAATTATTTGTGGCAAAATCCGTCACTAATTTTTTGTGACAAAATTTGTCGCTAATTTTTCGTGGCAAAATCGATCGCTAATTTTTCGTGGCAAAATTCGTCGCTAAATTTGTCTTCCAAGAACATCAATTCGCAGAATCTAACCCATGAATACTGAAAAGCACCAAAATATGCAAGAAAGTTAAAGAAAGCGAAGCAAACCCACATTACATTAATGCCCAAAGATGTACATCTACATAACAACGATTCAAAGTCTCCATAATCAAGCGTACAACCAAACACCCTCCAACATGACAAAGATCTAACCACATTCCCTTTTATAATCTCTCCCCGGATCCTCCTGGCGAGCTGGATGTCCTTGGGCATGATCGTGACCCGCTTGGGGTGGATGGCGCAAAGGTTGGTGTCCTGGAACAGCCCGGCGAGGTACGCCTCAGCCACCTCCTGGAGGGCGGCGACGGCGCTGCTCTGGAACCTGGGCGATCTCCTGCACCAACCGCTGGTATGTCGGTATAAAAAGTTAGGAAAATCTGAGTATTGCCCTCTTGACAAAGTTGATGCGCAAACTCAAGCTAAAAGAGTACTGCTCTGCACATAGAGCCATCAAGATAACTCTCAACTCCAATGTTGCACAAAACTCAGACCAACCAGCTCTCAACTCCAATGTTGCACAAAACTCAGACCAACCAGCTCCCTCATAACTAATAAGCAAAACCACAATATCTATTACTATGTCCAAACGGCCACTACATTATTCTAGTCACACGTATTCAATCCCAAGCTGAAGGCTCAAACAACCAACTAGAAAGTTCTAGTCACACATACTAAAACTGCACCCGTGGAGAGAAAGCTACAAAGACATATTCTAACAAAAAAAAAGTAGTATTACCGTTAGTTGGAGCATATAATGGACATTGGTTTATTCCTAACTTGTGGTGGGTAATGTCTCACCCAATAAGTACACTTACTCATTGGGACCAATTATGATGAAGCAGTCGGACTTTGATAAATTGCAGCAATTTTGTGCAAAATATTTAGTGACTTCTGGTGCAATTATACGTAAAGAAAAGTTATAAACAATTGACTCACCAGAGACAACAGAAATTGCTGATACTAGAGGACCATAAACACTTGTTGAACTTTTAACAGAATCGATACATATGCATTGAACAAATGCAACAACTAATAACTTGGCCTATAAATAGATAATGCTGAAGCAAGCTTACCCTCGAGTTTGTGTCGCTCATCATTGCTCATCATTGTGCCCATCACCTACTGGATTGTGGGAGGTACAGAAGGAACCTCGTCGTGATCGAGGTTGAGGTGTCGCAAGATCAATTGCATTTGTTGTTTCATTCCTCTTATTTCTTCGTCCTTCTGTACAAGTAAATGTTTTAGTTGGCACAATTCTTGGGTCATTTACTCCTCATGTCGTGTCCTCCTTGAAACAACCGTATTAGAAGATGAAGTTGTAGCAGCCTGCGTTGTGTATATCCTTGACAATGATCCCATCCCAAATATTTGTCCTCTTCTCATCCCACCCGATGCCTCCACCTATAATGCCATACTGTCAACCGATGGCTTGGACGCAGCAACACCATCACCACCACTAGTAGTAGTGCTCATTAAAAGTTCATCATGTTTATCATACATTAATAATATAGATGAAAATAAAATAACTTCATATATATAACTACCATAAATGTTAAAAGCATTCATGGTTTTCATTCTAGTTTTCAAAAAGTCCAAAGTACAACCTTACTTACATACCTTAATAGCTTTTGCTCAATCGCCAGTCGATGTCTTATCTTTTTTTCTTAAATGTGCGTTCAAATGTAGCTATAAATGTTGGTTCCGTCCCCAATTGATCTGCCTACAAAATATAAACATAATTGAGTAATCATTGAATTAAATTAACTTACAACATGTCATGTTTAGGATACTTACCATTCTTTTTCTATGCTCTCTGATGTTGATAAAGCCCCCAGCATCTGTGGCAGACCCTTCGCTAGAACTAGAAGCTCGATTCTTCTTATTCTGTTCACTGATTTGCTTATGCTTTTCGATGTCCCAAGTTCTCTTATTTTTCGTTTAATTGTCAGCCGTAATAAATCCGGTTTTTCTTGACTTTTCTTTGCTCTATTCATCACATTTCGCATGTGATCACTGGCTTTCTTCTTAAAAATTCTTCTAACTTCTTTCTCTTCCGCTTCATCCCACCTAAACTTCCGCTGCAATCAATAAAAAAACACCTGTACACTTATTACGAGGGTCACATATCCATTACCATGCACCATCAGTATACTGCACCGAACTTAGTTTATGAGAAAATAGAATGACAAAACTTATCTTAAAACTCATTCCACCACAAGTCCTTTACTTCTTTTGTAGTGTTGGTCCAACTAATATACTACCCCATCCAACAGTTATTGACTATTTTATTAAGTTCCCTCACAACATACGTAGCATCCGTGAATCTGCAAACAGGTTATAACGATAATTTGCAACATGGACAATTCAATTGACATCCATAATAATAATTTACATATACTTAAAAAAATGCAAGTACTTACGAATCTCCACATGGGCATATCATGAATCGGCTATCTTCTTCATCATTCGAGTGTTGCATTGAAGAAGAAGGTGGAACCGAAGGCAATGGAACTGTAAGAGATTCAGTTCGCATGTCTCTAAGTTTTCCCCTAATATGTTCTTGAGGGTCGGAGGAAGAGCCAATGTGTCCATGTTGTCCATCAGCATGTAGTGGTTCAGGGTTAGACGAAAGGGCAGGGGAAGAGGAAAGGGACGGGGACGAGGACGAGGAAGGGGAAGGGCCTGGTCTTCTTTGTGAAGCTACACCACGACGCATGTGACCTCCACGTTTATACTAACAAGTTGGAAGATTAGACAAATATGTTAAAAAATATGAATATGTATTAGTGACACATAATGACGTACGTCGTGAAGCTCACCATTTTGTTTTTGAGAGCAAGAGATAGACTTGAGAAAATGAAACAAACTTGCTATCGCCCCATGATAAGAAGCAAGCTGTCCGGAAATGTCTACGAGCTTCTTTAGCTTGTATTTTGCCACAAATAACAGTTGTGGTAACTGTCTACAAAAACATTCATTCAACTAGAACTTAAATATTAGCTCTTTTCTAGTGATTATTATGCAAGAGGAAAACATGAGTGAAGCAACATGATGTTGAGAAGAAAACTCATGTGCATTAATGTTGATTTTAAAATCCTTGACAAGCTTGTGTATATTGACAATATTCGTCATCACATTATAATCCTACATGACATGATCACAGTAGCCTATTTTTTATTGGTTTCAATATTCAAACCTAGATATAAATAAAACAATAATGAAACGACTCCGAAACGCTAAAAAAAACACAAACCGAACCAAAAGTACTGTTCAAACATAATGGTTTTTTTGCTCAAAAACTCATCTAAACGACTCCGAAATGCCAAAAAACGACATGCGTCATGGCCAAAGGTGGTGAATAGTGATTAGCGGGCCGTTTCCACTTTACCGACCAAATTTCAGCTCATTCCGACCAAATTTTAGCTCATTCCGACCAAATTTCAGCCAAATTTTAACTCAAATCCGACCAAATTTCAGCTCATTCCAACAAAATTTCAACCCAAATCTGACCAAATTTCAGTCCATTTCCACTCGGCGAATGGAACAAATTCACCAGAATTCCAATTATGGCTAACAGAACAATTCCAATTACCACGAACAGAACAATACATTCAACCCGAGATAAGTCGAATCAAATTCTCCGCAAATTGAAAGCTAATTCCAGTTACCTCGAATAGAAAAATACTTAAGCAAAAGCAAAAGCAGCAGACCCAACATAATTCGTCCAACATAAGCAAAAGTAGCAAACCCAACATAATTCGTCCAACAGAAACAAAAACAGCAGACCCAACATAATTTGTCCAACAGAAGCAAAGGAACAGTGCTCGCCCGAGACCAAAAGTGCAAAAAATTTAGAGAACGTACCTCCTCTAAAACTCTCGGACGACGATCCTCGTCAAATGGATCCTCGCGGTGGGTCCTCGCGATTGTGCTGAGTCCTTGTGCTTGCGCTAGCTCGTTGCGGTTGCGTTGGGTCTGGGTCCTCCTGCTTGCGCTAGGTCCTCCCCGCTGGGTCCTCGCGCTTCCCAACGTCCGCCGTCAAAGGGTTCCTTTGTCCAAGAAGAAATAGCGCTGAAGAACGTCGAATCCGAAGATCGCCAATTCGAAGGTCGCCGAGAATCGATCGATTGATAGAGAGAGACAGAGGCAGAGAAGACGGAGAAGAGGAAGAGAAAACCCTAAATTAGCCAGAGAAGAAAGACAGAAAAGCCTAATACTAGTCCTACTCGCAAATAAAGACGACGCAGTTTACTAATTTCCGCCGAAATTAGCCACGGATTCAAATTCGTGGCTAATTCCATTGCAAATTAGCCACGAATTTTAATTTTGTCACGACAAATTTGAATCGAACTATAAAATTGTCACGGAAAACCCTAATATTTTTTTCGTGGCTAAATCCGTGGCTAATTTGCCACTAATTTAGCCACGAATTTGAGTATTTCCGGCACCTTACCCGACTAATTTATTTTTCCATGGCTAAATCCGTGGCAAATTAGTCACGGATATAGCCATGAATCTCAAGTCTCCTCCCACACGACTAATTTATTTTAATCCGTGGCTGGCCACGGAAATGAACTCTCCCCCTGCACGCTTGAATTTTTTTTAATCCGTGGCTAATTTGCCACGGATTTAGCCACGGATTTCAATTCTCCTCGCACACACATGACTAATTTATTTTTTTTCAAATTCGTGGCTAAATCCGTGGCTAATTTGCGACGGATTTAGCCACGAATTTCAATTCTCCTCGCACACACATGACTAATTTTTTTTTTCAAATTCGTGGCTAAATCCGTCGCAATCCGTGGCTAATTTGCGACGGATTTAGCCACGAATTTCAATTCTCCTCGCACACACACAACTAATTTATTTTTTTTCAAATTCGTGGTTAAATCCGTGGCTAATTTGTGATGGATTTAGCCACGAATTTCAATTCTCCTTGCACACACGACTAATTTATTTTTTTTCAAATTCGTGGCTAAATCCGTGGCTAATTAGCCACGGATTTAGCGGTAGACATAGCAGAAGTGCTAGGAATAGGAGGAGTAAAGGTACCAGATTCTTGGAGAACGGTGCGAAGATCCTCTAGGGACACTAGTGTAAGGGACGATCCATGGGAAGAAGCTTCGACAGTGGCAACATTGGTAGATGGACAAACAGAGGGACCACGGCTATGAGGTTGAGTGATCGATCCCGTGGGTTGCATAGGTCGTAGCCGATAACAATCTGATGCCAAATGACAATGTCGGTGATAGTGTTTGCAAAATGGGCGGCGCTTGGAAGAAGAACACGAAGTGGCAAGTACTACATCCGTAGGTGTGGATATGAGCACAATAAAACGTTGCGTTTTCAAGGTAGCCAGCCGAGTCTCCTCATTTAGTAAATTTGATATAACTATCTCAATAGAAGGAAAATGATCTCTATGTAGAATGGAGGCTCTCACGGGTTCAAACTCATCATTTAGAGCCATAAAAAATTACATGACATGAATACGATCACGATGTTCAGCAACTTTGCAAATATTTCCATCCCCTTCCAAGTACGGTTCACACAAGATCAACTGATCCCAAATAGCATGCATAGATGATAGACAATTATTAATGGACTGACCTGGCTCCTGACGCATGTGATATAAAGTCCCTAACAACCGATACTGATGGGCAACATCTGAACTAGAATAACGACGATCAAGAAGATCCCAAGCTTCCTTTGCTGTATTAAAAAGGCCAAACTGGAGTTGTATAGATGGAATTGAAATGTTTCGAAACCATGTGAGAATTTGATGATTTCTGTTATCCCATTCATCCAAACGATCCACAAATTTATCATCAGTTTCTTTAGCAAATCTAGTAGGTACCCTGATTTCTTCGGTGACATAACGCCAAAGCCGGTGTCCTTTCAAGAAACTTGATATTTCTTGAGACCATAAAATATAATTATAACTATTCAAAATAGTCTGAATTGGCATTGAGACTTCCATTCTATCCATGATAGGCACTTTACTACAATAGAATCAGCATAATCTAGTATACCGAGAGCATATATGGGAAAAATAACACCAAAAACGAACTCAGGACGTCGGAATACCTCAAGAACTGGTTGGAGAACACCGAAAACCGGTCAGGAAATGGTTGAACCGGTCGAAAAAGCGACGGAACCGGTCTGGTCTGAACCGGTCAATGGATGGTCAACGCAGGTCAACTTCGGTCAACGCCGGTCAAATGAACGACGTTGCAGTGACATGGCAGATGACGTGGGTGATGACGTGGCAAAGTGACATTAGTAACTCTGGAGTGGTTGGTGCGTGTAGGCGCGTGCAGTTGGGGGAGGCGCGTGGATCTCACGCGCAAAATGTCGAGCAACATGTGAGGGGCGCATCCAGAGGAGGAATATAGCGAAACTTGACTGGATGACTTGACTGAGGGCGATGAGTCGTGGGTTGGTATTGGTTTTTGGAGAAACACGGCGAAGGATGTCCAAATCACCTCCGACCAGCGATGGGCTACCCGGGTCTGAGGCGTGGTGGCGCGTGGTAGTGCGTGCAGTGGTGTCAGGCGGCTGTTGGTGATGAAATTTCATGACGTGGGTCGTCTGAGGGCGGCGTGTCTGCTGGTGGTCTCGATTTTTTGAAATGAGCAGCGGAAGTATGTCAAGCAGTCATGAAAAGCTTCGGTGTTGTCGAAGAACCGAGGCGGCGCGGCCGATGCGGTTGGCGTCGTGGCGGCCATGGTGTGGCAGACTTGATGGGCGCTCCTCATGTAATAAGAGCTCTGATACCAAGTTGAGATATGTGAATTTATGTATTAATCTTGCTTGAATGAGAACTACAAGTCCCTTTAAATAGGGCAAAGGTGAACAGTAAAAAGTGAATAGTAAACCCTATGAACAGTAAACCCTAAATTATGTATTATATCTAACACCACAAAAGTCCCAACTATTATTAACAAAATGAGTTAACTGAATATTCAGCTTTTCTTGTTTTTTTCTTTTAGTTTACTGCAAAGGTAAATGTGACTGTTAGGTTTGAGTTTCGGCTCGCCAACGACCGGCAAATGTTTTGGCCTAGGAAAAAAACAAAAAGCTACCTTCACATGCCAAAAATTTCCGTGCAAAACTACAGGAAAATAACAAAGTAAATTCCAAATTTTCTAAGGATTTCAATTCTATCATAACCTTTTGATTCTATCAGAAAAAGTATCAAATCTCTTAACAAAGATTCGCCAAGAGCAAAGCAAGAAGCTTAAACCAAAAAGACGGTGAGGAGCATCAATGGCTCCTGCTGAGAGCTGATCTAATCCAAGGAAGACAAAACCCTCGTGCTTAGTTAATTAAATATTTTTTTTCAGGCAGTGCTAGAACACATGGAGCATCTTTAGAAGAAAAATGACATAAATAGTTCTTGAACTTTGACCCAATATCTTGTGTAGTATCTCAATTTCTAATTTATTCAATGTGATCCCTAAATTTTTTATAATTGCTCAAACTAATCCCTAAATTATATGAAAATCTTTAATGTGGCCCATGAATTTTTAATTTGTTCAATATGGTCCCTAAACTTTGATAAAACTATATGTAAATGTTATTATTTTAAGTTCAAGGATAATAGAGTATTTTCATATAGTTCATGGACTAATTTGAATATATACAAAAAGTTCAGTGACCACATTGAACATATTAAAAATTCAGGGATCACATTACACATTGAGTTAAAGCTTATGGATCACATTAAACAAATTGAAAATTCGGGAAACATATTGCACAATAGACTAAAGTTTGAGAACTATTCGTGTCAGTATCCCTATTTAAAATGATAACCCCATGCATGGTTTTCGAAGAGCACCGTTAATTATAAAAAGGACATTTGTCATATTTTTCATATATCAAAATTTGATAATTCCTACGAATTAAAATTTGAAACAAAACATAAGCACAAAGAACCTAATAAAGCCACGTTTTGTTGGAATGAGATAGGTAGGTCAACTTGCCATTTTTCTTGGAAATTGAAATCTCGAGGGGAGCAACACACTACAAAAAAACAAGGATTTAGCCACCGAAATTTGCGACGAATATTTTTTCGTTGCTAATTTCCGACGGACTTTGCGACGAATTTTTTTCCGTCGCAAATTTGCGACGAAAAATTAAATTAGCGACGGAAAAAAAATTCGTCGCAAATTACCGACGAATTTTGCGACGAAAAAAAATTCGTGGCTAATTTGCGACGGAATTTGCGACGAAAAAAAATTCGTGGCTAATTTTCCACGGATTTTTGCCACGAAAAAAAATTCGTGGCTAATTTGCAACGGAATTAGCCACGAAAAAAAATCGTGGCTAATTTGCGACGGAATTATCCACGAAAAAAATTTCGTGGCTAATTTGCCACGGATTTTTGCCACGAAAAAAAATTCGTGGCTAATTTGCGACGGAATTAGCCACGAAAAAAAATCGTGGCTAATTTGCGACGGAATTATCCACGAAAAAAATTTCGTGGCTAATTTGCCACGGATTTTTGCCACGAAAAAAAATTCGTGGCTAATTTGCGACGGAATTAGCCACGAAAAAAAATCGTGGCTAATTTGCGACGGAATTATCCACGAAAAAAATTTCGTGGCTAATTTGCCACGGATTTTTGCCACGAAAAAAATTCGTGGCTAATTTGCGACGGAATTACCCACGAAAAAAAATCGTGGCTAATTTTCGACGGAATTATCCACGAAAAAAAATTCGTGGCCAATTTGCCACGGATTTTTGCCACGAAAAAAAATTCGTGGCTAATTTCCGACGGAATTAGGCACGAACAAAATTAGTCGCTAATTTGCGACGGCATTAGCCACGAAAAAAAATTCGTGGCTAATTTGAAACGGAATTTGCCACGAAAAAAAATTCGTGGCTAATTTGGGACGGAATTTGCCACAAAAATGAAATTCGTGGCTAATTTGCGACGGAATTTGCCACGAAAATAAAATTCGTGGCTAATTTGCGACGAAATTAGCGACGAATTTTTTCCGTTGCTAATTTGCGAAGAAAAAAAACATTTTTTCGCATATTTGCAACGGAATTTGCGATGAAAAATTCTTCGTAGCTAATTTGCAACGGAGTTAGCGATGGATTTCACCGTTATTTGGAGCCCGAACTTTGGTGTCAAATTTCTAGGAATTCTGGGATGAATTTAATTGGACGGTGTCGATATTATTGTGGCAAGCCGCGATATTACTCGGGATAGGTGAAAAGTGAATTTTTGACCGGGTGTTAATTTGGACTGATAGACTTCTCTCGCGGTGTATTTTTATTAATACCATTTGGTCAAATCCTAAATTATTAATTAGAATTTTTCGGGACCGTTAGATTGTTTTTGAATTCGAATCGTGGCCGTTGGATCGCAATTATTGCGATTTGACTTTTCCTCTTTCTCTCTCTCTTTACCCTTTTTCCACGCTGGTCCCGCCCTCATGCGCCTGACACCACTTACTCCATCATTTCCCCTTTCTTCCTCTTCTTCCTTTTCTTTTTCTTTTTCTTCTTTCCTTTTCTTCCTTTCTTCTTCTCCTTCTCTCTCTACCCTTTTTCCATGCTGCAGGTCCCCCCCTCATGCGCCTGACACCACCTACCCCCATCATTTCCCCTTTCTTCCTTTTCTTCTTTCCTGTTCTTCCTTTCTTCTTCTCCATCGTTCGCTGGTCCTCTTCTTCCGCTCGGCTTCTGCTTGTTGCCGCACTTCTCGCCGGCTTGGCCTTCGTCGGACCAGCTCTGCCACGCGTTGCCTTCTTGCCACCAAACCGCCACCACCCCGGCTAGCCCGTCGCCGCCCACGACCGCCATTGCTGACTTGTTTCAGCCAGCACGCGGGTCGCACCTCCCGCAACCCAGCCGCCGGTCCGCCCACGCCTGCCCTCACCGCTTGCTACTGTTGTCCCAACTGCTGAGACCACCATCGCCAACCTCCATTTCAGTCGCTCCCTTTGCCGTGCTCGTTTGCCGCCGTTCGTCGCCCGTCCGCCAGTCGCCGAGCCCGAGCCGCGGACCGCCCCCGTCGCCGCCCTTGTCATCGCGTCGTCGCCGGCGTTAGCCGAGTAAGTTAACCCCTAATCCCGTGTTTAGGATGTTAAACTTGCTTAGGGTAGTTTAAATATTGTTTAGATTAATTTATTAATTGTTTAGTTAATTGGGATTAGGTAACAGGGTATCGGTAGATGTGCGATAAGTTATCGTGAATGTGGTGATACGCTATCAATTATATTATTATTGTTGATTATGTTATTAATATTAATATTTTCAGAATTATTTATTATTTTATTATTTTCGAATTGAAATATTAATATTTTATTATTAAATAATTAAATTCCGAAAATTAAATATTAGTATTTTGGATGATTTTCAATATCGAATTGTGATGCCAATGTTGGATTACGCCGTATAAATTGGCGTATTTCGAAAATGATTTGAATTATTTCGATTCGAGGTTATATTTTGAATTGTGGAAAATAAATTATTTTATGATGCTTATTTAATAATTAATTTCCAAATTTATTTATTATTATTTCAGAAAATCTTGAATCTCAAATTATGATTTCCAACTTGTATGGTGATGATTATGTCGTCAATTGTCATATGAAATTGATTATTTGACAAATTGTTTTCAATGGAAGTTTCCAAGGAAAATTTATGGGATTTTTGGAAATAATTTATTTTTATGGTTATGCCAAGTAATTATAGTGATGCTTCTCGACCTCGCCGGCCAGATCTGGCCGGCGAGGTGACATCGCCCATGGCCGGCAAGGTCTAACTCGCTGGCCTCAGCCGGTCACCGGTCGCCAGACCGGCGACCGGAGAAAAATATGTAGGGAAAAGATGCGAAAAAAAAATTAAAAATTAAAAAAATTATTATAAAAAAATAAAATATGAAGTCAATTTTTTTTGTAGGTACGTATCCATTTGAAAGTTTCGCAGACGAAGTGAACGTTGCAATTCTCATCAAATTGAGCACTTTCTACTACAAAGATTTCAGTCAAATACTTGGGTAATTGTTTTATTTTTTAAAATTTCAAAGTAATAAATTTATTGATTAGTTTTTGTTTTAATTTTTTACGAGATTTTGTTATTTTTATATAGACACAATGCAAGGAGACAGGGCTTGGATGTATAATAAGAACTTACCTGGACGTCGAGGATTGACCGATGAGTTTTGTGCTGGGTTGGAACTATTTTTGGATTTCGCTAGTAGTAAATATGAGTTGATGGATGGAAATAAGTTAAGGTGTCCGTGTAGAAAGTGCAGTAATGGTAAATTTCATGTGTGTGATACAGTTAGAGAACATCTTTGTAGATTTGGGTTTACTCCAAACTACTATAATTGGACTTGTCATGGTGAACCTTTTATATCTGATGAAGGATATGGAATAAGTGATCAATTTTCAGTTAGGGAAGAATGTAGCTATTATGACCAATTGAACCCATACCAAAGGATGGTGATTGATGCAACTGGTCATAATGCTGTTTCAAATCCGAACCATGCAAGTACTAGTTTCACTCCTACACTTGAGGAAGAGATAGGAGTAACAGATTTTGATGAGAATGTGTGTAATGAAACGTTTCCATCTAATCAGTTCTGGGAAGTGTTGAAAGCAGCAGATGAACCTTTATGGGCAGGTTGTGACAACCATACTCAGTTATCAGTGACAGCAAGATTGTTGAATATCAAGGCAGAGCATAATGTGTCTGAGAATTGCTTTAACTCTTTTGTTGAAGTAATGCGAGAAACAATGCCTCGTGATAACATCATGCCAAGTGATTTTTACGATATGAAGAAGTTAGTGAATAACTTAGGTCTTCCAGTTGAAAGGATTGATGTATGTAGTAGGGGTTGTATGTTATATTGGAGAGATGATGAAAATGCAGAATCTTGCAAATTCTGTAGCCTTCCTAGGTACAAGATTAACAGGTCGCAAGGTCATAATCGGAGGCAGGGTCATAATCAGAAGCGTAGACCATGCAAGCAAATGTTTTATCTGTCCTTAATCCCAAGATTGCAAAGGCTTTATGCGTCTCAAGCCACTGCTGAACACATGACTTGGCATGCAAATCATGAAACAGAAGAGGGTCTAATGTGTCATCCTTCAGATGCAGAGGCCTGGAAACATTTTGATAGAACATACCCTGAGTTTGCGATGGAGCCTCGAAATATCAGGCTAGGTCTCTGTGCTGATGGATTTACCCCATTTGGAAAATCAGGAAAAAGTTATTCATGTTGGCCAGTTATCGTAACTCCGTACAATCTTCCACCTGGTATGTGCATGAAGACACCTTATATGTTTTTGACATTGATCGTGCCCGGCCCGCAAAATCCAAAAAAGTTGATAGATGTTTATATGCAACCATTGATTGAAGAGTTACAACGGCTATGGAATGAAGGTGTCGTTACGTATGATGTTTCTACTAAGCAAACATTTGTAATGAAGGCTGCTCTTCTTTGGACGATAAATGACTTTCCAGCATATGGAATGTTATCTGGATGGAGTACAGCTGGGATTTTAGGATGTCCGATATGTTTGGAGAGATCGAAATCATTCAGATTAAGACATGGTAAGAAGCCCTGCTATTTTGACTGTCACAGACAATTTTTGCCGATGAATCATACATTCAGAAGGAATAAAAAAGAGTTCATGAAGAATAGGATTGAAAGAACTCATCCACCGTTGAGGTTGTCCGGTGATCAAATATGGGAGCGAGTGCAGGACTTTCCAACTGTTATTGAAAACCCTCATGGCACAACAATTGCGTACGGAAGTGCACATAAGTGGACTAAACGCAGTATATTTTGGGATCTACCATATTGGAAGGCCCATCTTATTCATCATAATCTTGACGTCATGCACATTGAGAAGAATGTTTTCGACAATGTCATAAATACTGTTATGGATGTCACGGGAAAAACAAAAGACAACTTGAATGCAAGAAAAGATATGAGAGATATTTGTGATCGGCCAACATTAGATGTGGATGCAAGCAGCAGGGACCAAAACCAAAAGCAGTTTATACGTTGGATAAGGAGCAGAGACGAGTCGTTTGTCAATGGTTGAAATCTGTGCGGTTTCCTGATGGATATGCTTCGAATATTGGAAGATGTGTTGATTTGAACGAATGCAAGTTGATAGGATTAAAGAGTCATGATTGTCACATATTTATGGAAAGACTAATTTCAATAGCTTTGAAGGAACTTCTACCAAACTTTGTATGGGGTGCCATTACAGAGTTAAGTAATTTCCTTCATGATATTTGCTCAACAGTGTTAAAAGCATCACACATGGAGAAATTGGAGAGAGACATTCCAATTATTCTTTGCAATTTAGAAAGGATATTTCCTCCATCGTTTTTCGATTCAATGGAGCATCTCTTAGTTCACTTGCCTTATGAGGCCAAAGTTGCAGGTCCCGTCCAATTTCGATGGATGTATCCATTTGAGAGGTAAAAAAATTTTCTCACAAAAAATTTAAAAATACTTGAGTAAATATTATGTTCTGATAAACTTCTTTCTATTGCAACAAGGTTCTTATATCATTTGAAGAAAAAAGTGAAGAATAAGGCATGTGTTGAAGCTTCAATTTGTAATGCATATATTATGGAAGAAGTGACAACATTTGCATCATACTATTTTGAGCCGCACGTGCAGTGCAAAAGGCGGAGAGCAGGAAGAAATGATGAGGGTCCCATCGATCCCAATTGCAAATCATTCTCTATTTTCAATTATCTCGGTCGACCAAGCGGTGCATGTCAATTTCGTTGCTTAACAGGCGAAGAATGACAGGCTGCCCATACCTATATTTTACTGAACTGTCCAGAAGTGGAGCCATACTTCCAGTAAGTGTATATTTGCAAATATATGTATTGCTTGTCAAATATTTACTAATATATAAATGTAAATTGTTAATAGGATTTTCCAAGATTCAATGGATGGACTACCACCAAATGAGTTCGACCGTTTGTGCGATAAACAATTTGCAGCATGATTCAAAACATATGTAAGTTGCCTATAGACCAAAACCAAGTTATTAATATTTTATACATATATATTATTGACTTTGCGTGTGTAATCTTAGGTTCACAGTAATGTTGAAGAGCAAGGATTGCTATATTATCTATCATGGGGTCCACAAGCAACCATACGCACTTGGCCAACATATTTCATAAACGGGTATAATTTTCACACTCAAGCATATGGAATGGGAAAAGCCACAATGAATAGTGGTGTGTGTGTTCGGTCATCCAATTGTGGTAGTTCAAAAGATGATTTTTATGGCTTGTTGGATGAAATCATTGAGATAGAGTACCCCGGACCATTAATGCGGGTTGTGTTATTTAAGTGCATGTGGTTCGACCCCGTCAAAGGAACGAAGGTGCATACGAAGTTTAATTTGGTTGAAATAAATCACAAGAAAAGGTATAAGAAATATGAACCATTTGTGTTGGCACAACAAGCAATTCAAGTATATTATGCATCATATCCTAGTTTGAAACGTGACAAAGCTGATTGGTGGGCTGTATGTAAAACCAAAGCACGAAGAAAAGTTGAGGAACACTGGAAGGATACAGCCTATCAACAAGAGGAAGTTTGTAACGTGGTTCAAACTGAGGAATATAACATTCCTACTCTACGAGATCCATGTGGAGCAATGATAGATGTAGTTGTAACTGAAATTCGCGAATCAAATTTAGAAGGTGTTGCAGAATCAGATTTTGAGACAGAGGATGATGAGGATGATGATGAGGATGATGATGATGCTCAAGAAGAAGATCAAGATGAAGACGAAGGTGAAGATGAAGATGAAGATTTTTGAGACATTTTTACTAATTATGTCGTAATTATTATTATGACAAAAGTTTATTGTTGTTGTCATTCTTTCTATTGTTGTTGTTTTTGTTATTATTATCAATGTAATTGTTGTTGAACACTGTTAATGTTATTGTCCGGAAAAAAAATGAATTACGCGGGTGTGGGATAGTAGAAATGAAATCCGTGGCAAATTAGCCACCGAATTTTCGTGGAAAAAAAATGGAATTTTCTGGGTATTTTGATGAAATTCGTGGCAAAAATCCGTGGCAAATTAGCCACGGATTTTTGCCACGAATTCGATGAAAAATCGAATTTGTAGGCATTTGTTACGAAATTCGTGGCAAAAATCCGTGGCTAATTTGCCACGGATTTTTGCCACGAATTCTATGAAAAATCAAATTTGTAGGCATTTGTTACGAAATTCGTGGCAAAAATCCGTGGCAAATTAGCCACGGATTTTTGCCACAAATTTCGTGAAAAATCGAATTTGTAGGCATTTGTTACGAAATTCGTGGCAAAAATCCGTGGCTAATTTGCCACGGATTTTTGCCACGAATTCGATGAAAAATCGAATTTGTAGGCATTTTTTACGAAATTCGTGGCAAAAATCCGTGGCAAATTAGCCACGGATTTTTGCCACGAATTTCCTGAAAAATCGAATTTTCTGGGTATTTTGATGAAATTCGTGGCAAAAATCCGTGGCTAATTAGCCACGGATTTTTGCCACGAATTTCGTAATAAATGCGTGGCAAATTCAGCTGTGTTGTGTTCACCTCTGCTTGGTTCTGGTCGTGGGCGAAACAGAATGGTATTGGGTCTGTTTCGCCCACGAATTTGATTCTGTTCGTGGGCGAAACAGACCCAATCTGTTTCGCCCACCAAACAGAATCAAATTGCTCATATTTAGAAAATTTTATTTAGAAAATTTTGTTGGATTTAGGTTGAAATTTGATTAGATTTGGGTTGAAATTTAGTTGAAATTTGTTTGAAATTTGGTCGAAATGAGGTGAAATATGGTCGGAATGAGCTGAAATTTGGTAGGTCAAGTGGAAACGGCCCGCTGATCCAAAATCACTGCCTTTGGCTGTGACGCAAGTCGTTTTTTTGCGTTTCGGAGTCGTTTAGATGGGTTTTTTGGCGAAAAACGATTCTGGTGAATAGTGTTTTCCGTGAAATTTGTGTTTTTTTTTTCGTTTCGGAGTCATTTGGATGTCAATCTCTAATGATGGTTTTTGTTTTGTTTATTTCCATAATAGTGAGCTTATATCGGCGCAACTTGGAAAGGCAACTTTAGGTTAGTTGTCTTCATTTCCTGCATTTTCTTGTTTTAATGATGCTATCGTTGGAATATGGAATATGACATTGTAGTTTTCTTGTCAACATCTTGTAAGAGTTGATAGTCTGTTCTCTGTTGTAGCTTGGGATATAATTTGTTTGTATGGCCTTCTCTTCCTGGCCACATTTGCTGGATTCCATTGAATGCCTATTATTGAGTGAGCCATTGTTTGATGAAAACTTTTGAGAGAGTTCAGAAAGTAACGGACTTAAAGTACTAGATGCCTGTGTGCGAGCTACTGATTTTTATATGTGGTGGTGTACAAATGGTTTTCTTCGCTAAGGAAAGAAGGTCCATCTCTACCTCTAGTCATATTAACTTTTTTGTTTTGTTTTGTGTATGTTCAAGTTGAATCAATCAAGCCTCTCTGCCCCTTTTTTTTCAGGGGCCAAGTTTCTCTCTTGCTCTCAATAACAAAATGGTAAGCTTCACAACGTACATCATTATGTTCTTTAATACATGTTCATTATTTTTTACATTTTTATCTAACCTTGCAATTTTTAGTATAAACGTGGAGGTCACATGCGTCGTGGTGATTCTTCACAAAGAAGACCGGGCCTTTCCGCTTCATCCCCGTCCCTTTCCGCTTCCCCTACCCCTGCCCTTTCATCTAATCCTCAACTACTACATGGACACATTGGCCCTTCCTCCGACCCTCAAATGCCAACTGAATTTACTTCAGTTCCATCGCCTTCAGTTCCATCGCCTTCGGTTCCATCGCCTTCGGATCCACCTTCTTCTTTTTCAACGCAACACTCGAGATATGAAGAAGATACCCGATTCATGATAGCCCCATTTGGAGATTCGTAAGTATTTCATTGTTTTAAGTATATGTGAATTATTATGGATGTCAACTGAATTGTCCGTATGATGCTACGTATGTTGACATTCTTTGTTTGTATAACCCGTTTGCAGATTCACGGATGCTACGCAAGTTGTGAGGATACTTAATAAAATAATCAATAACCATTGGATGGGGCAATATAGTACTTGGACCACTGCTCCAAAAGAAGTAAAGGAATTGTGGTGGAATGAGTTCAAGGTAAGTTTTGTCATTCTATTTCCTCACAAACTAAGTTCGATTTACTATATTAAGTGTACAATTATTTTTCTATTGATTGCTTGCAGCGGAAGTTCAGGTGGGATGAAGTGGAAGAGAGAGAAATTAAAAGAATTTTTAAGAAGAAAGCCGGTGATCACATGCGAAATGTGATGAATAGAGCAAAGAGAAAGCAAGAAAAGCCGGATTTTATTACAGCTGACAATTGGGCCGAATTTCAGAGAACTTGGGACACCGATCAGCATAAGAGAATCAGTGAAATTAATAAAAAGAATCGAGCTTCTAGTTCTAGTGAAGGGTCTGCCACATATGCTGGGGGCTCTATTAACATCGGGGAGCATAGAAAAAAAATGGTAAGTCTTTTAAACATGTTGTAAGTTAAATCAATAATTACTCATTTATGTTTATATTTTGTAGGCAGATGAATTGGGGACGGAACCATCTTTTATAGCTACATTTGAACGCACCTTTCAGAAAAAAGATAAGACATGGACTGGCAATCGAGCACAAGCTATTAAGGTAAGTATGTGAGGTTATATTTTGTATTTATATATATGAATTTTTTTTTATTTTTATCTATATTGTTAATGTAGGACAAATATGATGAACTTGTAATGAGCACGGCTGCTGCTAGTGGTAGTGGTAGTGGTAGTGGTGGTGGTGATGGTGATGGTGGTGCTGCGTCCGAGCCATCGGTTGACAGTATGGCATTATGGATGGAGGCATCGGCATCGGGTGGAATGAGAAAAGGTCAAATATTTGGGATGGGATCCTTGTCAAGGATGTACAGAACGCCGGTTGCTGCAACTCCAACTCCATCCTCCAGTGCGGCTTTGTCTAGGGCACAACGCGACGAGCGAACGGACCAAGAATTGATCCGCCTGAGACAATTACTGGTACAGAAGGATGAAGAAATGATAGGAGTGAAACAACATTTGCAATTTATCATGCAACACCTCAACCTCCAAGGTCATCACCTCAACCTCCAAGGTCATCACGTTCCTCCAGTAGGTGATGGCCACAATGATGATGATAATGAGATTCCTGCTGATGATGCTGATGATGCTGATGACGATGCTGATGACGATGCTGATGATCCTTGATGATCCTTGCTAGTTTAAATTTCGAAGAGGTACTTATATCTTTATGCTTCTGCTATTAAATTTCGAAGAGGTTCTAAAATTGTTTGTTTGGTTAGTGACAAAAGTTTCCCTTTTGTTGTGTGTTGAGACGATTTTGATGTAGTTTATGATGTAGTTGGCCGCGTATTATGGTGGCGGTTTTTTTTTAAGCTGGTTGTTTGGTTTCATGCCTGTATTTTCATTGCACCAGATGCGGTTGAAGCAAAATGATGAGTTTCTTGTATCTGAAAATGGTGTGGATTGCTATATCATATAGGTCTTCAAAGTTCTCTTGATTGCTTCTTGATATGTCAGAAGTTAACAATGGATAATGATATTTCCTACTGATCATTTGATTATGTGAATATATGATTGTTCCTAATGTGTTTACATTGGTCTGCGGCCTATGTTCCTAATTCTGAGTATGGTGTGTTACATGCTACTGTATTTGAACTTTTCTGCATTCGTGGAGTAACAGGGATATGAAATAGTGCAGTCAGTTCGTGTGTAAAATTAGTGCTGGTAGCGATGTTTTTGACATGTTTAAATTATTTTTTGCATATTGTTCTTTTCGAAAATGTTTATGTTCTTCTTAAATAGAGATTGATTGTACGAGCTATTATAGAAGATGTGTGGGATTTTTTACCCTTGCTTTCTTTTATGTGGTTTTCCATATGAATTGGGACTTATGATGAGGCTTCAGTTCATTTATCGTGGTGTCAACCCGGAGTTAGTTGTCATAGTAGTTTCTTATTATCTGGGTGCTTTCTCCTTATGCCGCTCCCAGAGATTCCTGAATGAAAAATAGGGAGTAAATCGAGTTAAAGATGAACATTTCTTCCCAAGTGATACTAGTTGCTGCCAAGTTAGAGTTCAATGTACAGTTGCTATATCTAGAATCTTTGTTGCTGCCAAGTAATTGACTAGCTCTTGCTAAGCTAACAAGTCTTTCTCGGCTACGTTCTAAAAGCTATATTTGCTACTTCTTTGTTCACAAGATCTTGGCTTTCTTGAATCAAAGCAAATGATGAGCTTATGACACTG
The DNA here is from genome assembly GCA_031216235.1 of Syzygium jambos. Taxonomy (NCBI): domain Eukaryota; kingdom Viridiplantae; phylum Streptophyta; class Magnoliopsida; order Myrtales; family Myrtaceae; genus Syzygium; species Syzygium jambos. Next base: position 17,451,840 of record CM062225.1, on the reverse strand, counting down.
AATTTCATGTGGAAATCAACATCATATGGTCTTGAAAGTTCTCTGATGCTTTATCTATCTTCTATCCCCATGGCTCATGCTTCTGTAAGAGCTAATATATTTTTGCATATCTGGTGCCATTGGGTGAAAAATTAACAGGGGTTAGGAGTTTCATATTGTGATGTTTGCGCTGCAGATGGACAGGACTTCGATTCTTGGAGAAACACTATAGACAACGTGGAAGAACTTCTTGGCAAGATGAACAGTTTGCGAACTGACTAATTTAGAACTTTGTTTCATTTCTTTTTGGGATTTGTTCTTGTATTGACTGTGATTTTCTATCAATGTTAATTAGATTTCAAATCGAAATCGTCCCTAAACAACATTCGTTGCTAAATTATTCATTAAAATTCGTCGCCAAATTTGTTTTCGTGCAAAAAATACTGACCCAAAAAAAGGGCAAATTAGCCACGAATTTTGCATGCAACAAATAAGTTCGTCGCAAAAATTCGACAAAAAAATTTGGTTCATCGCAAAAATTCGACAAAAAAATTTGGTTCGTCGCAAAAAAATTGAAAAAAAAATTTTAGCCACGAATTTTAGTCACGAATAAGTTCGTCGCAAATAATTGAAAAAAAAAATTGGCGCAAATTAGCCACGAATAATTTCGTGGCAAAAAATGACAAAAAATTTGTTTTTGGTAAATTAGCCACGAACTTTGCCACGAAATGCGAAATTTTGCCACGGATAATTAGCAACGATTTTTGCCACGAAAATATTTCGTCGTATTCAAGAAAAATGTTCGTGGCAAATTAGCGACGGACTTTTGCCACGAATATTTTTCGTTGAAATTAGCCACGAATTTTGCCACGAATATATTTCGTCGCAAATTAGCCACAAATTTTGCCACGAATTTTGCCACGAATAATTAGCGACGAATTTTGCGACGAATTTTTTTCGTTGCAAATTAGCCACGAATTTTGCCACGAATAATTTGCGACGAATTTTTTTTGTTGCAAATTAGCCACGAATTTTGCCACGAAAAATTAGCGACGAATTTTGCGACGAATTTTTTCCGTCGCAAATTAGCCACGAAAATTGAAAATTTCCGTGGCAAAATTTTGCGACGACCTATTAGCGACGAATTGTTTTCCGTCGCTAATTTCGTCGCAAATGCATTTTGCCACGAATTTTGCCGAATTTTTCGTGGCAAAATTCGTGGCAAAACCCGGCTTTTTTTGTAGTGAACAACAAGGAACAGAAGAAAGAAAAATAGCAAGTTGAACTACCTATCTTGTCCAAGGTATTAATTTAATTTCAAATATAGCACGTTGAATATTGAGTAATATAATTTCCAAGATATTAATTCCGTGTGATATGATGTCAATCAACGTATTAAAACATATAAACTTTTAATTAATTTATTATCAAATATTCATGGGACTTTTGTTAACAAGGTCTATTTAAAAAATAGTATACAAAAAGGAAAAAGGAAATCTAAGAAACCTTTCTTTGTATAGGTGCCTGTCAATGTGATGCACGCAGTGAGAGAGTTCTTGTTTTTCTTTCCTTTTCTTCTTTCTTCGACCGGTGAAAACATCTTTCTCAGTCTTACCGCAGTATATGTCCGTACAAGAGTTTGGTCATCAAGTATGTCTACGACCTGAAATCCTTCATGTCATCTTTTTCTTACCATCGCAAAAAAAATTGTTGGATATTCGGAAAGGATAAACAAAGTTGAGTAATTTGATCGTTTATTTGAAATTTCTTAATAATGCTTAGTTCTACAACAACAAAGTTGAAATCGAATGACGACTCACAAGAAAAATATACCCGATTACTCACATTTCACATGTTGCTTGTATGATGAATCGGAGCGGTTATTCGATCTTGATTTGGAATTTGAGCAAATTATATCATCTACTGTTGTTGTTCAATCTAATTCCAATTTAATATGTTCCACGTAGGTCTTTAGTTTAATGTCTTGCTTTTCAGCAAATTATGTTGGGTCACACTCATATGAACTTCTTTACACTAGGCCTATCCATATCTCATAGAGGAGAGTTTGATTATTAGAGTACTATAAGGAAAAAATACTAGATAAGAGCATCGCGGGTAGTCATGGCTACGGGCTAGTTTCGGCTCGAAACCAGCCCGTTGACCGGGCCCGCGGTTCGGAACCGGAACCGGCCTGTGGCCTACGGGCCCGGTTCTGGTTCCAAAAATAAAAATTTTAAAATTTTGAAAAAAATTTTAAAAAAAAACCCTGCAGCAGGGCCTGTACATCTGTAGGCCCTGCTGCGGCCCGTTGCCAGGGCAACCTTTGCAGGCTACCTTGGCAATGGGCAAAAGCCGCAAAAGTAAAAAATAAAATTTAAAATTTAAAAAGATAACCATTGCAAATCTTATCTAGCTTTTTTTTTATCCTAAATTTTCTTCTCATTTTTTTCTTATAAATTCTCTAAAATTCTCTCATATTCCCTTAATACTCTCAAATTCTCTCAAATTCTCTTCTCTCAAATTTTCTCAATACTCTAAATTCTCTTAAATTCTCTTAATTTTCTCAATCCGCACAATTCTCTTTTAATTTTTCCAATCAATCCGCTCAATTCTCTCAATCCACTCGAAAAATAGCAAGTGGAAGTCGAGTGCCAATTAGCAAAGGTAAGAATATCATGACAGAATCCCATCATTCTTTTGATCCTCGTGATTATGCAGATTTTGAAGATGATGAAATCAACATTTTTCCCGATGTAGAGCGCGTCCCGAAGCAAGAAATTCTTTATCCTTCTGCCGAAATATCTACAACAAAGGAGGCGGAGCAGGAACTTACGTCTGACATTTGGGATCACTTCATGAAAATAGAAAGGTTTGATATTGATAAAAAAAGGTATGATATAATTTGTAAACATTGTGGGAAAATATATAAATATATAGGTGGACAAGGATATGGAACATTCAAACGACATCTTAGGAGCAAACATCCAATCCAAGCGGGAATCGATATCAAGCAACAACAAATTTCCAGGTACGTCAATCATAATACTTCCCTTTTATTTCAATTTAATGAAAAAACTTATAAGGAAGTATTAGGTAAATTTGTTTCCGTTGAGCATTTATCATTTAATTTTAGAGAAATATTTGGTTTTAATCAATTTGTACAAAAAACATGTGCTCCACAAGCAAAACGTGTTCCCAGAAATTCACTTAAACGAATAATTAAAGATCTTTACAGAAATGGAAAAAAGGATTTACAAAACTTGTTTATGCAATTTAATGGATGCGTGCATATAGGTAGTGATAGTTAGAGTGATCATTGGCAAATGCATTCTTATATGTGCATAACATGTCATTGGATAGATGACGATTGGAGTATTCAAAAAAGAATTATTGCATTTAGAGTTTTCGATGGTAAGCATACAGCAAATAATATTTATAGAATGATTATGCAAATTTTAGAAAAATATTATTTGCTTAACAAAATTTTTTCAATTGGTTTTGATAATACCGCGGCAAATACCGCTTCAATTGCCGATTTAGAAAATATTTGTAAACCCGCTTTTGGCGGAATATTTTTTCACGTTAGATGTGTTTTTCATGTTTTAAATTTATGTGTACAAGATGGTTTGAAAACTCTTGATATTTTTCTTGAACCAATAAAAACGGCGATTCAATTTTTATGGAAACATCCTCAAAAAATGAAAAATGGGGTAAATTTTATAGAGAAAATGCCAAAAAGCTAAAAAGATTTCCAAGAGATGTTCCAACTTGTTGGAATTCTACTTTCCACTTGCTTAGTGAATCTTGTGAATACAAAGATTTATTATGTGCATTCATTTCTAATAATATACCTCAGATTAATTTATACCCATAAGAGTGGGGTATTTGCAAAAAATATTTAGATATTTTAAAGGTTTTTAATGATGCAATTTATACTTTGTCCGGTGTTTATTATCCTACTACGCATTTATTTTTAGTAGAGTGTATTAATATTGTCAGAATTTTTGACGAATATGAAAATGATATTGAATTACAACATACTATAGTAACAATGAAAATGAAGTGGTTACATTATTATAGCGAAATTCTCATTATTTATTTAGTTGCTTGTGTTTTTGATCCACGTTGCAAATTAGATGGTTTAAGTGATTATTTGCATACGTTTTATCAATGTTTACATTATGATATGGTAAATGTTACAACCATACTAAGTGAGGATAAAAACGTAGTAATAGAATTATATAATGAATTTTATACTAAATATAATTTAGATGATATTGGATCTTCTCAATTTACCGAGACACAAAATGAGAGTACAGGTAAAATTAGTAGAGGGTACCAACTTTTATTAAATAGACAAAAAAATCAAAAGAGAGTAATAAGAAATATTTCTAAATTAGAAATTTATCTAACCGTTTCCTTTGAGTTTACTAAATCCGAAAGTAGTACAGGTTTTTTAATTTTGGATTGGTGGAAGAGGCACGCAAGCCAATATCCAATCATTTCTCTTATTGCAAAATAAATTTTTGCAACCCCTTGTTCCACAGTTGCGGTCGAACAAGCATTCAGTGCCGGAGGTAATATTTTGAATGAACATTGTTAAAGATTAGCTCCAGAATCAGTGGAGATGTAAGCTTGTGTCGATGATTGGACGAAGGCTCAATACCGACAGCAAGAGATAGATCGGAATAATGAATCCAAATTCTTTAACGACGGATATACTACCGGTACCGGTACCGCTACCGGAATCGGAATGTGTTGGAAGCGTGTGTCGGGAGAATCGACTAACCTGTTCAATGCACTCCAGACAAAAATTTCCAGGATCGTACGTTGAATCACTAGCAACCGATGAACGAATCTACTACACGTTGGTCCAAATACAATCACAAGGAAAGTATTCTTGTTCCAAAGTGTTAAGGCCGATTGTTTTCTCAAAATAGATACGGAATCCTAATGCGTCGAGAGAGAGTTCTGAATTTCTCTTGTGTGTTATTCATGTACCGAAAAAGTTATCTTAACTTCCATTAAGAAACTCTCCTCGCACCTCTTCAAAAGGTGTCTCTCAGACGCACCTCTTATTAGAGCAAATGGTGTTCCTTGGACACACACATCATGGGCGGACCAACGAAATATAACATCTCCCACTCATACATAATGGGCTTGATGATGCTCTATCAAGAACATAAGGCATTCAACATTCATCTACCTTAGAAACAATTTATACTGGCAAGAAAGCCGTGCGACCAGTGAGTACACCTGCACTTGGGAGCTCTAATTATGCACCTGTTAGGGACAACATAATGGCTATAACCCAAAAAATAAATAAACAATTGATGTCTCACAGTGCCCCAAACATATTTTGTTACATCAGTCCAAGTATACCTATCCCTTAAAGGCTATACTTGACTTTTCTAAAAAAAATACCATGTATTTACAATTATTTTTGAAAGCCATTGAAGGCGAAATAATTGGTCGACCAGTAAACACATGCGATAGATGTAAAACAACAATAGTCTTCCTTCGCACTCATGTCTCTCTCCATTTCGGAACAACTGCTTTTCTAGACACGTCCCATAAAGCCATATCTATTCATGACCGCCGGTAACATGCTAAAGTAGCAACATTGACTTCTATTTTGAGAATATAGTCAGAAGTAACATAGGGCACAAAGTAAGGTAAATTATAAATTACCTTAAGAACTCACACGATGAATAAATAGGGATAATTGTACTCATCTCCTTTATTGGTCAAATAAAGCACATGTAGTATGAATTACATGCTATAGTGGATTTCTCTTTCTATAAGAGCGTATGTCATTTATTAATCATATCCACTATACAAATCTTAGCCTAAACATAGTCACATGTTTCTCACGTACTCATGTTTAACCCGAGTGCTATATCAGCTCGCTTTCCACAGCGCCCAATTTAGTACTCGCATCCGGCTACCTTCAGGCATACATGATTGTGGGACTATCATGTTCGGTCTTATCACATATGAATAATAGACCTCATCTTGATTCCGATCAAGGCGACATTAAATCGTTTTATGTACTAAACCGCCCTTCCAGCATTTATAGTACATATCGTCTCATCTCAACCCACTTACTATAGCGTTTGAGGTGATTGCTCGTGTGAGTGAGCCAATCATTACCTGGTGACATACCTTTCAACAATATATGTGTGTTTGTGCTAGTCTCATAACATTGTACTAATTGATAAACTGTCAATTCATTAACAAACAAGTACAATACATATACACACATAATCCAGTGATCCTCAACAATATTACATATCATAATCACATTCTACGTAATCCTAAAGACATCCTGTGGGTCAAGAACACGTCTCTTGAAACAGCCTTCGTAAATGGATCAGCAACCATCCTGTTGGTTGAAATATATTGTAGGACTACTTCCTTATGTGCTATTATATCTCTGATGAAGTTATTCTTTATGTCAATGTGCTTCGTCCTACCATGGTACTTGGGATCTTTCACATAGGCAATGGTTGCTTGACTATCGCAATATACTGTCACTGGTCTTGGAACATCAGTAACAATGGCTAGATTTTTCAAGAAATGTTTTAGCCATACTGCTTCTTGCACTGCAGCAGAACATGCAATAAATTCTGCCTCCATCGTAGATAAAGCTATGCATGTCTGTTTCTTGCTATTCCAAGAAATTACCCTATCATTCAGCAAGAACGCATATCCAGACGTCGATTTACGCTCATCAAGGTCTCCTCCCCAATCAGCATCAGAGTATCCTAATAAGCGTAGATCACTCCCTTGATAGCAAAGTCGATAGTCCATAGTGCCTTTCAAGTATCTCAAGATCCTCTTAACAGCTTTCTAGTGTGTTGGACCAGGATTTGATTGATATTGGCTCACTAACCCTATAGCATGACATATGTCGGGTCGAGTACACATCCTAGCATACATCAAACTTCCGACAGCACTTGCGTAAGGAACAGTTACCATTTCTTTCTTTTCTTTTGGAGTTTTAGGACACATCTTAGTACTTAGGCCTTCGCCTTGCATGACAGGGGTATCAATGGGATTACAGTGTTGCATATTGAAGCGTTCAAGAATCTTCATTATATAAGACTCTTGTGACATAGCAAGGAGTTTCTTTAATCGATCTCTTTCAATCTTAACTCCCAGTATATATATAGCTTCTCCCATGTCCTTCATTTCAAAATTAGAAGACAACCATTCTTTTATGGTTATAACCAAACCCTTGTCATTCCCAGCCAACAGAATATCGTCCACATAAAGAGATAAAATCATAAATTTATCCTCAGACCGTTTGATATACACACAGTGATTCTCTTCGATCATCGTGAACCCAAAAGAAGTTATGGCTCGATGAAAACGAAAATATCACTGTCTAGACGATTGCTTAAGGCCATAAATTGAGCGATGAAGTTTGCAAACTTTATGCTCTTGTCCTTCAGCAATGAAACCTATCGGTTGTTTCATATAGATTTCTTCATCTAGTTCTCTATTGAGAAATACTGTCTTTACATCCATTTGATGTAATTCTAGGTCCAAATGTGCAACAATGGCTAGGATAAGGCGTATGGAGGCAAAGCTTACAACTGGTGAAAAAGTTTCCTCATAATCTATGCCCTCATGTTGAGTATAGCCTTTTGCCACAAGGCGAGCCTTATACTTTTCAATGGATCCATCTGCCTTTCGCTTAATCTTGAAAATCCATTTGTTTCCAATAGACTTACGATTAGGTGGCAGATCAACCAAGTCCCAAACGTGGTTCGTCCTCATAGACTCAATTTCGTCTTCCAAAGCTTTTCTCCATTCCTCCTTGTCCGGAGATGAGAGAGCCTCTTGAACTGTTTTAGACTCTTCATCGTCTTGTGGAGCAATCATAAATACTTCCCCTTCAATCTCAAATCGACGACGGGGAATACTTTTACGATTACTTTTACGCAACTGAACTTCTTGAGAATTCAATTCGGCAGGCGTCGCTACACTCCCACTAGGTCTTGTATGTTGAGGTAAATCTGTTTTTCCCTCAATAACATTAGTGGGTGTGTTGTCGGGATTTTCCATCTCATGTAATTGGAAGTCCTTATCGATCTCACCTCTACTAGGAAAATCGTTCTCCAAGAACATGACATCTCGTGACTCCATTTCAGTCACACTTCCATCAGCTTGTTCACCTATGAACACGTATCCTTTGGAGTGTTCGGAGTATCTAATAAATATACACTTCTTCCCTCTAGGGCCTAATTTACCATGTTTATGGGAAGAATCATGAATATATGCTGCACACCCCCAAGGTCATAGATTACTTAAGTCTGGTTTTCTACCGGTCCACAATTCATAGGGTGTGGAAGCAACTGACTTAGAGGGCACACGATTAAGTATATAGGCAGCAGTCAATAACGCATCTCCTCAATATGAGACAGGGAGATTTGCATGCGCCATCATAGACCTAACCATTTCTAAAAGGGTTCTATTCCTTCTTTCTGCAACCCCATTTTGTTGTGGAGTACTAGGAATAGTCAATTGTCTTATAATTCCCTTTTCATCACAAAGAGCCTTGAATTGCTCAGATAGATATTCACGTTCGCGATTGGTTCTCAATGCCTTTATTGTTTTGTTCAACTGATTCTCTACCAAAACTATAAACCGCCTAAAGCAATCTAATGCTTCGGACTTATGGGAGATCAGAAAAACATAACCGAAACGTGTGAAATCATCTATAAAAGTGATGAAATATGAGGCTTCATGCCTCGCCCTCACATTTAAAGGACCACAAATGTCAGAATGTATAAGTTGCAATGGAAGTTCGGCTCTGGTTCCTTTACCAAATGGTTTTCTAGTTGTTTTTCCCGCTAAACAATGTTCACATACGGATAGTTCAACATTAGCGAGTGACCCCAAAAGGCCTTCTCTTGCTAATCGATTCATTCTTTGTAACCCAATGTGACCCAGTCTAGCATGCCAAGTATTTGCATCAATTTCCACATTACTAGAAGATGCAATTAAAGAAAAACAACCGTAAACATTAACTTTGTACACATCATAGTCAATGTCTAACACCATAAAACCATTCAATACATAACCAGAACCGTAATAAACTGTCCAAACAAAATATCAACACAATCACCATGAAAATTAAAAACATAACCTAAGCTAAGAAGAACAACTACAGAGACCAAGTTTCGCCGAATATCTGGAGCATAGAGGACATCATGTAGGAATAGGTTTCGACCACCACGAAAGGTTAATTTACATGTGCCGATACCCTTCACTTCAACTCTTGAGTTATTTCCAACATATATCCATCTTCTTCCAGGCTAGATTTGACGATACTCCACAAATGCTTCTCGGTCTCTAGCTACGTGGTCTGTTGCTCCTGAGTCTACAGTCCACATTGGATGAGATTTAGCAAGCATAACAGTGCTAGAAACAAAATCACTACTCAAAGTGATGGAGTAATGTGGTACCTTTTTCGGCTCATTGCATTCACAAGCGAAGTGGCCCAGTTTGCCACAATTGTAGCACATCATCTTGGCCTTGTCCTTCTTCCCGCCACGCTTCTTGCGTTGGAAGGTCTTGGCTCTCTTGGGTGCCTGATCAATCTCTTTTCCTTTGTTATTGAATTTATGGTTCTTCTTGCGCTTAAAGCCCGAAGCTTTGCTCGAACCTAATTCAGCAACATAAGCATAGGTAGAGGATTTTGCAGCCTCTAGGCGCTCATCTTCTAATTATAAATGACGCGCAATATCGTCAAAAGTGATGATATTCTCGTTGTGCGTCATATTGATTTTCATATGTTCCCAGCTGTTAGGAAGAGACCTTATAACAGCCTGAACTTGCTGTTCGTCAGTTAAGGTATGACCTGCCGACTTCAGCTCACGTATCATGTTTGACATCTCCCGAAGATGCTGCCTCATCGATAGATTTGAGCGCTTCCGGTATATGTCAAATTTGATGATGAGTCTCCTCAACTTAGTGGCAGACGTACCCACAAACTTATCTTTCAAGGCAACCCACATTGCTTGAGCTTTGTCATAACTTTCAAACTCACACTGAGATCATCTTGCATACAACTCAGCAACGTGATGCGTGCAATGCTATTTTTCTTTTTCCAAGCTTGAAAAGCTTCTTGATCTCTTTTGTGTTGAGCGGAAGTTCCATGCTCAGGTTCATCCATGGTGTGGTTGAAGGTTTCCAAAACCTCTTGCTCCTCAAGGATATATTGAACTTTTCGGTGTCAAATATCATAATTATCACCGTTCAGCTTCTCACCCTTATTGAGGTCAGCCACAATGGTCTTGGATGCCGAAGCCATAATCACTATCTTCTACACATTGACATAATAAACGCAGAATCAATTCTAGCACATTTTTCTCATAAACACACATATTTTAATTTGCAACAAAGATAAACTAAATTAATGATAATTCAACAAAAGGACACCAAAACGAAAGTTCACGATGTTCCCAATCAGTTTCGGTGTACGATTGTTCTACTATCATTAATTTGTTTAATTTGTGCAAATTTTAAGTTCTAGGTGAGAATTTCTTCTAATTCTACCAATCTACGAACTCCCACTAGACTAGATAATTCACAAAAGAAAATATCTAAAAACAATGATCACATCCTTTCTAGCAATCATTTAGCGTGGCATGATGTAAATTAATAAATAGAACATTCATGCAACAAATATAATCAATAGCAGAATTCATAACGTAAGAATCTCCAGCCATTGTTTTAATATGCTCAAAATATAGGGAATTGCAAGCACGTGAAATCATATAGACATGCCATCAATGAATCAAGCTCTAAATAATATTTATGTGGTTATTTGCAGGTAAGCCAGCTTCAGTATTTCCAAAACCATAGGGAAATACATGTAAAATGCAACAATATCCCAAAAATACACGTATTTAGGGTTCCGTATGCATTTTCATACCTTTAAAAACTTAAAAAATATAAAATAACCATACCACAATGTAGAGAATTTCAATACGAACACAACGGTATCAACCACAGCCCGATCGGACCACCCACGCGCCCACACACGCCACTTAAGCTCGCGGCGCACGCGCCTGTCCTACACGGCTTCTGAGCCGGTCCGACCGGTCCAACCGATTCGACCGTTGACCAGTCCGATCGGTTGACCGTTGACCGGTCACGGGCCGGGTCTAGAGTCGGGTCAACCCCAAGCCGGGTCTCAAGTCGGGTCAATCCCGAGTCGGGTCTCCGATTCGGGTCGGCTTAGGTCGCCGATCGTCGGTGGTGATCGGCTGGCGAGATGACATCAGCATGTCAGTTACCGACATTTTTCTGACGTCATCGATGACGTCAGTACGCGCCGTTTGGCCGACGCGCGCGTGCCATTCACACTGCCAGCGCCTTGGGCGCGTGGCTCCCATGCGCCGCGGCTTCTGGCCGCGCGTGGGGGAGCGTCCGGTGTTTTCCGGCGACGTTCAACCCACCGTTCTGCTCGTCTCGACGAGTTCTTCAATTTTATGTAACAAAAAATTATTTTCTCCATATAAAATTTTTCGAAAAACATCCGAATCGAACGGTCGCCCGTAACGTTCAAACCCGTTCTTCGTTTCAATTCATGTTCGTCGATTCATCTTGCAATTCCCGATCAATGAATATGCAGACAGTATGAAGTTCATCATCATGATCTCCATATCAAACAGCAAGCGTAAAAAAAATCAACGGGAAAACAAGGCAGAGATCATAACCGAGGCTCTGATACCAATGTTGGAAGCGTGTGTCGGGAGAATCGACTAACTTGTTCAATGCACTCCAGACAAAAATTTCCAGGATCGTACGTTGAATCACTAGCAACCGATGAACGAATCTACTACACGTTGGTCCGAATACAATCACAAGTAAAGTATTCTTCTTCTACAGCGTTAATGCCGATTGTTTTCTCAAAGTAGATACGGAATCCTAATGCGTCGAGAGAGAGAGTTCTGAATTTCTCTTGTGTGTTATTCATGTACCGAAGAAGTTATCTTAACTTCCATTAAGAAACTCTCATCGCACCTCTTCAAAAGATGTCTCTCAGACGCACCTCTTATTATAGCAAATGGTGTCCCTTGGACACACACATCATGGGCGGACCGACGAAATATAACAGAATGGGTAGCGATGACTAAGGATAAAAGAACTGTTGGAGTTGGCAAATATTTCGGGGACCCTTGTTTCTCGTACCGGGCACGCCCACTGAGCTTAGGGAAACCGAAGTATAATTTGACGATATGTGACCCCTGCGTATGGAATGCGGGGGTTCGAATAGGCTTAGGTTTTTTGGTCATTTTAGGGCATATATATTGTGCTCCTTTTTTTTTATAGATCATTGTAACGAACTGTAAGACGTTTAATGATAATTTATTAAGTTCAAGCCCTCTCATTCTCTCTTTTTGTCCCCAAAGTTGATTACAATTTGCATTTTGATTACAATTTATATTGAATAATTCATTATTTCATTATTTTTTTATTTCATAAATTTTTTTTTAAAATTTTAAATTATGAATCGGAACCGGAACCGGCTCGGAACCGACCCGAAATCGGAACCGGAACTGGAACCGCCATGGGTAGTTCCAGTTCCGGTTCATACATGGCCAGGAACCGGAACTGCTGGTTCTTGAACCGTGGCCATGTCTAATCGCGGGTCATATCATCCTAATTAATAGACGCATATGGCAAGATCCAGAAAGACGCGTAATCAATGAAATGATCAAACGGTAACGTCATGTATGACTGTGCTGCATAATATTCTTAATTAATTCTTCTGGGAAGACGTTTCGGAATGAACCTGCAATGAGAGATGTATAGGGCGTGCTTGAGATGGGGACCCTTTGATTTACTCGGTTGAATTTACTCTACGGAGATGGGCACAAAAGTTATGTGATCAGTTGGAGGGAAAATCGTTAAAAAAATCCAAAACCTATTGTAAGACGGCCAACTAGTATTATGATCTTTTAATGGCAAAATTCGTTGGAAATTTCCAACGAAAATGTTTTCGTTGGAAAATTCGTTGGAAATTTCTAACGAAAAATTTTCGTCGCAAAATTCGTTGGTAATTTCCAACGAAAAATTGGAAATTTCCAACGAATTTTCCAACGATTTAAAAAAAAATTGATTTAATTCGGCATTTTTTATATTCGTTGGAAATTTCGTTGGAATTTCCAACGAAATTTCCAACGAATTTCAATTTTTCGGCAATTTTTTCATAGTGTACAATTTTCGTTGGAAAATTCGTTGGTAATTTCCAACGAAAAATTTTTCGTTGGAAATTTCCAACGAATTTTCCAACGATTTAAAAAAAATTGATTTTATTCGGCATTTTTTATATTCGTTGGAAAATTCGTTGGAAATTTCCAACGAAATTTCCAACGAATTACAATTTTTCGGCAATTTTTTCATAGTGTACAATTTTCGTTGGAAAATTCGTTGGAAATTTCGAACGAAAAATTTTTCGTTGGAAATTTCCAACGAATTTTCCAACGATTTAAAAAAACCCGGTACTATTCCGCATTTTTTATATTCGTGGGAAAATTCGTTGGAAAATTCCAACGAATTATCCAACGAATTTTAATTTCCCGGGCAATTATTTCAGTGTGTACAATTTTCGTTGGAAAATTCGTTGGAAATTTCCAACGAAAATATTTTCGTTGGAAATTTCCAACGAATTTTCCAACGAATTTCAATTTTTCGGCAATTATTTTAGTGTGTACAATTTTCCAACGAATTTTGCAACGAAAAACCCTACTACATTTTCGCGCTCGTTCAATTTCAAAATTCATTCTCTCTCTCTCTCTCTCTCTCTCTCTCTCTCTCTCTCTCTCTCTCCCTCCGCCTCCTCCCCCGCTGCCCCCTTCTCCTTCGCCCTCTGTCTCCCCCTCCGCCTCCTCCCCCGCTGCCCCCTTCTCCTTCGCCCTCTGTCTCCCCCTCCGCCTCCTCCCCCGCTGCGCCCCCTCCTTCTCCGGCTCCGGCTCCGGCTCCGGCGCCATGGACACCAAGACTCCGCCGCCCCCCTCCTCCTCCGCGACGTCAGCTCCCTCCCCAAAGGCGCCGCCGCCGCCATCTAGGGCCGCCCCCGACGCCCCCGACGGACCCGACGCCCCCGAGGCTACCATGGGCCGCCCCCGACGCCACCAAGCCTCGTCGCCGGCGAGGGCCGAGCTCGCCCAGATCTGGGCGAGCTCGAGCTCGTCGCCGGCGCGGGCCGAGCTCGCCCAGATCTGGGCGAGCTCGAGCTCGTCGCCGGCGCGGGCCGAGCTCGCCCAGATCTGGGCGAGCTCGAGCTCGTCGCCGGCGCGGGCCGAGCTCGCCCAGATCTGGGCGAGCTCGAGCTCGTCGCCGGCGCGGGCCGAGCTCGCCCAGATCTGGGCGAGCTCGGCCCTCGCCGGTGACGAGGCTGGCCCTCGCCGGCCATGGCGAGGGCCGAGCTCGCCATGGCCGGCGAGCTCGAGCTCGCCCAGATCTGGGCGAGCTCGGCGCTCGCCGGCGACGATGTTGGCCCTCGCCGGCCATGGCGAGGGCCGAGCTCGCCATGGCCGACGAGGTCGAGCTCGGCCCTTGCCGGCGGCGAGGGCGATTTTTCGAAATAAAATTTTCGAAAAAAAAAATTTCGTTGGAAAAAAATTTCCACGATTTTTCGAACAAAAAAAATTTTGTAATTTTTCCAACGAAAAATTTTTCGTTGGAAAAAAAATTTCCACGATTTTTCGACCAAAAAATTTTTTTTTGTAATTTTTCCAACGAATTTAGCCACGAGTTTTCCAATGAATTTTCCAACGAAATAAAATTCGTCGCAAATTTCCAACGAAAATTGAAATTTTTTGTTGAAAAAATTTCCAACGATCTATTACCAACGAATTTTTTTTCGTTGGAAAATTCATTGGAAATTTGTTTTCCAACGAATTTTTCCAAATTTTTCGTTGGAAATTTCGTCGGAAAAAAGCAGTTGTTTTGTAGTGAATGTTTCGAAGTTGATGATTTATTTTGATGACCTAAAATGGTGGAGATAAAATTAAAAAGAGGAGAAAAAGTGAGGACTTCATTACAATTTGGGCGACAACCCCACCTTTGTATTGATATTGAAAATTGAGTGCTAAACACATAAACTTTTCTTTTGGGACCTAAATACAATCTCTAAACTTGAAAGTCATGATGTAATGTGACACTTGGTCCCATGAAGTCGTGGTACATAGCGTCAAATCCCTTTGCATCTTATCTTGGAAAATATGTATAGCACCATATGATATAGTCGTAAGCTGAATTTCTCACTAGTGGGACCCAAAATCGATGGATGTCTCTTTCCTCCAGAAAATACGTTAAAGTGTCGCCCCCACGTCACAGGGATTATGCACCTCCTTTGACGGGACCAATTGAATCTTCGTGCATGAGAATTGAGACCCAAGTATTGAAATATGAGTATTTGATGTAAAAGATTTGTCGACATGTCACTCATCCAATTAAACTTTATCATTTGTAGTTTCTAAATACAAATTATTAATGAAAACTTGATTGAAATGAATAATATTACGTCAGCATGTCACGTGATATAAACATCACACAATAAATTTCGAAAGAAGAGATTATACTTTATTAGATAGAATAATATCTTGTTTGCATATACCAGAACATAATCCCCATCTCATTTCTCATCCCAACAGCTTCCTCGTAGCTTAAACTTTCAAGTAAAAAAATCTCGAGCCCTTATTCAAGTACCTAAAAGAAACCCTAAATCTTCACTTCCCATGAGCAGCCACATACCTTTTTTTCAGGTGATTACAAGGAAACACGAATGAGGAAGCTGAAAGAAACTTAGCAATTATAAGGAGTGGGAATCAAGTAGAGATCATCTTTCCTCTTCACAGTCACAGCAAAAGCCTCAGTCATGTCCAGGTCCTCATTCCTCATCCCACCAGGGAGCGTCCAGTCAAAATGGTACAAAAGCATGGCAATCTGAAGCTCCACTTGGGCTAGCCCAAAAGTCATCCCTGGACAAATCCTCCTCCCAGCACCAAACGGTATGTACTCCAAGTAGTTCCCTTTATAATCCACGCTAGAGTCGTCACAGAACCTATCAGGGTTGAACGCCTCGGGGTCTCTCCAGTATTTCGGGTCTCTTCCCAGAGCCCATGCATTGATGATGCCCTTGGTCTTCACTGGTATCGTGTAGCCATATACTTCACAGGCCTGTGAGCATTCCCTTGGGAGGAGGAGTGGGACTGGTGGGTGTAGCCTGAGGCCTTCTTTGACCACTGTTTTTAGGTATTTGAGCTCTGCAACTCCTGCTTCATCT
The DNA here is from genome assembly GCA_031216235.1 of Syzygium jambos. Lineage (NCBI taxonomy): Eukaryota > Viridiplantae > Streptophyta > Magnoliopsida > Myrtales > Myrtaceae > Syzygium > Syzygium jambos. The sequence continues at coordinate 17,435,549 of CM062225.1, read as the reverse complement.
GCTTTCCCTCTCTTGCCAAATACCTGCCTCACCTCTTTCTGTGCTTTGGACATGATCTTTGGGTTCTTGACCAGCTCTGACATGATCCAGTCCGCTGCTGTGGCTGGTGTCTCACTCCCTGCACTGAATATGTCCTGCACAAATAAAAGATGTCGTCACCTAAATGTTGATTGCTGTACATGAACTGGTGCCACGTTTCCTAAGGGTTTATCAGCCATCGGAAATCAGAGCACAGGTCATGTTGTTGGAGAAAAGAATGACATTGGAGAAGAATAAAGAACTTTGTGGAAATAAGACTGAATTAACTTACGAAGATCACTGCTTTGATATTCTCAGTGGTCAGGGACAATTCCTGATCACCTTGCTTCTGGAACTTCAAGAGAACATCCACCAGATCTTCATCGCCATCTTCACACTGATCACCACTCTTATTCTCTGATCTATTCTTCATGTGTTCCCTGATGATATCGTCCAGCATCCTGTCAGACTCCTGGTGCAGCTTCTCAATCTTCGGCCTCATCCCGCTCACGACGTGCAGGAGCTTCACTGAGGGGAAAAGGTCGGCAATCCCGAACCCACCAGCAAACTTGATTGCCTCCTTCACCACCCCGATGAACCTGTCCTGCTCCTTGCACTTCTTCCCGAATGCGGCCCTCGACGTCATGCCGTACTGGGATGAGTAGATCTTCTCGGTGAGGTTGATGGTCGTCCCAGCCCTGGCTGCAATCCACCTCACCAGGTGCAACATCTCATCCTCCCGGATGGACTGGTATGAGAGCACTCTCTTTGAACTCAGGAGCTCTAGGATGCAAATTTTCCTAAGTCGCCTCCAATATTCACCATAGGGTGCAAACGTGATGCTTGTGCAATCATAGGCCATGATGCTGGAGGCAAGGATCGGTGGCCTAGAGGCAAAGATCACATCATGGGTCTTCAAGACCTCCTTGGCCGTCTTTGGTGACGAGAACACAACCGTCGAGACCTCACCCATCTTGAGGTGCATCAATGGGCCATACTTCTTAGCCAATTCGCTCAGCGTCCGGTGCGGAAGTGGGCCGGCGAGCTGGTGCATGTTGCCTATGATGGGTAGCTTCCATGGACCTGGAGGGAGCTTCGTGGTTGAGCCTTTTGGGTTTGGTTTTCTCTTGACAACTTTAAGTGCCGTGAAGATGAAGAGGAGGAAACACAACAGAACTGGGAAACTGAGCTGAAGATCCATGAGGGACTAGTGGAGTAGTGTGATGAGATGAATGTGGAAGTTAAGCGTGTGTGTGTGTTTAGATTTTTGGTGGAGCTACACAGCTCACACTTATAGCCGTTCATGGGTGGTACTAGTCATGGCCACATGCCGGTTTTGGCCCAAAACTGGCCCGATCAAACCCGGGCCCGGCCCGTTGACCGGGCCCACGGTTCGGAACCGGCCCGTGGCCTACGGGCCCGGTTCCGGTTCCAATAATTTTGGAACCGGCCCGGAACCGCCAGTTTCGATTCCGGTTCCAAATTATTTTTTAAAAAATAATAATAATGAAATTTAAAAAAAAGTCATTATTTATTTTTTTTATAAAACAATTTGAACTCTAATTGCCATGCATTGTAAGTGCATTGATCTCTAATTACAATACTTGGCTTGGGTGTATTGAACTCTAATTATAAGACTTAGCTTGGATTTTATACATAATGATTCTAATGCCTCTTCATTCCCATTCGATATGAGACTCTCGGCTTACCTTGAACACCTTCAATGTAAGACTCTTGGCTTGTCTTCATACAAATGCCAAGAGTCCCACATCGAATGGAAATGAAGAGACCATCAAAGGGGTTGTGTATAAAATCCAAGCCAAGTCATGAGAATGTGAAGTTGTATGCCTTTTGTGGTTACGATCCTTTGCTAGTTAAGAGCAAAGGGTTCCATTGGACTGCCTAGAACCGGACTGGGCCAATGGTTCGGTTCCCTACCTATGATTTGCCGATCCGGTTCCTAGTTCTAAAATTAAGGGACCGGTCTTAATGGTTCGATTTCCGGTTCCGAGCAGAATGGACCGAACCGGGAACCAATCACCTTTACAATTTACATTTTGATTACAATTTATATTGAATAATTCATTATTTCATAATTTTATAATTCATAATTTTTTTATTTCATAATTTATTTTTAAAATTTATATTATGAACCGGAACCGGCCGATTCAAAACCGGAACCGGAACCGGCCGGTTCCGGTTCACACATGGCCACGAACCGGAACAACCCGGTTTCGAACCGTGGCCATGGCTAGGTGGTACTCTTATGGAAGAGCATCGACGCATGTTTTTAAGAAAAAATTTGGCCGATTTTTTATTCTGTCCTGATATTGTCTGACATAAATTTTTCTTAGATGTATAAATATCCTGTTACTCATCGAAGCTGACCAATCAGACGATGGACCAGCCATTTGAGTGAAGCAAATTGCAAGACATTTAGAGGCGATCCCATAAGGCTTAATAATGCCACTGGCCGAACGCTCCAAAAGCAGCAAAAGGACAAGAGCTCCTAGTTGAAGCATATAAAATTGCAGAAATTATTATCAACGCTGACATGATCAATTTTTGTAATTTTTAAAATATTTTTTTCTGAACTTTTTTTCTTTTTCCTGAAATTTTTCCATCTATTTTCTTTTTCTTTTTTGTTTTCCATGGACTGGTAAGGGCTCACGGGCCCTCGCTATAACCGACGAGGGCGTTGCGGCCCTCATTGGTCATTGCTATGGCTGCAGATTGGCCGAGGGAACTAAGAGAAAAAGAAAATATAAAGAAAATTAAAAAATTAAAATATACAATAATTGTCCACATCAAAACCGACCTTGCCACGTAGGATGACCGGCATCCATGTCAGTGATTTCCTATCAAAATTGGCTGGAAGGCCTACGTTGACAAATCGTCAAAAAATTTAATAGTAAATTGGCTAAATTAAAAGGATTTATGACTAAATTGGCATCCATACAATAGATTTAGGATTTTTTTGGCAATTTTCTCAAGTTTTATGGGAAAAAGTACACCGCAAGTGCCATAACTTGTCTACGGCGATCACTTTGGTGCCATAACTTTTTTTTGGATCACTTTGGTGCCAAAATCGGAAAAAAAAGATCACTTTAGTGCCAATTTGGCCGGAAATCCGACGTGGCATTTTTTATTAATTTTTTACGCCGACGTGGCTCGCCGGAGGCTGAGTCAGCGTGTACAGTCAGCATTTTTTATTTTAAATAAATTTTTTCAACGTGTACAGTCAGCATTTTTAATTTTAAATATTTTTTTCTTTATTTTTTCCTTTTTCTTTTCTTTTCTTTTCTTTTCTTTTCTTTTCTTTTTTTTCCCTCTCCGGCTGGTTGCCGGTGGCCGGCCGGCCACCGGCGAAGCCCGACAAGGGCTGGGCGAGGGCGGCCTTGCCCATGGCCGGCGAGGGGCGGCCGACCCTCGCCGGCGACGGGCGAGGCCGGCCCTCGCCGGCCCAGGCGAGGGTCGCCCTCGCCAGATCCGGCTCGGGCGACCCTCGCCGGCCCAGGCGAGGGCTGCCCTCGCTCGACGCCGGCGAGGGTCGCCCGAGCCAGATCCGGCTCGGGCGACCCTCGCCGGCGTCGAGCGAGGGCAGCCCTCGCCTGGGCCGGCGAGGGTCGCCCTCGCCTGAGTCGGGCGCGGGCGACCCTCGCCCGACGCCGGCGAGGGTCGCCCGAGCCGGATCTGGCGAGGGCGACCCTCGCCGGCGTCGAGCGAGGGCAGCCTCGCCTGGGCCGGCGAGGGTCGCCCTCGCCTGAGTCGGGCGCGGGCGAGGCGACCCTCGCCGGGGCCGGCGAGGGCCGGCCTCGCCCGTCGCCGGCGAGGGTCGGCCGCCCCTCACCGGCCATGGGCAAGGCCGCCCTCGCCCAGCCCTTGTCGGGCTTCGCCGGTGGTCGGCCGGCCACCGGCCGGCGAGGGAGAAAAAAAAAAGAAAAGAAAAGAAAAAGGAAAAAATAAAGAAAAAAATATTTAAAATTAAAAATGCTGACTGTACACGTTGAAAAAAATTATTTAAAATAAAAAATGTTGACTGTACACGTTGACTCAGCCTCCGGCGAGCCACGTCGGCGTCAAAAATTAATAAAAAATGCCACGTCTGATTTCCGGCCAAATTGGCACTAAAGTGATCTTTTTTTTCCGATTTTGGCACCAAAGTGATCCAAAAAAAAGTTATGGCACCAAAGTGATCGCCGTACACAAGTTATGGCACTTGCGGTGTACTTTTGCCAAGTTTTATGGGTCATGTATTAATCAGACCAAAATGTCAAGTGGTGAATAAGAATGAAAAGTCAAGTCTTCATTTGACTTGGAAACCTTTGCGGTCCCGTTGGAACAACCAAATAATGGGTGTACAAGCATGACACGGTACAGGGCATTTTGGCTGCATTCTCTCAATCCATGCATGCCTTCTTCCCCGCAGTCGGGTCTGACTTGTTTTCAGTTCTTTTTTCACTTATCTATTACATTTGTATTGTTGTCCTCAATATTCTAGCTCTGAACAATGTGGTCCTCTGTTGAAATCATATCGATATGGTGGAGTGCACCCTTAAAAATGCTTGAGTAGGTGGAGTACCCCTATAAAAAAGATAATTATCTTAATAATTGCTCTATAAAAGCAGAGAGGTCACCGGTTCAAAATTTGGATATCAAAATTGAGTGAAAAAAAATCGCATATATGAGAAAATGGCCTATGGTCTTGGGCTTGAATTTTATTAAGAGGACTTTATGAGTAAAATCCTGAATGCATCGGATCGATATGGTGGAGTGCACCCTTAAAATCGCTTGAGTAGGTGGATTAATCGAGATATGTGAAATCTAGTCCGGAAATCATTTAATAATGGAAAAAACAGAAAAAAGAAATGAGATTCTTCTTGTCTGTGCATTGAATTATGTTAGGTCTCTCTGTCTCACTCTCAGCAAATAAAGATATAGGTGAGATTTCTCCATGCACGTGTTTAGAAAAATTCCAAATCAGTACTCAAAGGGGGGCCATTTTCTCAAAAAAGGGATTCAAAGTGGACATAGTGCCAAATAAAGGCCTGAAGTACCCAATTAGTCTCAAGTAAAGGCCTGGGTTTGCCGGCCGGTTAAATGCTCACCGGCCACAGTAGGGGTGTCAGAACCGAACCGAAAAACCGAACCGAAATACGAACCGAACCGAACCGAACCGAACCGAACCGAAAATTTCGTGCATTTCGGTTCGGTTTCGGTTTCGGTTCGGATCATCAAAATAAACCAATTTTTCTTTTTGGTTCGGTTCATTTCGGTTCGGTTTGGTTCGGTTCGGATCGAACCGAACTAAAATAAATACTTTGGTTTAGGGCTATTTTGCCCTCTCTCTTTCCCCTTCTCTCTCCTCTTTCCTCTCTCTTTGTGCTTAATGAACTTGAAACCGAAAACTGATCCGAACCAAACCGAACCAAACCGAACCAAATCGATTTTTCGGTTCGGTTCAAGGGGGAACCTTAATGGTTCGGTTCGGTTTGGTTTTTTTGAAAAACCGAACCGAACCGAACCATTTACACCCTTACCGGCCAGGCCCTTACTTAAGGCTAATTGGGCACTTTAGGCCACTATTTTAGACTGATTGGGCATTTTATGCCCTTATTTGGCATTATGTCCACTTTGGACCCTTTTTTGAGAAAAAGGCCCCACTTTGAATACTGATTTAGAATTTTCTCTACGTGTTTTGACCATCTTTTCATTTCCAGGAATTCCTGCGCTATGATCTTGGACTATTGGCGCTCTCCATGAAAGCCGTGATTCAAGGGCTGCTTCTACCGAGGATTGGAACAAGAAAAAATGGCTATCTGTACAATGCATGGCACCAGGTGGATGTCTTGGAATCTTATGCTTGAACAATTCAAAGTAAACAATGCTCCATTTGTTTGATGAAAAATGAATGATTTTAAAAATATTTTCTAAAAAATGATCATTTGTATTACTTGAAATAATTAGTAAATAAAAAATATTATCAATATCGATAATAGTTTGTATCTAAATATTTTCGTGAACAATAAAAATATTTTTTGTTCATTCATTTTTTACAAGCGATTCAAGAGATTATATTTTGGAAAATATTTTTCAAATTATTCGTTTTCTGCGAAACAAATACACCATAGTCGGAGCTGTAACTCAGCCCACTTGTTCGATCTCTTGTAGGAAACTTCAAAATGCACAATCCTGAACTCACAAATTTTCGTTGACGTTCTTCCCTCGCACATGCTTTTATTCAATAGATTATGCGAAAGCATATGAACGGAGCATATTTGTAGTAATTTGGGGCGATGACATTAGAAGTGCCAAAAGTTGTGTATGGCGCTCACTTCAGTGCTAAAAATTTTTTGGATCACTTAAATGTTACTTTAAAAAAAATGATCAGTTAAGTGCCAACTCCAGTCTGGGTCTCCGGAATTTCGATGTAGTCATATTTTATTAATTTATTAGTCCTACGTGGCTTGCCTGTGTGCTCAGTCAGCATAGAGCCCCTAAACGACATCGTGTAAAAGTTGTAAATAGTGATAATTTGAGTGCTAAATTTTATTTAAAGTGATCACGTTAGTGCTCGTCGTTGTTTAAAAAACGATCACTTCAGTGCCGATCGGATTATGTGACATCATTTTGGACGTCCACGTGGAGTGGATTTTTTAAAAATATGCCAAGTCATATTAAAAATTTTAATTATAAATGCCACATAATCAATTTGGCCGAATTTTGCATTTAGGTGATCATTTTTTTCTCTAATTTGTCACTTAAGTGATCCGAAAAAAACTTTTGACACTAGTATAAGTGCCACACACAATTTTTAAAACTTCTAGTGTTCTCCCTAATAATTTGATTTCCTACGTTGGAGTTTACGATCAACTCAATTCAGACATTATTGTATTAGAGGCCTACATTGGAACCTCCGAAATGTCCACCTTATGTCATCTTGTTGACCTCATGATTACTAAATAATATTTTTGTTCTTCCAAATTATATTTTAATCTTGGCCGGATGGATACACCATTTTCTTGTGTGCTGACTTGACTGATCGCAAAATATTCTTTTTTTTAAATGACTGAAGAATTGGAATTATTGTCTGATTTGCATAATGATATTAACCTTTTATTCTTTTTTTTTATTTTAAAAAACATCATGTTCATGGATTGTCTCCTCGATTTTTTCTAGCAAAACTCACATGCTATATTGCTATCTAAAATTATTTTAAAGTCCAATCAAAACTACAAGTGACATTATTTCTAGGGTAACGAATTCGCTAGAAACTATTTTACTTAATAAATTCATCTCGAGAAAGGTACAATGGGTATGTGTCTATCCCCACAAAAAGATTGCTGTCTCAGTAACTAGTTTTAAGAAGAGTTAACGCTACGAAAAATCTCAAACCGGTACATATATGACAAATTTACTTCAAACTAGTTTTTTGATCACTAAAAATCCCAAATTGATACACTTGTAATAAATTTACCATAAACAAATTTTTTAATCACAAAAAACCCCAACCGGTACACTTACGATAAATTTACCCTCTATTAAATCGGATAAATACCACGAAAAATTGTAATTTGATAAACCTGTGATAAACATATGGGTAAAACCCAAAACTGGTATAACCGTCAATTGTCACGTGTCATATAACTCAGCAATTTGACGGTAAAAATTAACGAAAACTAACGGAGGGTAAATTTATCACAGGTGTACAAATTTGAGATTTTTGATGATAAAAAAATTAGTCTGAAGTAAATTTATTACAGTTATATCAATTTAAAATTTTTCGTGATATTAACCCTTTTTAATTTTAGAAAGTGGAGGGGTCACGGATTCAAAATAAATTATTATTGTAGGCACATCCAAGAAAGGGGGCAAAGAATTTGCCGAAAAGATATCAAGATATCAATTAAAAATGTTGACTAAGATGACGAGGGAATTGTTTGTCGGTAGTTGGTGTCCAGATCAACTCTCGCGCAGCTCCATCAGTCCACCGGTCCATACGATCTTAAGGGCACAGGAAGAAAAGAAGAGGCGATGGATTCTATGTCGTCCGTCTAGTCAATCACGCGAGGTCTCTCTCACAGTCTCTCTCCGCAAACAGAAGAAAGAGCAAGAGGCGAGATTTTTCCACGCTCGTGTTTTGAACCACCTTTTAATTTCCAGGTACTCGTAGGCTGTAATCCTGGACCATCCGTGCGGTCTTCACATGCCATGTTTCAAGGGTCGTTTCTACCGAGGGTTGGAACAAGAAAATGACTACCTAGGACAATACCATGGCACGAGGTGAATTTCTTTGAATCCCATGGTTGCACAATTCAAAGTAAGGGCAGGTTTGTTTAGCTGCAAATTTCATGATTAAAAAAAATACTTTCCGTGATGGAAAACAATTAGTTTTCATTCGTTTGGTGATTTAGAAAAAGTATTTTCTTTCTTTCAAAAGGGAAAGTCATTTTCCCCCAATTTAAACTTGTTATTTTTAGTTAAGAAAAATATTTTCCGTAATTCGACTAGTTTTTTGTTATCTAAAATCGGAAAACAGTTTTCTTTCAAACAAATGGATCCTAAATAAAAGGACAAAATGTCGATGGTAAAAACATCATGAAATCTTTCAAACTCAATAAAAGTCCACTGGTTCTTTTTAAAGCAGTGCAATAATAAGTCATACACTTATCTCGGCTTAGAACACGCTTTAGGGTTTTACCGCAATTCATGGGGAACGATCTCGCCTTCCACACTTCACAAATCAAATTCCATCAAGAACATTCACCATTATATTAGCTTCATATATGTACTTTGGGTTTTTTAAGAACGACTACGTATGAATCAGTGCAGTAGCCAATATGGAATATTTAGCAGAAACAATATCACCATTACTGGTTCCAAAGTAACGTGCATCCAAATGTGTGCATCCGATCATATGCTTCTTTTATTTCACAAAAAATGAATGGTTTATAAAAAAATTTCTAAAAATGTGTCACGCCCCGCACCCTACGAGCGCGCGATCATCCCTCGATGGTCGATCATTGAATGCGACGTCCCAGACAAGTCGCCGACCCAACCCAAACATCAGAGATTAGGCACGCGCGGAAACAAATAGAAACAACCCGGATAATTAATAATGACAAGGAGTAGCAATAGCACAAAACAATAACTATAATTACTACACTTGGCAGCTACACACGACGTTCATAAAAAGACAATTCCCAAGTTAGGCCACAACAACAGGACCACATTCCTCAAAAGGGACAATGGTTCACAAACTTAACTCCTCTATAAAAGGAGAACTCAAAATACCGGGTACTTGACCCGTCCTCGATCTCCGAGATACCCTTGCAGCGTCTCCAATCACTCATGGTTGCGGATCTGAAATGGTTATATAATAACCATGAGAACGAGTCTCAATAAGTAACCTCCTATACTCCACGTAGGCTAATACGTACCCAGACAAGTCGTACATGCAATTTACCTCATAACATATAAAATTCGCATCATTGTACTTACCTCGTCATCAAGCCCATGCCAACTCTGCATGTTAGTCACAACGTGATAATGCAATAATAGTAATTCAATAACATATCACAATCGCTCAAACACCAACCACACTTGCACTCAATCAATCCAATTAACTCAATCACATATCCAACCAGCCAATTCAATCACACACTTAACCAATCAATTCAATCAAACTCAAATTGCATGCATGGCCGAACATCTTTTTCACGACCCGCGCCACTGCGCCTCAGGTCCATTCTCACTACCCGCGCCACTGCGCCTCAGGTCCATTTGGCACACCGGCCATTCATGCTTTCACACGGACCGCCATCAACACGTCCCAAGTCCGTAGCCCTCCGATCAATCCGGGCTCAATTTCCAATGACCAACGTAAACACGTCTCAGTCCAACACACCTTTAACGGGCCACCGTCAACACGTCTCAAGCCCGCATCCATTTGGCACACCGGCCATTCATGCCTTCACACGGACCGCCGTCAATACGTCCCAAGTCTGTAGCCCTCCGATCAATCTGGGCTCGATTCGACAGGCATGCACACGCCATTCAATTCAATCAATTTCACGCCAATTGCATCAAATGAGCCATATTCACAATTCGCCACATCAATTCACAAACCCGATGTTCAAGTCGGCCACGTACGATTACCCAAACCATGCATATTATTTTATCCAATCCAATTAGCCTAATTATATCATAATATTATTAAATTAAATCATGCCCTAACCGTTCTAATCCGAGACAAATCTATAAAATACCCAAAGTACTAAATAGGGTTTAGAAAGTCACTTACCAAGTTTTGGCCTCGAGAAAATCGGCTCGGGCCTAAAATGGCCCGAGTGAACAATGCTGGACTAGGCGTAGGCGAGAGCGCGATGGGCGCGCTGGCAGGCCAACACGGGCACGGTGGCCAGACTGTGTGCCTGGTGTACGGGCACGGTGGCCATGCGGCGTGCCCAGGGCGCATAGCCGAACAGGATGGGCAATGTGCCCTAGCAACAGGCTGGCTGAACGAGCAACGCGCCGAGTGCATGGGCAACGCGCTGGGTGCACAGGCGAGCGGCCGAACGGGACGGTCCAAGGGCCGAGCAGCGGGCGAGTGGCTTGGTCGCGTGGGTGACGGGCCTGGCCATGGCATGGGCAGTTCGGCCACGGCTGGGCGAGTTGGCCTGGGGCGGCGACGACAAGGCTGGGGGCGACGACGGCGACGGCTGGGGTACGGCGGCGACAACCAGGACGACGGCGGCGACTGCTGGCGGGGTTGGGTGGCGTTGGTTGGCTGGCTGGAGCGACGGCGAGCGGCGGCGAGCGGTGGAAAGCGGAGGGGGAGCTGGAGGGGAGTCGCGACGACAACAGGGGCGTCGGACGACGGCGACGGTGGAGCTCAGGCATCGGGCGGTGCTGGAGATCTGACTGGACGGCGGCAAGCGGTGGCGAGCCGAGCTCGCATGCTTGGGGGGGAAGAGGAGAAGACCGAGAGAAGGGGAGGCAGGGGCCCGGCGGTGACAGTGGCGATGGCGAGCTGCGCGCGGAGGTTGAGCGGCGACTGGGCTGGCGAGCAGCGACAGTGGCGACAGCTGGGCGTGCGGCGATCGCGGCGACCAGCTCGCGGCTCGCGCGAACGGCGGTAGGAGGGGAGTGACCAGGTGACAGGGGCTGCCGATGGGACTGCAGGCGGTGGGCGAGCGGCGGCGGTGGGCAAGCGGCGGCGCAGCTCGGTCAGGGTGATGGTGGCGCGAGGCAGACGGCTGGATGGACGATGCGGCGCAGTGGCAAGAACAGAGGAGGCGGAGCAGAACCAGTCAGGGGAGAAGGAGAGAGAGGAAGAAGAAGAAGAAGAAGAAAAAGAAATAAAAAGGGAAGAAGGAAAGAGGAGAGAGAGTGCCAGGGGGGTCTGCATGGGCGTGGGGTGAGGGGACATTTGTATGGGGGCACGACGTGCGCGGCCAGAGGGGGAAAGAGAGAGGGAAAGAAGGAGAGAGGGGAGAGAGAGAGAGAGAGAGAGAGAGGGGCAGACGCAATGATGGGGGGAGAAGGCGTGCGCGGGCAGAGGAGAGAGGAGAGAGAGAATAGTGCAAAAAGCTAATTTTTGTCCTCGAGCGCGATCCAACGGTCCGATTTCAAATTCGGGAATGATCTAACGGTCCACGAAAAATCCTAATAATATATTAGGACAAAGGCCGGACACCTACACTAAATAAAATACATTAAGAGGGAGATTTACTAGTCCAAATTTGCACCCAGTCAAAAATTCACTTTTCCACTATTCCTAGCAATATCGAGATTGACCACAATAATATCGATACCATCTAATTAAATTCGTCCCGGAATTCCGAGAAATTCGATATCAAAGTTTGGGCTCTAAATAACGGCAAAATTCGATAGAATGCGATTCTAGCGAAATCTCAAATTTAAAAACAATAACCGGGAGTGAATAGTTCCTGGATGAGATTTTACTATAAGCACACTGACGAATTACACATTTTATAAATTCCAAAAACGGGCCGAAATTCAGAATGTCACAAAATGATTGCTAATATCGCTTATTAAAATGAGTCAACAAAAAAATATTTTTATTATCCACAAAAATATTTAGACATAATTTGGTGATGATAATGAAAATATTTTTCATTTGCTAATTATTCCAAATAATACAAGTGATCATTTTTTTAGAAAAGTACTAAAAAAGTTTTAAACCTATTGCATTGGTATCAATTCAGTCTAAAACCTTTTAATTTGATCAATTTAATCCTAAACATTTTCATGTTTTTCCGATTGAGTCCATCAGGCTAATTTAGACTGGAAATTACTGATGTTTTACGTGGAATGGCTAGCGCTAACATGGACATTTTTAATAATTTTTTTGAATTTTTTTCTTTTGTTTTTCATTTCCTTTTCTTTTTCTTCTCTTTCTTCCAAGATTGACAAGACCTATCAGGGTTTCCCCCTTGACGTAAAGTCTTCTTCTATATCAATTGATGGCTCGGGCCGAACAAGTTGTCCTAAGAAATTGTATGCACACTTACAACCCTTGAATGGCTTTAGATCTTAGCAACAAGAGCATAAAACTATCAATACGATTCTCCAGCCACTCACAAAATAATTTCAAAAAGTATGATAGGGGTTAGGAATGAAGACTGTCACTATGGTGTTGCTGAAGTGCAGAAACATATGCGTAAGCCCCCAAGAAGACAACCTCGCTCACATATGAACGGAGTTCAAAAATCAATTTGCATAACATTTCACGGTACCTTCTATAAAAATGAATGCATTAAATATTGCATTCTCAAACCATTTTACAAATAATAAACTCACTAGCTATTTCAAGAGAAGCTTCACCGTCGATTCAAATAACCAAAAGGTAATAAATGTTTGATTCAGTTTTATGAAACAAATATGCTCTAAACACAACTTTTCCTTTTTAATAAACATCATGCGATGTGATCCCTCTTTCATATCTTATAACATATCTAGTGCCTATAATTTTAAAATCATGAGTTTTCGAATCATAAAAAAGATTAGCACCCCTCACCTTAAAATGTGAAACTAAACAAAGAAAGATACCTTGAGTTACAAAAACTTGGATTTCTATCACGTAAGCCAAAATCAAGTAACAACTACCTTAACTAAGACCGACTAAACTAAGCTTTAATCAGTTGAGGTGGTAAATGGGTCAAGAACCCATATATTAACCTATATTAATGATTGTGGGTAATAAATAGGTTGGCTTCAGTTTTAAAAGTAGACTTAAATGGGTCATTAATGGGTTGTCTATTAACTTAATGGGTATTAAATGAGTCACAAATAGGTTACCCAATAAGCTTAAGTGAATAATAAACATGTCATTTTCAAATTTTTTTAATTTTCTGATTTTTAATTTTAAAATATTTATTTATATTCTTTTTTTCTTTTTCTTTTTCTCTTTTTCTGTTTTCTTCTTCCTCGGATGGGGCCGAGCTCGCCTGAGGCTAGTGAGCTCGTCCCTTGCCTGTGGCCGGCCATTGGTGGGGAAGAAGAAAAAAAAAAAAAAGAAAAGGAAAAGGGAAAAGAAAAAAGGAAAGGAAAAAGGAAAAGAAAAACAAATAATTAAAATATGATTTTTCAAAAATAAAAATAAAAATATTTAAAAAATTTGTCATTTTCCTAAAAATATTTTCTAGAAATATCATATTTTCTACAAAACAAAAGGAGCCTCGATTTTTTTAAAATATATAAAAATTGTTCGCTAAATTTGTATTGCATGAAAATGTTTTAGCAATATAATTTTTTAAAATAATTAGCAGAAATAAGCTTTCCTAGATTTAGTTAAATGGGTTGAGAAATTTGCCTTATGATAAATGGGTCATAAATAGGTTAAATAAGTAAATTTGGATTAGACCATTTATAACCCGACCCAAACTCGATCTGACCCACTCTTTTAACAGATCTATTATTTAGTAACAAAACAAATTTGATTCTCCAACAAAAATCTCGTCCAAGCAAAATAACTATTGATGTCCACAGTATTGTGGCAATCACATGTGGAATTTAGAAAGTTTGTTTGAACTCTACAAATGCCCCTGTGGGCACGAGGTTATTGGAAAGATAACCAGTCATACTTAAAGGGCAAACTCACCTCTGACTCAAAAAATAGCCAAAGTCGTGCGAAAATTGGTACCAAACTCATTAGTTTGAATCTGGTTCCAACAGTGCGCAACAAATTTTAAAATTACATTCCGACCAAACTGTAACTCTAAATTGATTTTTGTAAAATCTCATAGTTTCTAAGACACCCTAAAGTTTTTGTGTAACATGATTTCTTAGCTCAAAAACCTCTAAAATCAATTTAGCAACTCAGAAAATTAACACAATCTGAAATTACAGCCTTAGCAAGGAACTCTTTTTAATTAAAGGAAGCAAGGTTTGGAGTTCTTATTGAGCTTCAAAAGGACATTGATTCGGCGTGTCGAGGTGTTTGAGGCTTGCTGAACCAAAACCCTCTCTCTCTCTCTCGGTTTCTCTCTTTTCTTCTTTTCTGATTCTTCTTTGTCTCTCCTCTTCACTGCTTCTTTTCTATTTCATTGCACCAGCTGCAATAATGAGACATTTGGCTGAATATTGAACTTATGGGCTTGAGAAAAAAAGTTGGGCTTAATAATGTGGGTGGACTTTAACTTATATTAACTTTTGTTTTACAGGCCCATTTCTTACGGCCTTACCTAGTTTTTTTTTTTTAATCAAAGGCAACGAAAAATTCATTTCGTCGTGTTTGATTAGACCAAAGGTGACAAACGACATTTATCATCACACTTGCTCTTATCAAAGGCGACGAGAATAAATTAGTCGCTACTCCTCAAAGCAACATCTATGCATACTTTCGCATTTGGGCGTGATCATGATGGCGATGAAGATCCACTTTCGCCGCGATACACATAACATATGGCAAAAAATCTCCACTTTCATCGCCAAAAGACTAATTTGATCTCCTCTAACACGAGAAAGCTTCAACTTCGTGGCATTTGGTTGGAGCAACGTAGGTGAATTATTAGTTTCGCCACTTTTGAAAGTTCCTAGTCCTAGTGCAGTGACGAAAAAACATCCCATCGCTGTTTCTCATTGCAACAGCGACGAACTTTTGATTTTGTCGTTGTTTCTCCATGTAAGAGGGACGAAACCAATAGTTTGTCGACTAAGGTCGGTTCTAGTCCGTTTTGACTGATGAAATTGACATTTGTCGCAAAAGGGGGGAGTCATGGTGATGAAATTTACCTTTCATCGCAATTTATATCTCGATGGTGACGAAATCTGTGTTTTTAGCGATGAAGTTTGTTTTTGTCACGGTAGGGCATCTATGATAATAGAACTAGTTTCGTTGCTAGCCGTCTCGATAGTCCTAATTTTTTGTGATGACGGATGGTTTGATAAAAAAGGCAATTTGGTTTTTGTTTTTCGGTAGAAGAAGGGAATCCAGTTTTAAGTGAAGAGTACTTCATGTGATAGATACACCATGTCATAATGATGACATGGAGTACTAATCAGTTACCAATGCCCGCTAGTTATAAATATCATCCTACTCAGTGGTATGCATGCATGTATCTTATTTTTTGTTGATCGGTTACATCACATGTCACTATCATGTGGTATATTAATCATATTAAATTTCTCTTCAATTTTTTTTTGTGGTTGCACAGGTTCCGAGAAACCACTATGCCACTGATGGATGAGTTATGGGCTCTTGACGAAGGGTTACAACTCTTGCACCACGAAATTTACTGATGTTCGTATAGGAAATTGATGCAAAAATCCTCGTTCACACGTTCCATAAGAATGTTTGCTGCACTGGAAATCTAAAGCCATTTTCCTTTGAATGCGGGACTGTCTTAGGAAGTTCACCAAGCAGAGGATGGAGCACGTATTTTGCAACTCCTGGAGCTTGATCGCAGAATTCCTTAATACCCAATCTGTATTGGTTCAGTTCTCATGCGTGCTTTTTTCTTACCATCGACACTGCAAACCACAGACCCTATTGCCAGAGACCAGAATCTCAATGAATTATATAATTGCCTTCCAAATATATGTATACGTAAAATAACAATCCCGATTCAAGATCTGAGGTTGTCATAGACTATATACGATAGGGCAGATCTTCTTGGAGCTGTAGAAATTGGAGCTGCAGACTATTTACGTCTACAGTTTCTTTCGGCGATCGCGTTGCTCATTTAGCAAGGTCTCTTTCGAGGCTTATTTATTGATGGTGGATTGGAGTTGTTGAACAACACATTCATGAAGATACAAAGTGGGTTTACAAAATGGGGATACCCACAACAAGTCCTTGGGTTGAATTTGCGGGCATATTCTGAATCTTAGCTGTGATCTTAAGCAAGAAAAGTGATAGTAAGATTCTTTTCTGGAGGCAACCACCTGAACAGGATTATACTCTATTTTACACGATTAGAGGAGGCCATAATTGTTTCTTTTTTTTTTTTCACTTCTTTCAACAGGAACGTTTTTGATGTTTCCGAAAACCTTGAATCAAAAGACATGCCAAAGGAGCTGATAGAAGAAAGTAAGCTCTTCTAGGACCTAGTCCACTTTGCTGTAACTCAGGTTTTAAGTCAGCTTTTACTTGTGATGTAAAAGAGCGGAAATACCAAATATTTTATCTTATATTTATGAAATAACTAAAGATTAATACCACGAAAAACCCCAAATTGATACAACTGTGATAAATTTACACCAAACTAATTTTTTAACCACAAAAAATCCCAAACTAGTATACCTGTGATAAATTTACCCTCCGTTAGTTTCCGTTAAATTTTTCTGTTAAATTACTTAGTTGGATGACACATAACAATTGACAGGTGTACCAGTTTGGGGTTTTACCTCTCTGTTTATCATAAGTTTACCAATTTGCAATTTTTCGTGATATTAATCCAATTTAACCGATGGTAAATTTGTCACAGGTATACCAATTTATGGTTTTTAGTGGTCAAAAAATTGATTTGGGGTAAATTTGTCACAGATATATTAGTTTGAGATATTTCATAGTATTAACCCAAAAACTAACAGCACATTGGGTTTTTAGAACCAAATTTTTGACACAAGGATATCAACCTTTGAATGTTAGGCTGAAGACAAGAAATATACCAGACGGGGAATTGACACAGTTTAGCGAAAAATATGCTTTATAGTTTGTGGAAGCAAATCGTTTTCTTTTATACTATTTTCTGCAATCGTCGGCAAGTCTTGATGATGATGGTAAAGTGAAAAACCAAAGGTAACTATCGTATCTTGTATGCTTTTTCTTATATGCGACAATGAAGATTGCTGATGTTTTCTGTCTTGACCTAATGAGAATTTTTTTTTCTTTTTTTTTTTGGGATTTTGAAGACACTTGTGTTAGTTGCTCAATATTATCAATTGCATATGATTGCAAATAAAAATGATGTGTGAGAGATTGAAGATATTTCCAGATATCCTTATAAAACCACTTAGACTTTTTTCTTTCAGAAAGCCACTTAGACTTAAAATAGTAGAAATATTAACTCGATACAACTCCAAAGGAGCTTCTATTTTTACTATTATAGATATCGTAAGCTAAACTTTACTTGAATAGTAATATTGTGATATTTATAAAGACAAACAAAATGTAAGAGCTTAATAATTTTATTGATTTAGAAAAAATTGGAAAGAAACACTATTTTAAAATATGAGCAATAGTGTAGGTTAGTCAATTAAATTCTAGCATTGTATCTTCGTGTCATCACACTTTGCTCGGGAAAAGTGCCAAAAAAGTCTTAAACCTTTTGCATTAGTGCCAATTTAGTCCTAAACCTTTTTTTGGTGCCAATTCAGTCCTAAACCTTTTGCATTGGTGCCAATTTAGTCCTAAACCTTTTTTTAGTGCCAATTTAGTCCTAAACCTTTTAAATTGGTGCCAATTCAGTCCTAAACCTTTTGTTTTTGTGCCAATTTAGTCCTTCCGGTCAATTTTGACCGGAATTTGCTGACGTGGACGCCTGCCGGCCGGCGGCCGGTCACCGGCGCTGACGTGAATATCTTAAATAATATTTTAATAAATTTTGAATTTTTCTGTTTTTTTTTTCCTTTTTTTATTTTTTTTCCACTTTTTTTCTTTGTTTTTTTTTCTTTCTCTTCCTCTGGCCGGCGAGGTCGAGCTCGCCGGCCACTGGCGAGGGGAGGCTCGCCCTCACCCGGCGAGGCCGAGCCTCGCCTTGGTCGGGCGAGGCTCGACCTCGCCAGATCCGGCGAGGTCGGGCCTCGCCCGACCATGGCGAGGCTCGCCCTCGCCGCGGCCTCAGGCGAGGGTTCGAGCCTCGCCCGACCTCGCCCTGGTCGGGCGAGGCCCGACCTCGCCCGAGAGGCCCGACCTCGCCGGATCTGGCGAGGCTCGAACCCTCGCCTGAGGCCGCGGCGAGGGCGAGCCTCGCCATGGTCGGGCGAGGCCCGACCTCGCCGGATCCGGCGAGGGTCGAACCCTCGCCTGAGGCCGCGGCGAGGGCGAGCCTCGCCATGGTCGGGCGAGGCCTGACCTCGCCGGATCTGGCGAGGTCGAGCCTCGCCCGACCAGGGCGAGGCTTGCCCTCGCCGGGCGAGGCCGCCCTCGCCGGTGGCCGGCGAGGGCGAACCTCCCCTCGCCAGTGGCCGGCGAGCTCGACCTCGCCGGCCACTGGCCTCTGGCCGGTCGCTGGACCGGCGACCGGCCAGAGGAGGAGAAAGAAAAAAAAACAAAAAAAAGTGGAAAAAAAAGAAAAAAAGGAAAAAAAAACAGAAAAATTCAAAATTTATTAAAATATTATTTAAGATGTCCACGTCAGCGCCACGTCAGCGCCGGTGACCGGCCGCTGGCCGGCAGGCGTCCACGTCAGCAAATTCCGGTCAAAATTGACCGGAAGGACTAAATTGGCACAAAAACAAAAGGTTTAGGACTGAATTGGCACCAATTTAAAAGGTTTAGGACTAAATTGGCACCAAAAAAAGGTTTAGGACTAAATTGGCACCAATGCAAAAGGTTTAGGACTGAATTGGCACCAAAAAAGGTTTAGGACTAAATTGGCACTAATGCAAAAGGTTTAGGACTTTTTTGGCACTTTTCCCCACTTTGCTCCCTGTTAAATTCTGGTAAAACTTTTTATCTTATCGTACTTCATCGTTAAATAAATTCCATTGAAGCATATTTATTCTTTGCATTCCATTGATAAAGCTCTTGTCCAGAATCGTCATAAAACCTATCTCCTCTTAGTAAAAATTGAAGAATGAATTTGAGTGAAAGAAATTTCATTGTCCATCAACTTTCGGTGAAACAATGATCAAGTGGGGCATAAAAGAAGGAAAACAATAAAGACTTGACGATATTGTCCTTTGAATGTTAGGCTGAAGATAAGATATACCGCAGATGGCAATGTGTCGATTTGTTAACAACCGTTCGTACGTCTTGTCGTTGATGGTAAAGTAGAAAAAGTTAAAAGTGAAACTATCTTCCATCTGCATCTTTCGTTATTCATTCGGTGGACGTCCCTTTAATTGGAGCATACCCATATTGTCAAAAGGCCCTAGGCTTATCTATCGAAATCACAATAATTTCGAGATGCAAGAACAATGGATGAGATCGTATCTACTTTTTCTTATACGTGACAATGGACATCGCTGACGTTTTCTGTCTTGTCCTAATGAGACAATTCTTTTTGCTTTTTAATTGCAGAGATTTGTGTAAGTAGTTTGAATAGGATTATTAGGCTCTATTTATTTTATAAAAAATGAATGAATTGAAAATACTTTTCAAAAAATAATTATTTATATTGCTTACAAAAATGACTGCACGAAAAATATTTTCATTTTCAACAAAAATGTAGATTGATGTTAATAAGGAAAACATTTTGTATTGATTAATTAATTCAAGCAATCCAAACTATCATATTTATGAAAATATTTTCTAAATAATTTGTTTTCTGCGAAATAAACGGAGCCTTAATTTTGTTGCATTCGACAAGCTTTTGGTCTTATAAAAAGGCGATGAAAATAGAATTTCATCTTTGTTTCTCAATGCATTAGTGACAAACTTTTGATTCTGCTGGTTTTCCAATGCAACAACAACGAAAGTCATACTTCATCACCTAAGGTCGGTTCCAGTCTGCGTTAACACGACGAAACTGATATTTCGTCGCTATAGAGTGGAGCAATGGTGACAAAATTTATGTTTCTTTGTGTTTGGTCTCTCGATGACAACTAAATCTGTGTTTCTTTGCCATTGCCTAGCCTGTGGCAACAAAGTTTGTCTTCGTCATGGTAGGGTATCTATGGCGACCAAATTATTTTCGTCGCCCTAGCCCTAATTTCATGTAGTGAGGGTGTTTTTTGAGACCATCTTGACTAATGAGTCTTGAGAGAAAATATTTTATGTGACAGATACATCATTCAATGAAGTTTGTCTTCGTCATGGTAGGGTATCTATGGCGACAAAATTATTTTTGTTGCACTAGCGCTAATGGAGGGAGGGGGGGTGTCCGAGTTAAGTTGGAGAAGAGGGTGTTTTTTGAGATCATCTTGACTATTGAGTTTTGAGAGAAAGTATTTTATTTAATAGATATATCATGCAATAGTATTAACTTAGAGTA
This sequence comes from Syzygium jambos, assembly GCA_031216235.1. Lineage (NCBI taxonomy): Eukaryota > Viridiplantae > Streptophyta > Magnoliopsida > Myrtales > Myrtaceae > Syzygium > Syzygium jambos. The sequence continues at coordinate 17,414,907 of CM062225.1, read as the reverse complement.
ACTAACCAATCACATTGCCCACCTATTACGAATCTCATTCTACTTAGCTCTATGTATGTATGCATCTCACTTTCTAATGATTGGTGACACAACATGTCATTGTCGCGTACTGTTTCGTCCCACAAAATACCTTCTTAAATTTATGGTTTCCACGGGTTATATGCTCTCCATGAAGGATTACAACTTGTTGTGCACCACGGAATTTCTCCTGGTTCACATGGTCCATCACAATGTTTGCTACAGTGGAAATCTAAAGTTTTCTACCAAGCAGGGGATGTGGGGCACGTACTTGGGGAAGCTAACCAAAGCGCAGATTCCTCAGTTGATCACAATAGAGGAACCTTCATGCTGCAGCTCCTGAAGCTTGATTCCAGAATTCCTTAATAGCTATTCTGTATTGTTTCTAGGAGCAAAAAAAAAAAAAAAAGGGTTGACGCATAGTTAAGTCAGTTTGTACCAGTGGCATAAAAGTAGGAAAATGACAAGTATTTGTATTCTCACATTAACTAACAGCATATTGGGTTTTGATGACCAAATTTCTCACACTAAGATATCGATCTTTGAATGTTAGGCTGAAGATAAGATATATGCCAAGTGGCAAATCATGTTTTTTTTATTACTATATATAAATAATCCCTCGTTCATCTTGCCCAACTCTAGTATTGAGAAGCCCTAGGCTTGTCCTACCCAAACCACAGTAACTTAGAGTTGAATGAAAACGGGATGAAATCGTATCTGCTTTTTCTTACATGCGGCGTGTGATTTTCGTTGAGATCCGATAGTCTTAGAGCGTTTACTCTATCATAGTAAGTTGTGACTACAAAACCTACATCATTTGGGAGGAGGAAAAAAAATTAAAGAAAGGGGTAAAATGAATGATTTGTTGTCGCACTTTTAAAGAAATGGTGGGAGATTTTTTTTTTAAAAGTCATAATTAGATCTCGAGCTTGTAGTTGGTGAAATTTAGGTGTCTGAAATGGCGCATGGCAAATGATCAAATTTTTCACGTTGGTGCCGCGTCAGATTTTGATGCCTGAATACCACCAACGGCAAGCTCGAAATATGATTCAGGCTTTTTTAAATTCTTAAATTCATTGGCCTACGATTAAAATATTAATTCCATTTTTTGCACTAGACACTACTTTCGGCTTTGCTGAGAAACTTCTCCGATAGAGAAAAAGACTCCCCGACTCATTCAAGCTGCATTATTGCTTGTCATATTCAAGCTCACCTTTGGCGACTATTATGCTAAAGTGACAAAGTTAATTTCCTAAAATTGACCGACAAAGTTAATTTCCTAAAATGGACCCCCACAATAGACTGGTAAAGCAATTAACAATCACTCGGTAGCCCGATTGTCACGCGGTAGCTAGATAGTGATCATAATCACTTTATTTTCACCTGATTTCATCCGTATATCTGCATGCTAATTTGTGAAGATTATACAGTAATTCTTATTGGGATTCAGAGACTAGTATAATCGCCTATTGTCCAAAACGATTGAAATATCTTTTTTCATAAATTGAACGCTAGATAATTGCATTATCTCTATATTTCTTATAGCATAAAAATTGGAAACGTTTTTTGCAGTTTTGTAACAAAATGTTCCAATTTTAGAAAAAGATGAAAAGATGTAACAAAACTTCACTTAAGTGGACGAAGTTATTGTAATTTTGGATCAATTTGGATCAATTCGGGTTTTAGGTTGTTGGGTTGATTCTAGAGGTTGTTGAGCTGTGAAATCATGTTGTAAAAGAATTTTAAGGCGTTGTGGACCACAAAGATATTACAGAAGTCGATTTGAGATTATGTTTTGATCAGTATGAAGTTTTGAACTTTGTCGTGGAATGCTAGACTAGATTGAACCCTCTGCATTTGACACTGTTTTTCACCCGCCTCTAGCCATCTTTTGGGTGAAAGGTGAGTGCATCCTTTTAAAACATGGGGTTCCTTTTGAATTACTACGGACCCACTTGAAATGGTTTGAGAAATGGACAAAGGTTATGTGTAATGGTTTGTAAACCTAACATAGGAAATGTAATTCTGAATTGGTTTATTAATAGAGAATGAGATAGTGGTTTTCTACTCATTGTCATTATATCTGAACCCATTGAGTGGTTGTGAGTATGAATATCATTCTGAAGAAGTCTTGCTTTGGTAGAGCCAATAGCTAATATAGGTGGAGACTTACTCCAGGGGAAATCTTAGGAGGTCTTGTCACGAAGCATTAAACGGAGACATAGTATCAACAATGAGCACTAGATTAGTCATTTGGACAAAACTATTGATGTTGTTTTGATATTATTTTTTAACCGGATGTTTATCATGTTCATAAATTATGTAAAACTATTTGAAAATATATTTGGTCTACAATACGTATGTTTATGTCTTGGAAACTGTGTTTTGTTTTGAAATTTTTGTAGACATGCATAGTGAATACTTAATCTGTTTATATTTGTATATATGCTAGGATAAGTTTATGTCAATTAGTGTGAGGTTGCCTTTGATGTTACAAGCAAGGATCACCTAGAGGGGGTGAATAGGTGATTCTATTGGTCTTGACAAATTCAAAGCCGAATTGAAAACGTCAAGAACTGAGTTTGCACTAAGAATGCAAAGTTTAGATTTTGAACAAACTTCAGAAGCAGTTTAGCAGGTGTGCCACATAATATAATAGTACACAGGAAGAGTTTTAGGGATAAGAGAATTCACACACAAGACTTATAGTGGTTCAACTTAAATCAAGTCTACGTCCACTCTCCCACACTGACAGCCTACTGACTAGATTTCACTAAATGACCAACAAGAAATTACAAAAATGAGTGAGAACACTCAGTGTATGATAGGTCTCACTATCTCACTCAATCACTCTTTCGATACTTTTCTTAAGATCACAAAATGTAACCCACGAAACACTAGTATATAGGATCAAAGTGTGCTCAAACTTTGGAATTCTAAATTTTGGACTCTGTCACTTGCTTTTTTGCTCCTTGACACTTTGGTCTCCTTTTATACTCCACTTCCAGTCTAATCGTTGGCCAATCTCTAGAGGATCATCTTCCAATCTACCTGTTGGACAGATTTGTATTAAGAAGATCAATTGGCCGTTGAGTGACAAAATCTAAATCTCCATTAATTCTGATCACTCATACAACCAAAGTCTTGATTTCCATAAGTAGAGCTTCTTCGCTTATAAAGTAATTTATCTCGAGATTGATTTGTGAATCAATTAAGATGTTTTGCATTTCAAAGTTGGTTTGCAAAACAATATTTAAGATCGAGTTAATCAAATCTTTCTAGGCGAGAAATCCAAGCCACATCACTAGCCATTATATACATCATGAACTTATGTCACGTTTTGAATTTGTGTTATGTTCTTAACTTAAGTTATGTTCTTAACTTGTGTCTCGTTTTGAACTTGTGTCACATTCTGAACTTGTGCCACATATGGAACTTGTATTGGGATGGAAATATGCGAAGTTCTCTGAGTCTGAAATTCTTCATTTTTAGTATAAAGTTTGAAGATATTCAACTCCAGTTTCTAACTTCTGGTTCTATTAAGTATATTAGCAATCATGGCTCTACCTCGCTATTTATCTATCCATGGTACTTCCAAACTTTGCCAAACTCATCGTTCTAGGCTTGTTCCCCTATCCATGGTACTTCCCAATTTTACCAAACCCCTCGTTCTAGGCTTATTCACCTTCTACTTAGGTACCCCAACTTGTAAACATCTCTATGCCCAATGTCTTGTTCACCATTGATAGAGAACTCATTCTTTTCAAGACATCATCTGCATAATGGCTTGTGCATCTTTCACCTGGTTACTCAACCATTAATCACGTTAGTAGCATTTGATTATTTTGTCATCTTCAAAACACCATAAAGATTTCCCTAACAGCCTTTAGGTAGGAGGAGGATTGTGTCATTTTCTTTGGATCATTGACGACCGTGTCATTTCCTCTATACTTGTACAGTTGAGTTGTTGTTTCTTCAGAATTTGGTTCCCTCAACGAAATATCTTTCATCAAAGTCATTCTTTGGTTTTTAAATGAAAGAGATTGGGTTTCGTGGCGATTCCGAACAAAAGGTATCTAGGCAAACTATGAAATCAACAACTTCACTTCGATTGAGACTATGTGAACTTGAACCGTGCTAGAATTTAATTGACGACAAAGTCCAGAAAGTACCGTGGGTACAAATGTAAACGAACTCTACTGTAATTTAATCAATGACATGTTCTGACTATACTAAGGTATCATACCGGAATTTAATTGATGATGCGTATCTGAAAGCTACAATTAGAGAAATTGAAAGTACTGTACGGGAAAGATTAAATATAAGTGAAAGATAACATTTTGTTTGATTTGTTCCGATGGACGATTGATAGTATTTATAATGGTCTCGGATAATTGGCAATAGTTGTGCTTTCTCGAGCGACTTCTGTCAATTACATTCGTGCCTCTCTGATCCTCATGGACCTTGTACCCACGTTCTAAAATAGTTGGTTTCGCCATATGTATGATCTGTCCCATGATCGTCAGTAACAGTCTCGTGACCCTGTTTACAAGCAATAACCAGGTGCTTGTGATCCCAACTGCCTTGTTGATTCCAAATTCCAAAATGGTGCTTGAATGTTCCTTTCATAATTCGTCGCCAACACATATATTGGCAGCTACTGACCGTCCATCATTGTATTTCGACAACCGGACACGTAGCATATTTATATCGACCAACACATGTCCACCTTTTTAAACTAGTCAGCAAGCTAACGTATGTGTGACGATACTCATGTGCTATGCACGTGATCATCTCTACTTGAGCTTCATTGAAGTGTCTACTCTGATCCACGTGCTAGGCACGTGCTTTGCCAATGACAAGATTATTTTGGTGTCAACAGCTGTGATAGACTTTTATTTCGACACACTGCCATCGTAAATGTTTCAAAAATCGTTCAAACTATGACAATTGAGCACATCAAAATTTTCATCTGGAATCATCACGAGGTTCATTGAATGGTCAAGTCTTACATCCAAATGATTTGAATGAAGGCATGACCTCTCAAGGGACCAAGGCCATCGTCTTACACAGGGAATTTTACCCTAGGACATGACGATTTGCATGCATCTTTAGAAATAAGTCAAGTTGAACTTTTTTTTAATAACTCGTGCTTTAAAAAAATTATTTTCATTTCAAGATTTTTCAAGGCAACTTCATACCACGAGTTGAGATGTTGAGATATGTGAATTTATGTATTAACCTTGCTTGAACGAGAACTACAAGTCCCTTTATATAGGGCAAAGGTGAACAGTAAAAAATGAATAGTAAACCCTATGAATAGTAAACCCTAAATTATGTATTATATCTAACATGCCCCCACAAACTCAAGGTGAGTTGAACAAGTCAACTGGAGTTTGGAGAGAAGATCCAGGAAGCACCCATGTGGATGTGTCTTGGTGAAGATATCGACAGTCTAATCAACAGATGAAGTAAAAACAAGTCGTAGAGTGCCACGAAGAACATGATAGCAGATGAAGTGACAATCTATCTCAATGTGTTTGATACGTTCATGGAAAATATTGTTATGTGCAATTTGGAAAGCACTGCGATTGTTGCAATGAAGGACTGTCCCGTTATGATGACGGACTCCCATATCTTCCAGTAGCCATCGCAACCATAATAACTCCGATGTGGTATCAGCTAGAGCTCGATATTTAGCTTCTGTACTAGAACGAGCAACAATGGATTGTTTCTTGCTATGCCAGGAGATAAGTGAGGTGCCCAAGAAAAAACTATAACCCGCAGTGGAGTGACGATCTCGAGGGTCACCACCCCAGTCAGCATCTGAATAGCTATCAACTCCAATGTAGAATGAGCAGAAAAGTGAAGGTCATGAAATAACGTACCCTTGACATAGCGAAGAATATGAAGAACTACAACAAAATGAGTTGTACAAGGCGCTGTCATGTACTGATTGACAATATGAACAACACAAGTGATGTCAGGGCGAGTAACAGTGAGATATGTAAGACTGCCCTCTAGCTATCGATAGAGAGTAGGGTTTTGGAGAGGAGTCCCATCACTGGCATCAAATTTGGCATTGGTCTCAAGAGGGATCGTAATGACCTTGGTGTCCGTGAGTCCTACTCCAGAAAGAAGATCAGTGGCATATTTGTCTTGCAAAAGATAATAACTGAAAGTGTCTGAGGTAACCTCCAAGCCTAAAAAATAACTAAGTTGCCCAAGATCCTTCATCTCGAACTGTTGACTAAGATAATACTGGAGTTTTGAAATTCTGGTACGATCATCTTCAGTAACAACCATATCATCCACATATAGGAGCAACAGAATAGACCCATGAGAAGTATATCGAACAAAAAGAGCATGGTTGTAGGGACTAGATTTAAAGGCAAGGGATGCCATTATGGAGCTAAACTTGGAATACCATGCATGAAGAGATTGTTTCAATCCATATAATGCACGACGTAATCGACACACTAGATGGGAAGAATGAGTGTAGCCAGGAGGAGGTACCATATAAACTTCCTTGGTGAGATCGCCATTTAGGAATGCATTTTTGACATCCATCTGAAATATAGACCAACGCTTAACAGCGGCGACAGCAAGAAGACTGCGAACAGAAGTAAGACGTGTAACAGGGGCAAAAGTCTCTTCATAGTCAATGCCATATTCCTGAGCGAAGCCTCTTACAACGAGGCGAGCTTTATAATGGTCCATAGTACCATTTGCTCTTGTCTTAATCTTGTACACCCATTTACGGCTAACAGCGGACTTACCAGAAGGCAAATCAACTAAATCCCAAGTATGAGATTTGTGTAAAGCTTGTAACTCATCTGCCATTGCCTTCTGCCAAAGAGGGTTAGTACTAGCTTCTCTATATGTGTGAGGTTCATAAAGGGAAGCCAAAGCGGGTGTGGTCGGGGTGTCCGCTATCTTAGTACCATCCTAAACCTGTGCCGCCCAGGTCCGGCAGCGGGTAGTGTGTGCGGTGTAGTGTAAATGCAAGGCATGCACAGCAAGTTATATCATACAGCGCTTCGTGCATAAAATAAATCATACATCCAAACACCTCCCTGCAAAACAAGAGTTAACAATCACGCCTCCCCTTATACCTCCCATTCTGCAAAAACATTTAACACCTAAAATGTTAGGGACGTACCTGGGATCCTCGCTGCCAAACAAAAATATTTTTTGAAAAGAAAAACTGGCCTAAGTCCACTAAGAGTTTTAACTCAAGTCCCCAGCGGAGTCGCCAAGCTGTCGCGACCTAAAATTTCTCTCAGGCTAATGGATTATTAGGACTAAGCCTAACTCGGGCCCTCCCAAGCCCTACCAATTCGCAACTTAGGATTTAAGTTCTTAACGTGCAAATGTTTTCATGCTTGGAGTCGCCACTAATCTATTTGTGGTAGGTCGATTAGAAACCTAAATAAAACATAGGGAGATATGTTTTATTCCTACGAACCAGAGATTCTAAGTACGGGGACTTGATTACGTTAGATCTAGTCTAACGCCCTTTCGGTACCTTTTCTTTTCAAAAAAATATTTTGCATGCAGTCTGGATCCATTTTATAGTCTAACATGTGAGGTGTTCATGCGGGTGCGCAAACCACCAAAGTAACACCCAATAATCAAAACATTAAATAAATTGCAAGATTGGGAGAATTACTTACCTCGAAGCAACGTAAGCATCTGCGTTGTTAGCTAGAAAATCACATCAACAATCCTAATATGATTTCTAATTAACAAGCAGTTCACTCAATATTTTTTAGGGTTTTCTTTTATTTAAATGAGAACTAACCTATATGCAGTGCATGTAATACGATTACTATAATGCGATGACGTACAAAGCATGCCTATTTTAACGTGACTCGCAATTTCATGATCCTAACATATAATCACTAAATGATATGCAAGCAATGACATGTCATATATGATGACACGGCAAGTTACGAATGACGCGGCAAATTATGAATGACGTGATAAGATGACATGCGACGTGGCAAGTAGCAATGACATAGCAATGATAATGCAAGCATGATGCAATTAATCTATATGACATGCACATGATACCCTTTTTGTATTTTTTGTTGAAATTCGGAATAAAAAAAATGCCTAAAATAACATGCAATCTAACAACTTTTTTTTGTTTTTTTGGTATTTTTTATTAAAATTCGAAATCTTAAAATAACCTAAATAATCTATTAGGAATAAAATAACACCTAATTTAAACTAGGAAATAAATCATCTCAAGTCCCAATTTAAATTAAATAATTATCCTATCTTCTAGATATATTTAGGGTTCCCTAAACATGCAAAAATTTCTAATTTAAATCTAACTAACAAATTTTTGGATTTTCTTTACTTAAAAGGAAAACAATTAAACAAAGATAGCAACCACATTCAAACAAAACACGCAATCCGCAAGATTTATTCAAATTCGGATAAGGCAAAGAAATCAAACTGACAATCATATCTATAGGGTTATAGATATTGACGGAAAGTTGATTGGTCAAATTTGGAAAGCAAATAAAATCTATTATCGTATCCAAGTGATTATGGACAAGATAACGATTTTCCGTATCGCCGCGTATCGTACCTTAGGGATAAGGTCGGATAGTCGTCCAGATACGTTGCTAAATTAGGCAAAATTCCTAATTTTAAGTATTTCAAATATTGCGGATATCGCAAATATTATCCTAAGATATCTAGCAATCCACCAAAGAATATCCACGAAATATTCAAACACTGAGAACTTAGGAAATTAAATATTTCGAAAAAATATTCGGATAATTATCTTACCTAATTTGCGGATTTCTTCCAAATTCGAACTCGGTGCCGGATCGGGCTTGCGGATCACGGGATGGCCGATGGCGGGTGGACCGGCGGCGATGGTGGCGGGTTCTTGGTGGGCTCACGGTGTGCTCGATGATCACTGACCAGCTTCACAAATCCTGCAAAGATAGAAGACCAAGGCTCTGCCCCTACTGCTGGTATGGCTTGGGTTGAGAGCAGATCACCTGTGGGGTTTCAACCAGGAAGTAGCTCGGATTGGTGCAAGTGGCTCGGGAGAGCAGGGACGGCACGGATCGGCATTGACAGGGTTGGCGGGACAACAGCACGGCAACAGCACAGTAGCTACGATGGTGACGTGAGAGAACAAAGAAGAGAAACCAAGCACCGTGGTGATGCTATCCGCGAAAGGCACAAGGCAACGTTGTCCGAGGAAACCAGGAGTCGACGAGAGAGAACTCCAAGGATTGTCTCTCGATATTGCTACGTTCGAAGTGTGGGGGTCTCACCTTGGCGTTTTGCGTGATGTGGAGAACATACGTTGAGCCAGCGAAGTATCACTTGAGAAGGGACTTTCTCCTCCCTCTCCCTTTTGTCTTTTCTCTGACTTTTTCTCTTCTTCAAAATTTCAACCGAAAATCAATTCTGTGACCTCCCCCCTCTATATTTCTCTCTTGCTTTCTTGTGTGTCGGAAAAAAATATCAGAATCCCCAGATTATGACGCATAACGACGTATTTATATCGCAACCCTAGGTCAATTAACTGGGTTTCCTAGTCCTAATGGGCTTTGGCTTAGGCTTTATCCTTTAATTTTTATTTAATTCCAAATTGACTGAATTAACTTGGGCTTTTCTTTAATTAAGCTTAATGGGCTGATTTAAGCTCAAATTGAGACAACCAAGGCCTTTTAGACTTGTGATTTTCGGCCCTTGTCTTCCGAGTGAGCCGAGTTTCGTTCAGTGCTCGAGCTCGATTTGCGCGATGGATTTTCAGTTCACTCGCCACTGCCGGTTCGATGTGGAATGTAATTAACCTACATGAACTTAAACTATATGCTATGCAATTTTAATTTTTTTGTTTAGGGGTTAAAATTTAATCCCTAATTTTTCTATGCAATATTTACCTAACGAGATCGCCAAAATTTAGGTGTCAACAGCTGCCCCTCTTTGAAAGTGAGCTTGAAGAGGTTGCATTCAAAGACTCAACTGATGCCTAAATTTTGCCATGCAAATGCAATGAATGTTATTTTTGTTGGGATTATAAGTCCCATTTTGAAATGCAATAAGAAATGATGCATGCTGACGTGAATAAAACATACCTGGAATTACTTACCTAACTTGAGTGGTGAAGTAATTTGAGGCATTGCCATGATTCTTGAGATTGTTGGCAAATGTTTGGACCCTATCCCAAAGGTATTGCCTGATGAACGCTGATGAACTTCGGTGACCTGCAATTCAGTCAAGACACGCGAAGAAAGCTCGACGTATCCAGTTATCATCTGGGGTTCTTGAGAGAAAAATTTAGCAAAATGGAAAATGTTCCGACCTTTACAAACTACCTATACATCGCCATAGGCACTTGTACAGATTTGGCCGCTACACCTATACCTTTCCTCATAGGCGTGTCACGGGGGAATCCTCTGAGATTGAGAGAATAATGTGCCTAACAAAATATCTAGTTATCATCTAAGATATTTGAAAGGACTTTATTGATAAATACCTGGATATCGTCGCAGGTACTTGGGTGAGATATCCGGATTTCTCCTCGGATACTCGGATGAGACACCTGGATTTCTCCTCAGGCACTCGGATGAGAAATATGGTGAGATATCCGGATTTCTCCTCGGATACTCAAATGAGATACCTGGATTTCTCCTCAGGCACTCGGGTGAGACACCTGGATTTCTCCTCAGGCACTCGGTTGAGGGATATTATGAGATATCCGGATTTCTCCTCGGATACTCAAATGAGATACCTGGATTTCTCCTCAGGCACTCGGGCGAGACACCTGGATTTCTCCTCAGGCACTCGGTTGAGAAATATTGTGAGATATCCGGATTTCTCCTCGGATACTCGAATGAGATACCTGGATTTCTCCTCAGGCACTCGGATGAGAAATATATAGACGTCTGAACATTGTCGAAGACGCTGAGTGACTGCAACAAAACTGATTAGATATGGAGCCTGTTGATTGCTCGAACAGGTGAACGAATACCTGGATAAACATAGGCACCTGAAAGGGTAGAGACATACTTACCTGTTGATATCTCTGATTCTTGAGTGTGTGTCTTCTGCTAGACACGGTTATAGACAACAAGTAATATGCATTCATGGGCAATCAAGAACACATATACTCATGCACTATAAATTCAATTGGTTTTCATGCATGATGGTTTTGTCAAATCAGCATTACTAAATTTCACTGGCGAAAATCATGGTAAGACAATCTGAACTCATAAGTGAGTGTCTTGAAAATGTTAAATGAGGGACCTCCGGTCTGAAAGGGCTTTCACTCACTCTCATCAAAAAGTGGCTAATTTATGAAAATCGCTCTATCTTACCATCATGTGGACAAGGGTCCGAGTATTCTCGCAAGCGGTACGACCTTACCAATCTGAGAGGTCTTTGCTGGGGTTGTAACGTGGGCTTGGTCAATGGCTTAGCAAAAGGGGACTCTTTGAGTCAAGGCTATTGAAAGAAAATACTCCGCAATTGTCTCCGGGTTTACAAGTCAAGAACCCTGCAAAATGAGATAGAAATGGACTTGCTCGCACTTCTTCGAGCTAAGCTTATAAACATCCGAATCCTACATTAGTTCAAGTGCCATAATCTGAAGAGACTTTGTAAGGGACGTAACGTAGGCTAGGCTCATGGGTTGAGAAATGAATGGATCATTAGGCTCAAAATGTGTATAAATAGGGTGAATAAGTTGGTGATCATCTCGGCATTATCACCAGTCTTCCTTTTCGCCAGGGATTGTCTTCTCGATAGACGTTCCATTGGGCTTGACTTCACCACTTGATTCCTTTGAGACTTGTAAGACCACTGCTCCACTAGAATTCATGACTTTGACATGTCGTATCTTGATATTTTTTCGCTAAAGTTCTCCTTTTTCGATTTTCTTTTCTCTTTTTTTTCTTTTTCTCTCGGGCATTGGCCTTGCTTTTACCAGGCACACTGCTTTTTCATGCCCCCTAGTTCTTCTTCTTTTTTTTTTCTTGGGCATTGACCTTGCTTTTACCAGGCACACTTTGGCTTGTTTTGATCGAATGACTAACATTTAGACTTTTAGGGTCTTCGTCTTCTATCGGCGCTCCTGATATGCTGCGTGGATAGTGACAACTTTTACCATGCCCCAGTGTGGGGGATGATCACCAACTGGGTTTAAGAAACGAATTTGTAGGCTCAATTGGGCTTAGCAAAGGATAAAGTGTGTATAGGATAGAGAAAGAAATGCTCTTCGTCATCCTAAGGCACTTGAACTTCGTGTGAATTCTTCTGAAAAAGCAACACTCGAAGATTGATGCAAGTGAGAGCAAGAAAATCTCTATTCATTTTTCACCTTATAATGCTGACTTACCTCCAGTTTGCCCCGATGTGGGGTGGTTCTTGACAGGGGTAATTTGAAAGGATTTCTCCAAACATGTAGGCTCAATGTGGCGAAACAATGGATAACCTGTAGTGTTTGGGATAGAGAAATGAACTGCCTTTCGTCACTTCAGTTGCCGTACCTTTTGCGAGATAACTCTTTACCTTGCAGACATGGAATTTTTTTTACTCAACTCACTGGGGATTAGTGCACGGGACTGTGTATAGGATAGGGCTTGCCTTTCATCATCCCGATGTACCTCATTCAACACATTCAATTCATTCCACATGAGTTATCGGATTGTCCAAATAGATTCCTCTTTTAAAGTCGATGATGTAGACCGACAAAATGATCAAGCAGAATTTAAAGCCAAAGCACACATTCCATCTTTAAATTGATTGAAACCATTTATTCATAAGTGAAATGTTTGTGACTCGAGTATAAGCCAAATATTTGAAAACTTTTGCCGCAAAAATGTTAGATCTTATCAGGGATAATACATCTTCACAGCATCAGAATTAAGAGGCGTGGAAAAATCACGACCATTCACTTCTGCGAGAATTAGGGCACCTCCAAGAAGCACCTTTTTGACCATATATGGACCAATGTAGTTTAGGGCAAATTTACCCCCAGGAACAGGAAAGACTAGCAATACCTCCCTTAGAACTAGATCATTTACTTCGAAGTATCTTTGATGCACTTTTTGGTTGAAAGACTTACCTACTCATGCGGCAACTGGATCAGGTGTTTCGTCTCGCTCTCAGGGGGATTTGCATCTCTCTTCATTTCTCTGGTTTCCTTCGCATCACCCAAGTTGATAGTGACAGTTTGATCTGACGTGAGGACTTTGGGCCTTTCATGCCATTTTAGATTGCACTGAATATATGAGGAATCGTTGAGTTCGTCGGTGTCATTAGGATCAAGGTCGGCTGCACATGATTCATTATATTGGACCGTTCTCATACCCTCACGTATCACAAGATTGCCCCTGAAACATAAAGTAGGGGGTTCAAAAGGACAAACAGGGCCAAACAGTGTATTTTTATTTCTTTTGATTTTTTTTTACTTTTTTTTTTTCGAAATTCTTTTCAAAGAAGTTTTAACACGAGGAAGCATGAAGAAGCCCAGGCCTCAGAATTCTCCTTGGACTATATTTTTTTATCGGTTGGATATCATCACCGGGCTGGTTTGATGTACCTCAACATGCCCTCAAAAATGAAAATAATTTGTAATTTCATTGATTATCGTCAAATGAATTACATTTATTAGAATGGAAATTGCAACAATCAAGTCCTAGAAATGAAAAGTACTAAAAAGCAGCTCCCGAGACGGGGCAAGTCCTAAAAAGCAGTAAAAATTCCCATGCAGGGGAGTGTGCGAAAAAGTAAAGGTGTTACTCTTGCGGGCCAGTGCCCATTCCCTCCAACGGTCCTTCCTTGATGGCTCCAATGAGGAAATTATCGAACAAGGTAGTGATTCCATCTATTGCATCTTTAGGATCTTCTATCATTAGAGGTGTTGGATCATCCATACCTCTCCATCCATCGCTCAGTTGCCCCAAAGTGTCGATCACCTCTTTTCCTTCATCAGCTTTAGGCGTGCTCTCTATGATCTCTTTATCATCGGACACGTCTTCGAGCGGAGGCATGTCTTCAGGCATAGGGTCACTCTTGTCCTTCCCGGTGTTCAATGTAGCAAACTCCTCCTCCCAATTAATAACTACTTCGGAGATAGTGGAAACGATGCCAGTGTGATTAGCATAGACGATCATTCCTACTTCCACCATTTTGGAGATTCTTTCCCTCATGACAGTTAGGGGAGGCACTTCATCATTCGGGTAATAACCTGCTCGCACTAACCCATCGTAGACATCAGTGGTATACACCTTGACATTCTTGATTCGACTAGCATCGACACTAAATATGGCATTCACATTGCTCGCGTGATCAGGGAGCGGATTGCTCTGAACATTCGGCTTAGTGGGTTGAAAGGAAAATGCCTTCGTGTCCAGAAGGTTCTGGATTCGGTGCTTGAGGGTAAAACAATCGTCGGTTGAGTGCCCCACCTCACCCATATGATAATCGCATTTCTTAGATGGATCGTAGTTATAGAACTGCTCAGGATTGGGCCGCTTTGGCTCAGTGGTAAGCAAGCCTTTCTTTCGGAGGACCGCCAATACTTGAGATAACGATCCGGGGAGGGGAGTGAATTGCCTCTTGTTATTTTTCTTCTGAAAGGGTTGACGACCCGTGCTTTGTTGTTGAGCTTCTACTACCTGGATTGCTGGGATAGGATTAGCATTCCGTCGGCCTGGTTGGGTATAAATCACATTCACTCCAGCTGCTGGTTCTTTCTCTTTTCTTGTGCTAAATCTATTGGTCGAAGAAGACGGCTCCATAAACCACCCATCTTTCAATCCTATCTCAATCTGTTCGCCTATAGGGATGAGTTGATTGAAGTTGTCAGCCGGAGTGGCTACCATCCGATTACGGTATTCGAACGGAAGAGTTCTAATGAACATCCTCTTCAATTCACTGTCTATGGGTTCTGGGATAATCTGTGCAGCTATGTTTCTCCATCTGATAGCATAATCCTTGAATGACTCATTCTTCTTCATCTGAGCACGCTCAAGGTCATCGCGGGTGGGAATGATGTCCGTTATGAACCTGTACTGCTTTAGGAATGCTTCACTAACTTCCTTCCAGGTTTTGAGGCCATTTATCTTCTTTATGAGATACCAGTTCAGGGTAGGACCCGTCAAACTTGCCTGAAATGCATGAATCATCAGGAGTTCATTATCAACGTACGGTGTCATTTGTACGTGATATAGCTGCAGGTGAGCTTTCGGGCAGGAGGTGCCATTGTACTTGTCAAAGTCTGGCATCTTGAACTTTTTCGGGATTTTGATCTGTGAGTAAAGAGACAAGTCGATTGAGGGCGAATCATGTGAGCCTTCCAACTGTTTCACTCTTTCTTCAAGTTTGTTGACCCGTTCATCAGGTTTTTCCTTGTTGACGATAATCTGGACGGGGTCATCTACTAAGTCGGAAAGATCGTCATCTTCCTCACTATCGGCATTCTTCCTTCCTTTATGCTTCGGGGCTGATGCCTCAGGGGATGCAGGAATAGGAGCCAGCCGAAGGGCTTTGATCTCAGCGGACATTTGTTGCATTGCGACGAGGAGTTGCTTCATTTGGTCCTCAATGCCAACAACACGATCTCGTAAGTCGGTTTGATCGGCCATTCTAGTTCTCGACCGCGTGCGAATAGGCGATCGTGATCGGTCCGTAACTACCTAATGTAAAGAAAATGAACCAAATAAGCACATGGTCAAGACAAGGTTGGTCCATGACACGCTTTTAGTCTTTTTTTTGTTTATTCATGAAAATATTCGTATATGGTTGAGACTTTATGAAAAGTGATCTAGGCAAAGAAATGTAAATAACGCCCTAGACACAACCTAGGAAATAAAAGCACCAAAATCCCTAATCATAAAACTATGTAAAACAAAAATTGAGACTCCCTATAAATTATGACCTGAAAACAATTTCTCTAAAGCCCTTTTTTTGTAAAAGAAAGACGACGGCAAACTTCTTAGGAAAATAATTACCTATGACACATCTAGGAAAATAAAGACATAGATTGAAAATAAATTCTCTAAAAGAGCTTTCTTTTTAAAAAAAAAAAAAGGACTCAATGATTATTACTTTCAAATTTAAAACCAACCTAGACCTATCATGGACCGACCCAAAAAATGCAATAACTAAATTAATTGCAAAAAGGAGAGTTCAGAAGACTTACTTCACCCAGTAGGACCATGACAACCATATAGACATACGCATGAAACGTGAGGTTCGATTTCTATCTAGACTCTGGCTTGCAAAGTGGAGACGCGAGGATTACCGGGCTAAACCAGTCATGGTTGTGGTTAGGCCGAGGTTCCCCTGACTCCGGCTTAGTCAAGGAGCCGACCCGGGTTGCAAAGGGTGCAACCGTGGTGGGAACTCAATGACACCGCGAAAAAAACTTTTCGGGACCAAGAAGGGCGACCCATACCACGCGGGTGTGGTCGGGGTGTCCGCTATCTTAGTACCATCCTAAACCTGTGCCGCCCAGGTCCGGCAGCGGGTAGTGTGTGCGGTGTAGTGTAAATGCAAGGCATGCACAGCAAGTTATATCATACAGCGCTTCGTGCATAAAATAAATCATACATCCAAACACCTCCCTGCAAAACAAGAGTTAACAATCACGCCTCCCCTTATACCTCCCATTCTGCAAAAACATTTAACACCTAAAATGTTAGGGACGTACCTGGGATCCTCGCTGCCAAACAAAAATATTTTTTGAAAAGAAAAACTGGCCTAAGTCCACTAAGAGTTTTAACTCAAGTCCCCAGCGGAGTCGCCAAGCTGTCGCGACCTAAAATTTCTCTCAGGCTAATGGATTATTAGGACTAAGCCTAACTCGGGCCCTCCCAAGCCCTACCAATTCGCAACTTAGGATTTAAGTTCTTAACGTGCAAATGTTTTCATGCTTGGAGTCGCCACTAATCTATTTGTGGTAGGTCGATTAGAAACCTAAATAAAACATAGGGAGATATGTTTTATTCCTACGAACCAGAGATTCTAAGTACGGGGACTTGATTACGTTAGATCTAGTCTAACGCCCTTTCGGTACCTTTTCTTTTCAAAAAAATATTTTGCATGCAGTCTGGATCCATTTTATAGTCTAACATGTGAGGTGTTCATGCGGGTGCGCAAACCACCAAAGTAACACCCAATAATCAAAACATTAAATAAATTGCAAGATTGGGAGAATTACTTACCTCGAAGCAACGTAAGCATCTGCGTTGTTAGCTAGAAAATCACATCAACAATCCTAATATGATTTCTAATTAACAAGCAGTTCACTCAATATTTTTTAGGGTTTTCTTTTATTTAAATGAGAACTAACCTATATGCAGTGCATGTAATACGATTACTATAATGCGATGACGTACAAAGCATGCCTATTTTAACGTGACTCGCAATTTCATGATCCTAACATATAATCACTAAATGATATGCAAGCAATGACATGTCATATATGATGACACGGCAAGTTACGAATGACGCGGCAAATTATGAATGACGTGATAAGATGACATGCGACGTGGCAAGTAGCAATGACATAGCAATGATAATGCAAGCATGATGCAATTAATCTATATGACATGCACATGATACC
Organism: Syzygium jambos; assembly: GCA_031216235.1. Taxonomy (NCBI): domain Eukaryota; kingdom Viridiplantae; phylum Streptophyta; class Magnoliopsida; order Myrtales; family Myrtaceae; genus Syzygium; species Syzygium jambos. Next base: position 17,397,278 of record CM062225.1, on the reverse strand, counting down.
CTTTTTGTATTTTTTGTTGAAATTCGGAATAAAAAAAATGCCTAAAATAACATGCAATCTAACAACTTTTTTTTGTTTTTTTGGTATTTTTTATTAAAATTCGAAATCTTAAAATAACCTAAATAATCTATTAGGAATAAAATAACACCTAATTTAAACTAGGAAATAAATCATCTCAAGTCCCAATTTAAATTAAATAATTATCCTATCTTCTAGATATATTTAGGGTTCCCTAAACATGCAAAAATTTCTAATTTAAATCTAACTAACAAATTTTTGGATTTTCTTTACTTAAAAGGAAAACAATTAAACAAAGATAGCAACCACATTCAAACAAAACACGCAATCCGCAAGATTTATTCAAATTCGGATAAGGCAAAGAAATCAAACTGACAATCATATCTATAGGGTTATAGATATTGACGGAAAGTTGATTGGTCAAATTTGGAAAGCAAATAAAATCTATTATCGTATCCAAGTGATTATGGACAAGATAACGATTTTCCGTATCGCCGCGTATCGTACCTTAGGGATAAGGTCGGATAGTCGTCCAGATACGTTGCTAAATTAGGCAAAATTCCTAATTTTAAGTATTTCAAATATTGCGGATATCGCAAATATTATCCTAAGATATCTAGCAATCCACCAAAGAATATCCACGAAATATTCAAACACTGAGAACTTAGGAAATTAAATATTTCGAAAAAATATTCGGATAATTATCTTACCTAATTTGCGGATTTCTTCCAAATTCGAACTCGGTGCCGGATCGGGCTTGCGGATCACGGGATGGCCGATGGCGGGTGGACCGGCGGCGATGGTGGCGGGTTCTTGGTGGGCTCACGGTGTGCTCGATGATCACTGACCAGCTTCACAAATCCTGCAAAGATAGAAGACCAAGGCTCTGCCCCTACTGCTGGTATGGCTTGGGTTGAGAGCAGATCACCTGTGGGGTTTCAACCAGGAAGTAGCTCGGATTGGTGCAAGTGGCTCGGGAGAGCAGGGACGGCACGGATCGGCATTGACAGGGTTGGCGGGACAACAGCACGGCAACAGCACAGTAGCTACGATGGTGACGTGAGAGAACAAAGAAGAGAAACCAAGCACCGTGGTGATGCTATCCGCGAAAGGCACAAGGCAACGTTGTCCGAGGAAACCAGGAGTCGACGAGAGAGAACTCCAAGGATTGTCTCTCGATATTGCTACGTTCGAAGTGTGGGGGTCTCACCTTGGCGTTTTGCGTGATGTGGAGAACATACGTTGAGCCAGCGAAGTATCACTTGAGAAGGGACTTTCTCCTCCCTCTCCCTTTTGTCTTTTCTCTGACTTTTTCTCTTCTTCAAAATTTCAACCGAAAATCAATTCTGTGACCTCCCCCCTCTATATTTCTCTCTTGCTTTCTTGTGTGTCGGAAAAAAATATCAGAATCCCCAGATTATGACGCATAACGACGTATTTATATCGCAACCCTAGGTCAATTAACTGGGTTTCCTAGTCCTAATGGGCTTTGGCTTAGGCTTTATCCTTTAATTTTTATTTAATTCCAAATTGGCTGAATTAACTTGGGCTTTTCTTTAATTAAGCTTAATGGGCTGATTTAAGCTCAAATTGAGACAACCAAGGCCTTTTAGACTTGTGATTTTCGGCCCTTGTCTTCCGAGTGAGCCGAGTTTCGTTCAGTGCTCGAGCTCGATTTGCGCGATGGATTTTCAGTTCACTCGCCACTGCCGGTTCGATGTGGAATGTAATTAACCTACATGAACTTAAACTATATGCTATGCAATTTTAATTTTTTTGTTTAGGGGTTAAAATTTAATCCCTAATTTTTCTATGCAATATTTACCTAACGAGATCGCCAAAATTTAGGTGTCAACAGCTGCCCCTCTTTGAAAGTGAGCTTGAAGAGGTTGCATTCAAAGACTCAACTGATGCCTAAATTTTGCCATGCAAATGCAATGAATGTTATTTTTGTTGGGATTATAAGTCCCATTTTGAAATGCAATAAGAAATGATGCATGCTGACGTGAATAAAACATACCTGGAATTACTTACCTAACTTGAGTGGTGAAGTAATTTGAGGCATTGCCATGATTCTTGAGATTGTTGGCAAATGTTTGGACCCTATCCCAAAGGTATTGCCTGATGAACGCTGATGAACTTCGGTGACCTGCAATTCAGTCAAGACACGCGAAGAAAGCTCGACGTATCCAGTTATCATCTGGGGTTCTTGAGAGAAAAATTTAGCAAAATGGAAAATGTTCCGACCTTTACAAACTACCTATACATCGCCATAGGCACTTGTACAGATTTGGCCGCTACACCTATACCTTTCCTCATAGGCGTGTCACGGGGGAATCCTCTGAGATTGAGAGAATAATGTGCCTAACAAAATATCTAGTTATCATCTAAGATATTTGAAAGGACTTTATCGATAAATACCTGGATATCGTCGCAGGTACTTGGGTGAGATATCCGGATTTCTCCTCGGATACTCGGATGAGACACCTGGATTTCTCCTCAGGCACTCGGATGAGAAATATGGTGAGATATCCGGATTTCTCCTCGGATACTCAAATGAGATACCTGGATTTCTCCTCAGGCACTCGGGTGAGACACCTGGATTTCTCCTCAGGCACTCGGTTGAGGGATATTATGAGATATCCGGATTTCTCCTCGGATACTCAAATGAGATACCTGGATTTCTCCTCAGGCACTCGGGCGAGACACCTGGATTTCTCCTCAGGCACTCGGTTGAGGGATATTATGAGATATCCGGATTTCTCCTCGGATACTCAAATGAGATACCTGGATTTCTCCTCAGGCACTCGGGCGAGACACCTGGATTTCTCTTCAGGCACTCGGTTGAGAAATATTGTGAGATATCCGGATTTCTCCTCGGATACTCGAATGAGATACCTGGATTTCTCCTCAGGCACTCGGATGAGAAATATATAGACGTCTGAACATTGTCGAAGACGCTGAGTGACTGCAACAAAACTGATTAGATATGGAGCCTGTTGATTGCTCGAACAGGTGAACGAATACCTGGATAAACATAGGCACCTGAAAGGGTAGAGACATACTTACCTGTTGATATCTCTGATTCTTGAGTGTGTGTCTTCTGCTAGACACGGTTATAGACAACAAGTAATATGCATTCATGGGCAATCAAGAACACATATACTCATGCACTATAAATTCAATTGGTTTTCATGCATGATGGTTTTGTCAAATCAGCATTACTAAATTTCACTGGCGAAAATCATGATAAGACAATCTGAACTCATAAGTGAGTGTCTTGAAAATGTTAAATGAGGGACCTCCGGTCTGAAAGGGCTTTCACTCACTCTCATCAAAAAGTGGCTAATTTATGAAAATCGCTCTATCTCACCATCATGTGGACAAGGGTCCGAGTATTCTCGCAAGCGGTACGACCTTACCAATCTGAGAGGTCTTTGCTGGGGTTGTAACGTGGGCTTGGTCAATGGCTTAGCAAAAGGGGACTCTTTGAGTCAAGGCTATTGAAAGAAAATACTCCGCAATTGTCTCCGGGTTTACAAGTCAAGAACCCTGCAAAATGAGATAGAAATGGACTTGCTCGCACTTCTTCGAGCTAAGCTTATAAACATCCGAATCCTACATTAGTTCAAGTGCCATAATCTGAAGAGACTTTGTAAGGGACGTAACGTAGGCTAGGCTCATGGGTTGAGAAATGAATGGATCATTAGGCTCAAAATGTGTATAAATAGGGTGAATAAGTTGGTGATCATCTCGGCATTATCACCAGTCTTCCTTTTCGCCAGGGATTGTCTTCTCGATAGACGTTCCATTGGGCTTGACTTCACCACTTGATTCCTTTGAGACTTGTAAGACCACTGCTCCACTAGAATTCATGACTTTGACATGTCGTATCTTGATATTTTTTCGCTAAAGTTCTCCTTTTTCGATTTTCTTTTCTCTTTTTTTTCTTTTTCTCTCGGGCATTGGCCTTGCTTTTACCAGGCACACTGCTTTTTCATGCCCCCTAGTTCTTCTTCTTTTTTTTTTCTTGGGCATTGACCTTGCTTTTACCAGGCACACTTTGGCTTGTTTTGATCGAATGACTAACATTTAGACTTTTAGGGTCTTCGTCTTCTATCGGCGCTCCTGATATGCTGCGTGGATAGTGACAACTTTTACCATGCCCCAGTGTGGGGGATGATCACCAACTGGGTTTAAGAAACGAATTTGTAGGCTCAATTGGGCTTAGCAAAGGATAAAGTGTGTATAGGATAGAGAAAGAAATGCTCTTCGTCATCCTAAGGCACTTGAACTTCGTGTGAATTCTTCTGAAAAAGCAACACTCGAAGATTGATGCAAGTGAGAGCAAGAAAATCTCTATTCATTTTTCACCTTATAATGCTGACTTACCTCCAGTTTGCCCCGATGTGGGGTGGTTCTTGACAGGGGTAATTTGAAAGGATTTCTCCAAACATGTAGGCTCAATGTGGCGAAACAATGGATAACCTGTAGTGTTTGGGATAGAGAAATGAACTGCCTTTCGTCACTTCAGTTGCCGTACCTTTTGCGAGATAACTCTTTACCTTGCAGACATGGAATTTTTTTTACTCAACTCACTGGGGATTAGTGCACGGGACTGTGTATAGGATAGGGCTTGCCTTTCATCATCCCGATGTACCTCATTCAACACATTCAATTCATTCCACATGAGTTATCGGATTGTCCAAATAGATTCCTCTTTTAAAGTCGATGATGTAGACCGACAAAATGATCAAGCAGAATTTAAAGCCAAAGCACACATTCCATCTTTAAATTGATTGAAACCATTTATTCATAAGTGAAATGTTTGTGACTCGAGTATAAGCCAAATATTTGAAAACTTTTGCCGCAAAAATGTTAGATCTTATCAGGGATAATACATCTTCACAGCATCAGAATTAAGAGGCGTGGAAAACTCACGACCATCCACTTCTGCGAGAATTAGGGCACCTCCAGGAAGCACCTTTTTGACCATATATGGACCAATGTAGTTTAGGGCAAATTTACCCCCAGGAACAGGAAAGACTAGCAATACCTCCCTTAGGACTAGATCATTTACCTCGAAGTATCTTTGATGCACTTTTTGGTTGAAAGACTTACCTACTCATGCGGCAACTGGATCAGGTGTTTCGTCTCGCTCTCAGGGGGATTTGCATCTCTCTTCATTTCTCTGGTTTCCTTCGCATCACCCAAGTTGATAGTGACAGTTTGATCTGACGTGAGGACTTTGGGCCTTTCATGCCATTTTAGATTGCACTGAATATATGAGGAATCGTTGAGTTCGTCGGTGTCATTAGGATCAAGGTCGGCTGCACATGATTCATTATATTGGACCGTTCTCATACCCTCACGTATCACAAGATTGCCCCTGAAACATAAAGTAGGGGGTTCAAAAGGACAAACAGGGCCAAACAGTGTATTTTTATTTCTTTTGATTTTTTTTTACTTTTTTTTTTTCGAAATTCTTTTCAAAGAAGTTTTAACACGAGGAAGCATGAAGAAGCCCAGGCCTCAGAATTCTCCTTGGACTATATTTTTTTATCGGTTGGATATCATCACCGGGCTGGTTTGATGTACCTCAACATGCCCTCAAAAATGAAAATAATTTGTAATTTCATTGATTATCGTCAAATGAATTACATTTATTAGAATGGAAATTGCAACAATCAAGTCCTAGAAATGAAAAGTACTAAAAAGCAGCTCCCGAGACGGGGCAAGTCCTAAAAAGCAGTAAAAATTCCCATGCAGGGGAGTGTGCGAAAAAGTAAAGGTGTTACTCTTGCGGGCCAGTGCCCATTCCCTCCAACGGTCCTTCCTTGATGGCTCCAATGAGGAAATTATCGAACAAGGTAGTGATTCCATCTATTGCATCATTAGGATCTTCTGTCATTAGAGGTGTTGGATCATCCATACCTCTCCATCCATCGCTCAGTTGCCCCAAAGTGTCGATCACCTCTTTTCCTTCATCAGCTTTAGGCGTGCTCTCTATGATCTCTTTATCATCGGACACGTCTTCGAGCGGAGGCATGTCTTCAGGCAGAGGGTCACTCTTGTCCTTCCCGGTGTTCAATGTAGCAAACTCCTCCTCCCAATTAATAACTACTTCGGAGATAGTGGAAACGATGCCAGTGTGATTAGCATAGACGATCATTCCTACTTCCACCATTTTGGAGATTCTTTCCCTCATGACAGTTAGGGGAGGCACTTCATCATTCGGGTAATAACCTGCTCGCACTAACCCATCGTAGACATCAGTGGTATACACCTTGACATTCTTGATTCGACTAGCATCGACACTAAATATGGCATTCACATTGCTCGCGTGATCAGGGAGCGGATTGCTCTGAACATTCGGCTTAGTGGGTTGAAAGGAAAATGCCTTCGTGTCCAGAAGGTTCTGGATTCGGTGCTTGAGGGTAAAACAATCGTCGGTTGAGTGCCCCACCTCACCCATATGATAATCGCATTTCTTAGATGGATCGTAGTTATAGAACTGCTCAGGATTGGGCCGCTTTGGCTCAGTGGTAAGCAAGCCTTTCTTTCGGAGGACCGCCAATACTTGAGATAACGATCCGGGGAGGGGAGTGAATTGCCTCTTGTTATTTTTCTTCTGAAAGGGTTGACGACCCGTGCTTTGTTGTTGAGCTTCTACTACCTGGATTGCTGGGATAGGATTAGCATTCCGTCGGCCTGGTTGGGTATAAATCACATTCACTCCAGCTGCTGGTTCTTTCTCTTTTCTTGTGCTAAATCTATTGGTCGAAGAAGACGGCTCCATAAACCACCCATCTTTCAATCCTATCTCAATCTGTTCGCCTATAGGGATGAGTTGATTGAAGTTGTCAGCCGGAGTGGCTACCATCCGATTACGGTATTCGAACGGAAGAGTTCTAATGAACATCCTCTTCAATTCACTGTCTATGGGTTCTGGGATAATCTGTGCAGCTATGTTTCTCCATCTGATAGCATAATCCTTGAATGACTCATTCTTCTTCATCTGAGCACGCTCAAGGTCATCGCGGGTGGGAATGATGTCCGTTATGAACCTGTACTGCTTTAGGAATGCTTCACTAACTTCCTTCCAGGTTTTGAGGCCATTTATCTTCTTTATGAGATACCAGTTCAGGGTAGGACCCGTCAAACTTGCCTGAAATGCATGAATCATCAGGAGTTCATTATCAACGTACGGTGTCATTTGTACGTGATATAGCTGCAGGTGAGCTTTCGGGCAGGAGGTGCCATTGTACTTGTCAAAGTCTGGCATCTTGAACTTTTTCGGGATTTTGATCTGTGAGTAAAGAGACAAGTCGATTGAGGGCGAATCATGTGAGCCTTCCAACTGTTTCACTCTTTCTTCAAGTTTGTTGACCCGTTCATCAGGTTTTTCCTTGTTGACGATAATCTGGACGGGGTCATCTACTAAGTCGGGAAGATCGTCATCTTCCTCACTATCGGCATTCTTCCTTCCTTTATGCTTCGGGGCTGATGCCTCAGGGGATGCAGGAATAGGAGCCAGCCGAAGGGCTTTGATCTCAGCGGACATTTGTTGCATTGCGACGAGGAGTTGCTTCATTTGGTCCTCAATGCCAACAACACGATCTCGTAAGTCGGTTTGATCGGCCATTCTAGTTCTCGACCGCGTGCGAATAGGCGATCGTGATCGGTCCGTAACTACCTAATGTAAAGAAAATGAACCAAATAAGCACATGGTCAAGACAAGGTTGGTCCATGACACGCTTTTAGTCTTTTTTTTGTTTATTCATGAAAATATTCGTATATGGTTGAGACTTTATGAAAAGTGATCTAGGCAAAGAAATGTAAATAACGCCCTAGACACAACCTAGGAAATAAAAGCACCAAAATCCCTAATCATAAAACTATGTAAAACAAAAATTGAGACTCCCTATAAATTATGACCTGAAAACAATTTCTCTAAAGCCCTTTTTTTGTAAAAGAAAGACGACGGCAAACTTCTTAGGAAAATAATTACCTATGACACATCTAGGAAAATAAAGACATAGATTGAAAATAAATTCTCTAAAAGAGCTTTCTTTTTTTTTAAAAAAAAAAAAGGACTCAATGATTATTACTTTCAAATTTAAAACCAACCTAGACCTATCATGGACCGACCCAAAAAATGCAATAACTAAATTAATTGCAAAAAGGAGAGTTCAGAAGACTTACTTCACCCAGTAGGACCATGACAACCACATAGACATACGCATGAAACGTGAGGTTCGATTTCTATCTAGACTCTGGCTTGCAAAGTGGAGACGCGAGGATTACCGGGCTAAACCAGTCATGGTTGTGGTTAGGCCGAGGTTCCCCTGACTCCGGCTTAGTCAAGGAGCCGACCCGGGTTGCAAAGGGTGCAACCGTGGTGGGAACTCAATGACACCGTGAAAAAAACTTTTCGGGACCAAGAAGGGCGACCCATACCACGCGGGTGTGGTCGGGGTGTCCGCTATCTTAGTACCATCCTAAACCTGTGCCGCCCAGGTCCGGCAGCGGGTAGTGTGTGCGGTGTAGTGTAAATGCAAGGCATGCACAGCAAGTTATATCATACAGCGCTTCGTGCATAAAATAAATCATACATCCAAACACCTCCCTGCAAAACAAGAGTTAACAATCACGCCTCCCCTTATACCTCCCATTCTGCAAAAACATTTAACACCTAAAATGTTAGGGACGTACCTGGGATCCTCGCTGCCAAACAAAAATATTTTTTGAAAAGAAAAACTGGCCTAAGTCCACTAAGAGTTTTAACTCAAGTCCCCAGCGGAGTCGCCAAGCTGTCGCGACCTAAAATTTCTCTCAGGCTAATGGATTATTAGGACTAAGCCTAACTCGGGCCCTCCCAAGCCTTACCAATTCGCAACTTAGGATTTAAGTTCTTAACGTGCAAATGTTTTCGTGCTTGGAGTCGCCACTAATCTATTTGTGGTAGGTCGATTAGAAACCTAAATAAAACATAGGGAGATATGTTTTATTCCTACGAACCAGAGATTCTAAGTACGGGGACTTGATTACGTTAGATCTAGTCTAACGCCCTTTCGGTACCTTTTCTTTTCAAAAAAATATTTTGCATGCAGTCTGGATCCATTTTATAGTCTAACATGTGAGGTGTTCATGCGGGTGCGCAAACCACCAAAGTAACACCCAATAATCAAAACATTAAATAAATTGCAAGATTGGGAGAATTACTTACCTCGAAGCAACGTAAGCATCTGCGTTGTTAGCTAGAAAATCACATCAACAATCCTAATATGATTTCTAATTAACAAGCAGTTCACTCAATATTTTTTAGGGTTTTCTTTTATTTAAATGAGAACTAACCTATATGCAGTGCATGTAATACGATTACTATAATGCGATGACGTACAAAGCATGCCTATTTTAACGTGACTCGCAATTTCATGATCCTAACATATAATCACTAAATGATATGCAAGCAATGACATGTCATATATGATGACACGGCAAGTTACGAATGACGCGGCAAATTATGAATGACGTGATAAGATGACATGCGACGTGGCAAGTAGCAATGACATAGCAATGATAATGCAAGCATGATGCAATTAATCTATATGACATGCACATGATACCCTTTTTGTATTTTTTGTTGAAATTCGGAATAAAAAAAATGCCTAAAATAACATGCAATCTAACAACTTTTTTTTGTTTTTTTGGTATTTTTTATTAAAATTCGAAATCTTAAAATAACCTAAATAATCTATTAGGAATAAAATAACACCTAATTTAAACTAGGAAATAAATCATCTCAAGTCCCAATTTAAATTAAATAATTATCCTATCTTCTAGATATATTTAGGGTTCCCTAAACATGCAAAAATTTCTAATTTAAATCTAACTAACAAATTTTTGGATTTTCTTTACTTAAAAGGAAAACAATTAAACAAAGATAGCAACCACATTCAAACAAAACACGCAATCCGCAAGATTTATTCAAATTCGGATAAGGCAAAGAAATCAAACTGACAATCATATCTATAGGGTTATAGATATTGACGGAAAGTTGATTGGTCAAATTTGGAAAGCAAATAAAATCTATTATCGTATCCAAGTGATTATGGACAAGATAACGATTTTCCGTATCGCCGCGTATCGTACCTTAGGGATAAGGTCGGATAGTCGTCCAGATACGTTGCTAAATTAGGCAAAATTCCTAATTTTAAGTATTTCAAATATTGCGGATATCGCAAATATTATCCTAAGATATCTAGCAATCCACCAAAGAATATCCACGAAATATTCAAACACTGAGAACTTAGGAAATTAAATATTTCGAAAAAATATTCGGATAATTATCTTACCTAATTTGCGGATTTCTTCCAAATTCGAACTCGGTGCCGGATCGGGCTTGCGGATCACGGGATGGCCGATGGCGGGTGGACCGGCGGCGATGGTGGCGGGTTCTTGGTGGGCTCACGGTGTGCTCGATGATCACTGACCAGCTTCACAAATCCTGCAAAGATAGAAGACCAAGGCTCTGCCCCTACTGCTGGTATGGCTTGGGTTGAGAGCAGATCACCTGTGGGGTTTCAACCAGGAAGTAGCTCGGATTGGTGCAAGTGGCTCGGGAGAGCAGGGACGGCACGGATCGGCATTGACAGGGTTGGCGGGACAACAGCACGGCAACAGCACAGTAGCTACGATGGTGACGTGAGAGAACAAAGAAGAGAAACCAAGCACCGTGGTGATGCTATCCGCGAAAGGCACAAGGCAACGTTGTCCGAGGAAACCAGGAGTCGACGAGAGAGAACTCCAAGGATTGTCTCTCGATATTGCTACGTTCGAAGTGTGGGGGTCTCACCTTGGCGTTTTGCGTGATGTGGAGAACATACGTTGAGCCAGCGAAGTATCACTTGAGAAGGGACTTTCTCCTCCCTCTCCCTTTTGTCTTTTCTCTGACTTTTTCTCTTCTTCAAAATTTCAACCGAAAATCAATTCTGTGACCTCCCCCCTCTATATTTCTCTCTTGCTTTCTTGTGTGTCGGAAAAAAATATCAGAATCCCCAGATTATGACGCATAACGACGTATTTATATCGCAACCCTAGGTCAATTAACTGGGTTTCCTAGTCCTAATGGGCTTTGGCTTAGGCTTTATCCTTTAATTTTTATTTAATTCCAAATTGGCTGAATTAACTTGGGCTTTTCTTTAATTAAGCTTAATGGGCTGATTTAAGCTCAAATTGAGACAACCAAGGCCTTTTAGACTTGTGATTTTCGGCCCTTGTCTTCCGAGTGAGCCGAGTTTCGTTCAGTGCTCGAGCTCGATTTGCGCGATGGATTTTCAGTTCACTCGCCACTGCCGGTTCGATGTGGAATGTAATTAACCTACATGAACTTAAACTATATGCTATGCAATTTTAATTTTTTTGTTTAGGGGTTAAAATTTAATCCCTAATTTTTCTATGCAATATTTACCTAACGAGATCGCCAAAATTTAGGTGTCAACAGCTGCCCCTCTTTGAAAGTGAGCTTGAAGAGGTTGCATTCAAAGACTCAACTGATGCCTAAATTTTGCCATGCAAATGCAATGAATGTTATTTTTGTTGGGATTATAAGTCCCATTTTGAAATGCAATAAGAAATGATGCATGCTGACGTGAATAAAACATACCTGGAATTACTTACCTAACTTGAGTGGTGAAGTAATTTGAGGCATTGCCATGATTCTTGAGATTGTTGGCAAATGTTTGGACCCTATCCCAAAGGTATTGCCTGATGAACGCTGATGAACTTCGGTGACCTGCAATTCAGTCAAGACACGCGAAGAAAGCTCGACGTATCCAGTTATCATCTGGGGTTCTTGAGAGAAAAATTTAGCAAAATGGAAAATGTTCCGACCTTTACAAACTACCTATACATCGCCATAGGCACTTGTACAGATTTGGCCGCTACACCTATACCTTTCCTCATAGGCGTGTCACGGGGGAATCCTCTGAGATTGAGAGAATAATGTGCCTAACAAAATATCTAGTTATCATCTAAGATATTTGAAAGGACTTTATTGATAAATACCTGGATATCGTCGCAGGTACTTGGGTGAGATATCCGGATTTCTCCTCGGATACTCGGATGAGACACCTGGATTTCTCCTCAGGCACTCGGATGAGAAATATGGTGAGATATCCGGATTTCTCCTCGGATACTCAAATGAGATACTTGGATTTCTCCTCAGGCACTCGGGTGAGACACCTGGATTTCTCCTCAGGCACTCGGTTGAGGGATATTATGAGATATCCGGATTTCTCCTCGGATACTCAAATGAGATACCTGGATTTCTCCTCAGGCACTCGGGCGAGACACCTGGATTTCTCCTCAGGCACTCGGTTGAGGGATATTATGAGATATCCGGATTTCTCCTCGGATACTCAAATGAGATACCTGGATTTCTCCTCAGGCACTCGGGCGAGACACCTGGATTTCTCTTCAGGCACTCGGTTGAGAAATATTGTGAGATATCCGGATTTCTCCTCGGATACTCGAATGAGATACCTGGATTTCTCCTCAGGCACTCGGATGAGAAATATATAGACGTCTGAACATTGTCGAAGACGCTGAGTGACTGCAACAAAACTGATTAGATATGGAGCCTGTTGATTGCTCGAACAGGTGAACGAATACCTGGATAAACATAGGCACCTGAAAGGGTAGAGACATACTTACCTGTTGATATCTCTGATTCTTGAGTGTGTGTCTTCTGCTAGACACGGTTATAGACAACAAGTAATATGCATTCATGGGCAATCAAGAACACATATACTCATGCACTATAAATTCAATTGGTTTTCATGCATGATGGTTTTGTCAAATCAGCATTACTAAATTTCACTGGCGAAAATCATGATAAGACAATCTGAACTCATAAGTGAGTGTCTTGAAAATGTTAAATGAGGGACCTCCGGTCTGAAAGGGCTTTCACTCACTCTCATCAAAAAGTGGCTAATTTATGAAAATCGCTCTATCTTACCATCATGTGGACAAGGGTCCGAGTATTCTCGCAAGCGGTACGACCTTACCAATCTGAGAGGTCTTTGCTGGGGTTGTAACGTGGGCTTGGTCAATGGCTTAGCAAAAGGGGACTCTTTGAGTCAAGGCTATTGAAAGAAAATACTCCGCAATTGTCTCCGGGTTTACAAGTCAAGAACCCTGCAAAATGAGATAGAAATGGACTTGCTCGCACTTCTTCGAGCTAAGCTTATAAACATCCGAATCCTACATTAGTTCAAGTGCCATAATCTGAAGAGACTTTGTAAGGGACGTAACGTAGGCTAGGCTCATGGGTTGAGAAATGAATGGATCATTAGGCTCAAAATGTGTATAAATAGGGTGAATAAGTTGGTGATCATCTCGGCATTATCACCAGTCTTCCTTTTCGCCAGGGATTGTCTTCTCGATAGACGTTCCATTGGGCTTGAATTCACCACTTGATTCCTTTGAGACTTGTAAGACCACTGCTCCACTAGAATTCATGACTTTGACATGTCGTATCTTGATATTTTTTCGCTAAAGTTCTCCTTTTTCGATTTTCTTTTCTCTTTTTTTTCTTTTTCTCTCGGGCATTGGCCTTGCTTTTACCAGGCACACTGCTTTTTCATGCCCCCTAGTTCTTCTTCTTTTTTTTTTCTTGGGCATTGACCTTGCTTTTACCAGGCACACTTTGGCTTGTTTTGATCGAATGACTAACATTTAGACTTTTAGGGTCTTCGTCTTCTATCGGCGCTCCTGATATGCTGCGTGGATAGTGACAACTTTTACCATGCCCCAGTGTGGGGGATGATCACCAACTGGGTTTAAGAAACGAATTTGTAGGCTCAATTGGGCTTAGCAAAGGATAAAGTGTGTATAGGATAGAGAAAGAAATGCTCTTCGTCATCCTAAGGCACTTGAACTTCGTGTGAATTCTTCTGAAAAAGCAACACTCGAAGATTGATGCAAGTGAGAGCAAGAAAATCTCTATTCATTTTTCACCTTATAATGCTGACTTACCTCCAGTTTGCCCCGATGTGGGGTGGTTCTTGACAGGGGTAATTTGAAAGGATTTCTCCAAACATGTAGGCTCAATGTGGCGAAACAATGGATAACCTGTAGTGTTTGGGATAGAGAAATGAACTGCCTTTCGTCACTTCAGTTGCCGTACCTTTTGCGAGATAACTCTTTACCTTGCAGACATGGAATTTTTTTTACTCAACTCACTGGGGATTAGTGCACGGGACTGTGTATAGGATAGGGCTTGCCTTTCATCATCCCGATGTACCTCATTCAACACATTCAATTCATTCCACATGAGTTATCGGATTGTCCAAATAGATTCCTCTTTTAAAGTCGATGATGTAGACCGACAAAATGATCAAGCAGAATTTAAAGCCAAAGCACACATTCCATCTTTAAATTGATTGAAACCATTTATTCATAAGTGAAATGTTTGTGACTCGAGTATAAGCCAAATATTTGAAAACTTTTGCCGCAAAAATGTTAGATCTTATCAGGGATAATACATCTTCACAGCATCAGAATTAAGAGGCGTGGAAAACTCACGACCATCCACTTCTGCGAGAATTAGGGCACCTCCAGGAAGCACCTTTTTGACCATATATGGACCAATGTAGTTTAGGGCAAATTTACCCCCAGGAACAGGAAAGACTAGCAATACCTCCCTTAGGACTAGATCATTTACCTCGAAGTATCTTTGATGCACTTTTTGGTTGAAAGACTTACCTACTCATGCGGCAACTGGATCAGGTGTTTCGTCTCGCTCTCAGGGGGATTTGCATCTCTCTTCATTTCTCTGGTTTCCTTCGCATCACCCAAGTTGATAGTGACAGTTTGATCTGACGTGAGGACTTTGGGCCTTTCATGCCATTTTAGATTGCACTGAATATATGAGGAATCGTTGAGTTCGTCGGTGTCATTAGGATCAAGGTCGGCTGCACATGATTCATTATATTGGACCGTTCTCATACCCTCACGTATCACAAGATTGCCCCTGAAACATAAAGTAGGGGGTTCAAAAGGACAAACAGGGCTAAACAGTGTATTTTTATTTCTTTTGATTTTTTTTTACTTTTTTTTTTTCGAAATTCTTTTCAAAGAAGTTTTAACACGAGGAAGCATGAAGAAGCCCAGGCCTCAGAATTCTCCTTGGACTATATTTTTTTATCGGTTGGATATCATCACCGGGCTGGTTTGATGTACCTCAACATGCCCTCAAAAATGAAAATAATTTGTAATTTCATTGATTATCGTCAAATGAATTACATTTATTAGAATGGAAATTGCAACAATCAAGTCCTAGAAATGAAAAGTACTAAAAAGCAGCTCCCGAGACGGGGCAAGTCCTAAAAAGCAGTAAAAATTCCCATGCAGGGGAGTGTGCGAAAAAGTAAAGGTGTTACTCTTGCGGGCCAGTGCCCATTCCCTCCAACGGTCCTTCCTCGATGGCTCCAATGAGGAAATTATCGAACAAGGTAGTGATTCCATCTATTGCATCATTAGGATCTTCTGTCATTAGAGGTGTTGGATCATCCATACCTCTCCATCCATCGCTCAGTTGCCCCAAAGTGTCGATCACCTCTTTTCCTTCATCAGCTTTAGGCGTGCTCTCTATGATCTCTTTATCATCGGACACGTCTTCGAGCGGAGGCATGTCTTCAGGCAGAGGGTCACTCTTGTCCTTCCCGGTGTTCAATGTAGCAAACTCCTCCTCCCAATTAATAACTACTTCGGAGATAGTGGAAACGATGCCAGTGTGATTAGCATAGACGATCATTCCTACTTCCACCATTTTGGAGATTCTTTCCCTCATGACAGTTAGGGGAGGCACTTCATCATTCGGGTAATAACCTGCTCTCACTAACCCATCGTAGACATCAGTGGTATACACCTTGACATTCTTGATTCGACTAGCATCGACACTAAATATGGCATTCACATTGCTCGCGTGATCAGGGAGCGGATTGCTCTGAACATTCGGCTTAGTGGGTTGAAAGGAAAATGCCTTCGTGTCCAGAAGGTTCTGGATTCGGTGCTTGAGGGTAAAACAATCGTCGGTTGAGTGCCCCACCTCACCCATATGATAATCGCATTTCTTAGATGGATCGTAGTTATAGAACTGCTCAGGATTGGGCCGCTTTGGCTCAGTGGTAAGCAAGCCTTTCTTTCGGAGGACCGCCAATACTTGAGATAACGATCCGGGGAGGGGAGTGAATTGCCTCTTGTTATTTTTCTTCTGAAAGGGTTGACGACCCGTGCTTTGTTGTTGAGCTTCTACTACCTGGATTGCTGGGATAGGATTAGCATTCCGTCGGCCTGGTTGGGTATAAATCACATTCACTCCAGCTGCTGGTTCTTTCTCTTTTCTTGTGCTAAATCTATTGGTCGAAGAAGACGGCTCCACAAACCACCCATCTTTCAATCCTATCTCAATCTGTTCGCCTATAGGGATGAGTTGATTGAAGTTGTCAGCCGGAGTGGCTACCATCCGATTACGGTATTCGAACGGAAGAGTTCTAATGAACATCCTCTTCAATTCACTGTCTATGGGTTCTGGGATAATCTGTGCAGCTATGTTTCTCCATCTGATAGCATAATCCTTGAATGACTCATTCTTCTTCATCTGAGCACGCTCAAGGTCATCGCGGGTGGGAATGATGTCCGTTATGAACCTGTACTGCTTTAGGAATGCTTCACTAACTTCCTTCCAGGTTTTGAGGCCATTTATCTTCTTTATGAGATACCAGTTCAGGGTAGGACCCGTCAAACTTGCCTGAAATGCATGAATCATCAGGAGTTCATTATCAACGTACGGTGTCATTTGTACGTGATATAGCTGCAGGTGAGCTTTCGGGCAGGAGGTGCCATTGTACTTGTCAAAGTCTGGCATCTTGAACTTTTTCGGGATTTTGATCTGTGAGTAAAGAGACAAGTCGATTGAGGGCGAATCATGTGAGCCTTCCAACTGTTTCACTCTTTCTTCAAGTTTGTTGACCCGTTCATCAGGTTTTTCCTTGTTGACGATAATCTGGACGGGGTCATCTACTAAGTCGGGAAGATCGTCATCTTCCTCACTATCGGCATTCTTCCTTCCTTTATGCTTCGGGGCTGATGCCTCAGGGGATGCAGGAATAGGAGCCAGCCGAAGGGCTTTGATCTCAGCGGACATTTGTTGCATTGCGACGAGGAGTTGCTTCATTTGGTCCTCAATGCCAACAACACGATCTCGTAAGTCGGTTTGATCGGCCATTCTAGTTCTCGACCGCGTGCGAATAGGCGATCGTGATCGGTCCGTAACTACCTAATGTAAAGAAAATGAACCAAATAAGCACATGGTCAAGACAAGGTTGGTCCATGACACGCTTTTAGTCTTTTTTTTGTTTATTCATGAAAATATTCATATATGGTTGAGACTTTATGAAAAGTGATCTAGGCAAAGAAATGTAAATAACGCCCTAGACACAACCTAGGAAATAAAAGCACCAAAATCCCTAATCATAAAACTATGTAAAAATAAAATTGAGACTCCCTATAAATTATGACCTGAAAACAATTTCTCTAAAGCCCTTTTTTTGTAAAAGAAAGACGACGGCAAACTTCTTAGGAAAATAATTACCTATGACACATCTAGGAAAATAAAGACATAGATTGAAAATAAATTCTCTAAAAGAGCTTTCTTTTTTTTTAAAAAAAAAAAAGGACTCAATGATTATTACTTTCAAATTTAAAACCAACCTAGACCTATCATGGACCGACCCAAAAAATGCAATAACTAAATTAATTGCAAAAAGGAGAGTTCAGAAGACTTACTTCACCCAGTAGGACCATGACAACCACATAGACATACGCATGAAACGTGAGGTTCGATTTCTATCTAGACTCTGGCTTGCAAAGTGGAGACGCGAGGATTACCGGGCTAAACCAGTCATGGTTGTGGTTAGGCCGAGGTTCCCCTGACTCCGGCTTAGTCAAGGAGCCGACCCGGGTTGCAAAGGGTGCAACCGTGGTGGGAACTCAATGACACCGTGAAAAAAACTTTTCGGGACCAAGAAGGGCGACCCATACCACGCGGGTGTGGTCGGGGTGTCCGCTATCTTAGTACCATCCTAAACCTGTGCCGCCCAGGTCCGGCAGCGGGTAGTGTGTGCGGTGTAGTGTAAATGCAAGGCATGCACAGCAAGTTATATCATACAGCGCTTCGTGCATAAAATAAATCATACATCCAAACACCTCCCTGCAAAACAAGAGTTAACAATCACGCCTCCCCTTATACCTCCCATTCTGCAAAAACATTTAACACCTAAAATGTTAGGGACGTACCTGGGATCCTCGCTGCCAAACAAAAATATTTTTTGAAAAGAAAAACTGGCCTAAGTCCACTAAGAGTTTTAACTCAAGTCCCCAGCGGAGTCGCCAAGCTGTCGCGACCTAAAATTTCTCTCAGGCTAATGGATTATTAGGACTAAGCCTAACTCGGGCCCTCCCAAGCCTTACCAATTCGCAACTTAGGATTTAAGTTCTTAACGTGCAAATGTTTTCGTGCTTGGAGTCGCCACTAATCTATTTGTGGTAGGTCGATTAGAAACCTAAATAAAACATAGGGAGATATGTTTTATTCCTACGAACCAGAGATTCTAAGTACGGGGACTTGATTACGTTAGATCTAGTCTAACGCCCTTTCGGTACCTTTTCTTTTCAAAAAAATATTTTGCATGCAGTCTGGATCCATTTTATAGTCTAACATGTGAGGTGTTCATGCGGGTGCGCAAACCACCAAAGTAACACCCAATAATCAAAACATTAAATAAATTGCAAGATTGGGAGAATTACTTACCTCGAAGCAACGTAAGCATCTGCGTTGTTAGCTAGAAAATCACATCAACAATCCTAATATGATTTCTAATTAACAAGCAGTTCACTCAATATTTTTTAGGGTTTTCTTTTATTTAAATGAGAACTAACCTATATGCAGTGCATGTAATACGATTACTATAATGCGATGACGTACAAAGCATGCCTATTTTAACGTGACTCGCAATTTCATGATCCTAACATATAATCACTAAATGATATGCAAGCAATGACATGTCATATATGATGACACGGCAAGTTACGAATGACGCGGCAAATTATGAATGACGTGATAAGATGACATGCGACGTGGCAAGTAGCAATGACATAGCAATGATAATGCAAGCATGATGCAATTAATCTATATGACATGCACATGATACCCTTTTTGTATTTTTTGTTGAAATTCGGAATAAAAAAAATGCCTAAAATAACATGCAATCTAACAACTTTTTTTTGTTTTTTTGGTATTTTTTATTAAAATTCGAAATCTTAAAATAACCTAAATAATCTATTAGGAATAAAATAACACCTAATTTAAACTAGGAAATAAATCATCTCAAGTCCCAATTTAAATTAAATAATTATCCTATCTTCTAGATATATTTAGGGTTCCCTAAACATGCAAAAATTTCTAATTTAAATCTAACTAACAAATTTTTGGATTTTCTTTACTTAAAAGGAAAACAATTAAACAAAGATAGCAACCACATTCAAACAAAACACGCAATCCGCAAGATTTATTCAAATTCGGATAAGGCAAAGAAATCAAACTGACAATCATATCTATAGGGTTATAGATATTGACGGAAAGTTGATTGGTCAAATTTGGAAAGCAAATAAAATCTATTATCGTATCCAAGTGATTATGGACAAGATAACGATTTTCCGTATCGCCGCGTATCGTACCTTAGGGATAAGGTCGGATAGTCGTCCAGATACGTTGCTAAATTAGGCAAAATTCCTAATTTTAAGTATTTCAAATATTGCGGATATCGCAAATATTATCCTAAGATATCTAGCAATCCACCAAAGAATATCCACGAAATATTCAAACACTGAGAACTTAGGAAATTAAATATTTCGAAAAAATATTCGGATAATTATCTTACCTAATTTGCGGATTTCTTCCAAATTCGAACTCGGTGCCGGATCGGGCTTGCGGATCACGGGATGGCCGATGGCGGGTGGACCGGCGGCGATGGTGGCGGGTTCTTGGTGGGCTCACGGTGTGCTCGATGATCACTGACCAGCTTCACAAATCCTGCAAAGATAGAAGACCAAGGCTCTGCCCCTACTGCTGGTATGGCTTGGGTTGAGAGCAGATCACCTGTGGGGTTTCAACCAGGAAGTAGCTCGGATTGGTGCAAGTGGCTCGGGAGAGCAGGGACGGCACGGATCGGCATTGACAGGGTTGGCGGGACAACAGCACGGCAACAGCACAGTAGCTACGATGGTGACGTGAGAGAACAAAGAAGAGAAACCAAGCACCGTGGTGATGCTATCCGCGAAAGGCACAAGGCAACGTTGTCCGAGGAAACCAGGAGTCGACGAGAGAGAACTCCAAGGATTGTCTCTCGATATTGCTACGTTCGAAGTGTGGGGGTCTCACCTTGGCGTTTTGCGTGATGTGGAGAACATACGTTGAGCCAGCGAAGTATCACTTGAGAAGGGACTTTCTCCTCCCTCTCCCTTTTGTCTTTTCTCTGACTTTTTCTCTTCTTCAAAATTTCAACCGAAAATCAATTCTGTGACCTCCCCCCTCTATATTTCTCTCTTGCTTTCTTGTGTGTCGGAAAAAAATATCAGAATCCCCAGATTATGACGCATAACGACGTATTTATATCGCAACCCTAGGTCAATTAACTGGGTTTCCTAGTCCTAATGGGCTTTGGCTTAGGCTTTATCCTTTAATTTTTATTTAATTCCAAATTGGCTGAATTAACTTGGGCTTTTCTTTAATTAAGCTTAATGGGCTGATTTAAGCTCAAATTGAGACAACCAAGGCCTTTTAGACTTGTGATTTTCGGCCCTTGTCTTCCGAGTGAGCCGAGTTTCGTTCAGTGCTCGAGCTCGATTTGCGCGATGGATTTTCAGTTCACTCGCCACTGCCGGTTCGATGTGGAATGTAATTAACCTACATGAACTTAAACTATATGCTATGCAATTTTAATTTTTTTGTTTAGGGGTTAAAATTTAATCCCTAATTTTTCTATGCAATATTTACCTAACGAGATCGCCAAAATTTAGGTGTCAACAGCTGCCCCTCTTTGAAAGTGAGCTTGAAGAGGTTGCATTCAAAGACTCAACTGATGCCTAAATTTTGCCATGCAAATGCAATGAATGTTATTTTTGTTGGGATTATAAGTCCCATTTTGAAATGCAATAAGAAATGATGCATGCTGACGTGAATAAAACATACCTGGAATTACTTACCTAACTTGAGTGGTGAAGTAATTTGAGGCATTGCCATGATTCTTGAGATTGTTGGCAAATGTTTGGACCCTATCCCAAAGGTATTGCCTGATGAACGCTGATGAACTTCGGTGACCTGCAATTCAGTCAAGACACGCGAAGAAAGCTCGACGTATCCAGTTATCATCTGGGGTTCTTGAGAGAAAAATTTAGCAAAATGGAAAATGTTCCGACCTTTACAAACTACCTATACATCGCCATAGGCACTTGTACAGATTTGGCCGCTACACCTATACCTTTCCTCATAGGCGTGTCACGGGGGAATCCTCTGAGATTGAGAGAATAATGTGCCTAACAAAATATCTAGTTATCATCTAAGATATTTGAAAGGACTTTATTGATAAATACCTGGATATCGTCGCAGGTACTTGGGTGAGATATCCGGATTTCTCCTCGGATACTCGGATGAGACACCTGGATTTCTCCTCAGGCACTCGGATGAGAAATATGGTGAGATATCCGGATTTCTCCTCGGATACTCAAATGAGATACTTGGATTTCTCCTCAGGCACTCGGGTGAGACACCTGGATTTCTCCTCAGGCACTCGGTTGAGGGATATTATGAGATATCCGGATTTCTCCTCGGATACTCAAATGAGATACCTGGATTTCTCCTCAGGCACTCGGGCGAGACACCTGGATTTCTCCTCAGGCACTCGGTTGAGGGATATTATGAGATATCCGGATTTCTCCTTGGATACTCAAATGAGATACCTGGATTTCTCCTCAGGCACTCGGGCGAGACACCTGGATTTCTCTTCAGGCACTCGGTTGAGAAATATTGTGAGATATCCGGATTTCTCCTCGGATACTCGAATGAGATACCTGGATTTCTCCTCAGGCACTCGGATGAGAAATATATAGACGTCTGAACATTGTCGAAGACGCTGAGTGACTGCAACAAAACTGATTAGATATGGAGCCTGTTGATTGCTCGAACAGGTGAACGAATACCTGGATAAACATAGGCACGTGAAAGGGTAGAGACATACTTACCTGTTGATATCTCTGATTCTTGAGTGTGTGTCTTCTGCTAGACACGGTTATAGACAACAAGTAATATGCATTCATGGGCAATCAAGAACACATATACTCATGCACTATAAATTCAATTGGTTTTCATGCATGATGGTTTTGTCAAATCAGCATTACTAAATTTCACTGGCGAAAATCATGATAAGACAATCTGAACTCATAAGTGAGTGTCTTGAAAATGTTAAATGAGGGACCTCCGGTCTGAAAGGGCTTTCACTCACTCTCATCAAAAAGTGGCTAATTTATGAAAATCGCTCTATCTTACCATCATGTGGACAAGGGTCCGAGTATTCTCGCAAGCGGTACGACCTTACCAATCTGAGAGGTCTTTGCTGGGGTTGTAACGTGGGCTTGGTCAATGGCTTAGCAAAAGGGGACTCTTTGAGTCAAGGCTATTGAAAGAAAATACTCCGCAATTGTCTCCGGGTTTACAAGTCAAGAACCCTGCAAAATGAGATAGAAATGGACTTGCTCGCACTTCTTCGAGCTAAGCTTATAAACATCCGAATCCTACATTAGTTCAAGTGCCATAATCTGAAGAGACTTTGTAAGGGACGTAACGTAGGCTAGGCTCATGGGTTGAGAAATGAATGGATCATTAGGCTCAAAATGTGTATAAATAGGGTGAATAAGTTGGTGATCATCTCGGCATTATCACCAGTCTTCCTTTTCGCCAGGGATTGTCTTCTCGATAGACGTTCCATTGGGCTTGACTTCACCACTTGATTCCTTTGAGACTTGTAAGACCACTGCTCCACTAGAATTCATGACTTTGACATGTCGTATCTTGATATTTTTTCGCTAAAGTTCTCCTTTTTCGATTTTCTTTTCTCTTTTTTTTCTTTTTCTCTCGGGCATTGGCCTTGCTTTTACCAGGCACACTGCTTTTTCATGCCCCCTAGTTCTTCTTCTTTTTTTTTTCTTGGGCATTGACCTTGCTTTTACCAGGCACACTTTGGCTTGTTTTGATCGAATGACTAACATTTAGACTTTTAGGGTCTTCGTCTTCTATCGGCGCTCCTGATATGCTGCGTGGATAGTGACAACTTTTACCATGCCCCAGTGTGGGGGATGATCACCAACTGGGTTTAAGAAACGAATTTGTAGGCTCAATTGGGCTTAGCAAAGGATAAAGTGTGTATAGGATAGAGAAAGAAATGCTCTTCGTCATCCTAAGGCACTTGAACTTCGTGTGAATTCTTCTGAAAAAGCAACACTCGAAGATTGATGCAAGTGAGAGCAAGAAAATCTCTATTCATTTTTCACCTTATAATGCTGACTTACCTCCAGTTTGCCCCGATGTGGGGTGGTTCTTGACAGGGGTAATTTGAAAGGATTTCTCCAAACATGTAGGCTCAATGTGGCGAAACAATGGATAACCTGTAGTGTTTGGGATAGAGAAATGAACTGCCTTTCGTCACTTCAGTTGCCGTACCTTTTGCGAGATAACTCTTTACCTTGCAGACATGGAATTTTTTTTACTCAACTCACTGGGGATTAGTGCACGGGACTGTGTATAGGATAGGGCTTGCCTTTCATCATCCCGATGTACCTCATTCAACACATTCAATTCATTCCACATGAGTTATCGGATTGTCCAAATAGATTCCTCTTTTAAAGTCGATGATGTAGACCGACAAAATGATCAAGCAGAATTTAAAGCCAAAGCACACATTCCATCTTTAAATTGATTGAAACCATTTATTCATAAGTGAAATGTTTGTGACTCGAGTATAAGCCAAATATTTGAAAACTTTTGCCGCAAAAATGTTAGATCTTATCAGGGATAATACATCTTCACAGCATCAGAATTAAGAGGCGTGGAAAAATCACGACCATTCACTTCTGCGAGAATTAGGGCACCTCCAAGAAGCACCTTTTTGACCATATATGGACCAATGTAGTTTAGGGCAAATTTACCCCCAGGAACAGGAAAGACTAGCAATACCTCCCTTAGAACTAGATCATTTACTTCGAAGTATCTTTGATGCACTTTTTGGTTGAAAGACTTACCTACTCATGCGGCAACTGGATCAGGTGTTTCGTCTCGCTCTCAGGGGGATTTGCATCTCTCTTCATTTCTCTGGTTTCCTTCGCATCACCCAAGTTGATAGTGACAGTTTGATCTGACGTGAGGACTTTGGGCCTTTCATGCCATTTTAGATTGCACTGAATATATGAGGAATCGTTGAGTTCGTCGGTGTCATTAGGATCAAGGTCGGCTGCACATGATTCATTATATTGGACCGTTCTCATACCCTCACGTATCACAAGATTGCCCCTGAAACATAAAGTAGGGGGTTCAAAAGGACAAACAGGGCCAAACAGTGTATTTTTATTTCTTTTGATTTTTTTTTACTTTTTTTTTTTCGAAATTCTTTTCAAAGAAGTTTTAACACGAGGAAGCATGAAGAAGCCCAGGCCTCAGAATTCTCCTTGGACTATATTTTTTTATCGGTTGGATATCATCACCGGGCTGGTTTGATGTACCTCAACATGCCCTCAAAAATGAAAATAATTTGTAATTTCATTGATTATCGTCAAATGAATTACATTTATTAGAATGGAAATTGCAACAATCAAGTCCTAGAAATGAAAAGTACTAAAAAGCAGCTCCCGAGACGGGGCAAGTCCTAAAAAGCAGTAAAAATTCCCATGCAGGGGAGTGTGCGAAAAAGTAAAGGTGTTACTCTTGCGGGCCAGTGCCCATTCCCTCCAACGGTCCTTCCTTGATGGCTCCAATGAGGAAATTATCGAACAAGGTAGTGATTCCATCTATTGCATCTTTAGGATCTTCTGTCATTAGAGGTGTTGGATCATCCATACCTCTCCATCCATCGCTCAGTTGCCCCAAAGTGTCGATCACCTCTTTTCCTTCATCAGCTTTAGGCGTGCTCTCTATGATCTCTTTATCATCGGACACGTCTTCGAGCGGAGGCATGTCTTCAGGCAGAGGGTCACTCTTGTCCTTCCCGGTGTTCAATGTAGCAAACTCCTCCTCCCAATTAATAACTACTTCGGAGATAGTGGAAACGATGCCAGTGTGATTAGCATAGACGATCATTCCTACTTCCACCATTTTGGAGATTCTTTCCCTCATGACAGTTAGGGGAGGCACTTCATCATTCGGGTAATAACCTGCTCGCACTAACCCATCGTAGACATCAGTGGTATACACCTTGACATTCTTGATTCGACTAGCATCGACACTAAATATGGCATTCACATTGCTCGCGTGATCAGGGAGCGGATTGCTCTGAACATTCGGCTTAGTGGGTTGAAAGGAAAATGCCTTCGTGTCCAGAAGGTTCTGGATTCGGTGCTTGAGGGTAAAACAATCGTCGGTTGAGTGCCCCACCTCACCCATATGATAATCGCATTTCTTAGATGGATCGTAGTTATAGAATTGCTCAGGATTGGGCCGCTTTGGCTCAGTGGTAAGCAAGCCTTTCTTTCGGAGGACCGCCAATACTTGAGATAACGATCCGGGGAGGGGAGTGAATTGCCTCTTGTTATTTTTCTTCTGAAAGGGTTGACGACCCGTGCTTTGTTGTTGAGCTTCTACTACCTGGATTGCTGGGATAGGATTAGCATTCCGTCGGCCTAGTTGGGTATAAATCACATTCACTCCAGCTGCTGGTTCTTTCTCTTTGCTTGTGCTAAATCTATTGGTCGAAGAAGACGGCTCCACAAACCACCCATCTTTCAATCCTATCTCAATCTGTTCGCCTATAGGGATGAGTTGATTGAAGTTGTCAGCCGGAGTGGCTACCATCCGATTACGGTATTCGAACGGAAGAGTTCTAATGAACATCCTCTTCAATTCACTGTCTATGGGTTCTGGGATAATCTGTGCAGCTATGTTTCTCCATCTGATAGCATAATCCTTAAATGACTCATTCTTCTTCATCTGAGCACGCTCAAGGTCATCGCGGGTGGGAATGATGTCCGTTATGAACCTGTACTGCTTTAGGAATGCTTCACTAACTTCCTTCCAGGTTTTGAGGCCATTTATCTTCTTTATGAGATACCAGTTCAGGGTAGGACCCGTCAAACTTGCCTGAAATGCATGAATCATCAGGAGTTCATTATCAACGTACGGTGTCATTTGTACGTGATATAGCTGCAGGTGAGCTTTCGGGCAGGAGGTGCCATTGTACTTGTCAAAGTCTGGCATCTTGAACTTTTTCGGGATTTTGATCTGTGAGTAAAGAGACAAGTCGATTGAGGGCGAATCATGTGAGCCTTCCAACTGTTTCACTCTTTCTTCAAGTTTGTTGACCCGTTCATCAGGTTTTTCCTTGTTGACGATAATCTGGACGGGGTCATCTACTAAGTCGGGAAGATCGTCATCTTCCTCACTATCGGCATTCTTCCTTCCTTTATGCTTCGGGGCTGATGCCTCAGGGGATGCAGGAATAGGAGCCAGCCGAAGGGCTTTGATCTCAGCGGACATTTGTTGCATTGCGACGAGGAGTTGCTTCATTTGGTCCTCAATGCCAACAACACGATCTCGTAAGTCGGTTTGATCGGCCATTCTAGTTCTCGACCGCGTGCGAATAGGCGATCGTGATCGGTCCGTAACTACCTAATGTAAAGAAAATGAACCAAATAAGCACATGGTCAAGACAAGGTTGGTCCATGACACGCTTTTAGTCTTTTTTTTGTTTATTCATGAAAATATTCGTATATGGTTGAGACTTTATGAAAAGTGATCTAGGCAAAGAAATGTAAATAACGCCCTAGACACAACCTAGGAAATAAAAGCACCAAAATCCCTAATAATAAAACTATGTAAAACAAAAATTGAGACTCCCTATAAATTATGACCTGAAAACAATTTCTCTAAAGCCCTTTTTTTGTAAAAGAAAGACGACGGCAAACTTCTTAGGAAAATAATTACCTATGACACATCTAGGAAAATAAAGACATAGATTGAAAATAAATTCTCTAAAAGAGCTTTCTTTTTTTTTAAAAAAAAAAAAGGACTCAATGATTATTACTTTCAAATTTAAAACCAACCTAGACCTATCATGGACCGACCCAAAAAATGCAATAACTAAATTAATTGCAAAAAGGAGAGTTCAGAAGACTTACTTCACCCAGTAGGACCATGACAACCACATAGACATACGCATGAAACGTGAGGTTCGATTTCTATCTAGACTCTGGCTTGCAAAGTGGAGACGCGAGGATTACCGGGCTAAACCAGTCATGGTTGTGGTTAGGCCGAGGTTCCCCTGACTCCGGCTTAGTCAAGGAGCCGACCCGGGTTGCAAAGGGTGCAACCGTGGTGGGAACTCAATGACACCGTGAAAAAAACTTTTCGGGACCAAGAAGGGCGACCCATACCACGCGGGTGTGGTCGGGGTGTCCGCTATCTTAGTACCATCCTAAACCTGTGCCGCCCAGGTCCGGCAGCGGGTAGTGTGTGCGGTGTAGTGTAAATGCAAGGCATGCACAGTAAGTTATATCATACAGCGCTTCGTGCATAAAATAAATCATACATCCAAACACCTCCCTGCAAAACAAGAGTTAACAATCACGCCTCCCCTTATACCTCCCATTCTGCAAAAACATTTAACACCTAAAATGTTAGGGACGTACCTGGGATCCTCGCTGCCAAACAAAAATATTTTTTGAAAAGAAAAACTGGCCTAAGTCCACTAAGAGTTTTAACTCAAGTCCCCAGCGGAGTCGCCAAGCTGTCGCGACCTAAAATTTCTCTCAGGCTAATGGATTATTAGGACTAAGCCTAACTCGGGCCCTCCCAAGCCCTACCAATTCGCAACTTAGGATTTAAGTTCTTAACGTGCAAATGTTTTCATGCTTGGAGTCGCCACTAATCTATTTGTGGTAGGTCGATTAGAAACCTAAATAAAACATAGGGAGATATGTTTTATTCCTACGAACCAGAGATTCTAAGTACGGGGACTTGATTACGTTAGATCTAGTCTAACGCCCTTTCGGTACCTTTTCTTTTCAAAAAAATATTTTGCATGCAGTCTGGATCCATTTTATAGTCTAACATGTGAGGTGTTCATGCGGGTGCGCAAACCACCAAAGTAACACCCAATAATCAAAACATTAAATAAATTGCAAGATTGGGAGAATTACTTACCTCGAAGCAACGTAAGCATCTGCGTTGTTAGCTAGAAAATCACATCAACAATCCTAATATGATTTCTAATTAACAAGCAGTTCACTCAATATTTTTTAGGGTTTTCTTTTATTTAAATGAGAACTAACCTATATGCAGTGCATGTAATACGATTACTATAATGCGATGACGTACAAAGCATGTCTATTTTAACGTGACTCGCAATTTCATGATCCTAACATATAATCACTAAATGATATGCAAGCAATGACATGTCATATATGATGACACGGCAAGTTACGAATGACGCGGCAAATTATGAATGACGTGATAAGATGACATGCGACGTGGCAAGTAGCAATGACATAGCAATGATAATGCAAGCATGATGCAATTAATCTATATGACATGCACATGATACCCTTTTTGTATTTTTTGTTGAAATTCGGAATAAAAAAAATGCCTAAAATAACATGCAATCTAACATCTTTTTTTTTGTTTTTTTGGTATTTTTTATTAAAATTCGAAATCTTAAAATAACCTAAATAATCTATTAGGAATAAAATAACACCTAATTTAAACTAGGAAATAAATCATCTCAAGTCCCAATTTAAATTAAATAATTATCCTATCTTCTAGATATATTTAGGGTTCCCTAAACATGCAAAAATTTCTAATTTAAATCTAACTAACAAATTTTTGGATTTTCTTTACTTAAAAGGAAAACAATTAAACAAAGATAGCAACCACATTCAAACAAAACACGCAATCCGCAAGATTTATTCAAATTCGGATAAGGCAAAGAAATCAAACTGACAATCATATCTATAGGGTTATAGATATTGACGGAAAGTTGATTGGTCAAATTTGGAAAGCAAATAAAATCTATTATCGTATCCAAGTGATTATGGACAAGGTAACGATTTTCCGCATCGCCGCGTATCGTACCTTAGGGATAAGGTCGAATAGTCGTCCAGATATGTTGCTAAATTAGGCAAAATTCCTAATTTTAAGTATTTCAAATATTGCGGATATCGCAAATATTATCCTAAGATATCTAGCAATCCACCAAAGAATATCCACGAAATATTCAAACACTGAGAACTTAGGAAATTAAATATTTCGAAAAAATATTCGGATAATTATCTTACCTAATTTGCGGATTTCTTCCAAATTCGAACTCGGTGCCGGATCGGGCTTGCGGATCACGGGATGGCCGATGGCGGGTGGACCGGCGGCGATGGTGGCGGGTTCTTGGTGGGCTCACGGTGTGCTCGATGATCACTGACCAGCTTCACAAATCCTGCAAAGATAGAAGACCAAGGCTCTGCCCCTACTGCTGGTATGGCTTGGGTTGAGAGCAGATCACCTGTGGGGTTTCAACCAGGAAGTAGCTCGGATTGGTGCAAGTGGCTCGGGAGAGCAGGGACGGCACGGATCGGCATTGACAGGGCTGGCGGGACAACAGCACGGCAACAGCACAGTAGCTACGATGGTGACGTGAGAGAACAAAGAAGAGAAACCAAGCACCGTGGTGATGCTATCCGCGAAAGGCACAAGGCAACGTTGTCCGAGGAAACCAGGAGTCGACGAGAGAGAACTCCAAGGATTGTCTCTCGATATTGCTACGTTCGAAGTGTGGGGGTCTCACCTTGGCGTTTTGCGTGATGTGGAGAACATACGTTGAGCCAGCGAAGTATCACTTGAGAAGGGACTTTCTCCTCCCTCTCCCTTTTGTCTTTTCTCTGACTTTTTCTCTTCTTCAAAATTTCAACCGAAAATCAATTATGTGACCTTCCCCCTCTATATTTCTCTCTTGCTTTCTTGTGTGTCGGAAAAAAATATCAGAATCCCCAGATTATGACGCATAACGACGTATTTATATCGCAACCCTAGGTCAATTAACTGGGTTTCCTAGTCCTAATGGGCTTTGGCTTAGGCTTTATCCTTTAATTTTTATTTAATTCCAAATTGGCTGAATTAACTTGGGCTTTTCTTTAATTAAGCTTAATGGGCTGATTTAAGCTCAAATTGAGACAACCAAGGCCTTTTAGACTTGTGATTTTCGGCCCTTGTCTTCCGAGTGAGCCGAGTTTCGTTCAGTGCTCGAGCTCGGTTTGCGCGATGGATTTTCAGTTCACTCGCCACTGCCGGTTCGATGTGGAATGTAATTAACCTACATGAACTTAAACTATATGCTATGCAATTTTAATTTTTTTGTTTAGGGGTTAAAATTTAATCCCTAATTTTTCTATGCAATATTTACCTAACGAGATCGCCAAAATTTAGGTGTCAACAGTTAAAAGTGGCCAAAGTGGGGTCACCAGAAGGCCCTGCTTCAAGATGAGGGAAGGATACATCTGGAATGGAAGAGTCAGATGTGGACAGAAGTGTGGTATCTTCTGGAAATAAGTCCACGGAAGGATTGGTAAAGAAAGGAACATAAGTAGAGGGGTCGAATGGATGAATAGAAGAGAACATCTTGTGTTCCTAAAAAGTCACATCACAGGACACACAAAGACGGTTAGAAGTGGGATCCCAACATCTATACCCTTTGTGCTTAATGCCATATCCAAGGAAGCAGCATACATGGGCACAGGGTTCTAATTTCATGCGCTCATGTGGATGAAGGTACACAAAACAGGCACTACCAAAGACGCTTAGAAGAGTATAATTTGGGACACTACCATACAAACACTTATAAGGAGAGATGTGACCAATAATAGGTGATGGAGTACGATTTATAGTGTAAAGAGCAGTGTGACAAGCTTCCCCCCAAAATCGTTCAGGACAAGAGACAAAGATGAGCAAAGTGCGTACAACATCTAAGATATGCCTATGCTTACGTTCATCTCTACCATTTTGTTGAGAGGTGCCTGGGCAAGAGCGATGAATGATAGTACCATTTTGAGAAAGAATTCGAAGAAATTTTGTATCTATATATTCCATAGCATTATCAGTACGAAAAATCTTAATATCCTGTGAAAATTGGGTTTTTAACCATGGCAACGAAATCACAATAAATACAAGAAAGTTCATAATGATTTTTCATAAGATAAAGCCAGGTATACTGAGAATGGTCATCCACAAAAATAAAAAAAATAACGAGAGCAGCCCATGGTAGGAGTAAGAGATGGTCCCATATATTCGAGTAAATGAGATCAAAAGGAGCATGAGATACAGAATCACTAGTTTGAAAAGGTAAAGCATGATGTTTTCCCATCTTACAGGACAAATAGTCAAAATATGCAGTGTCAACAGAACCTAAATGACCACTTGAAATTAAAGAGCTTAACCTAGAAGAGGAAGCATGACCTAACCAAGAATGCCAAGTTTCAGATGACACTGTGGTAGCATAAGTAGCAAAAGAGGCTGGAATATTTAAGGAAACAAGCTCAAAGAGACGCCCCACTTTACGGCCTATCCCAAGTGTTTGTCTTGTCCAAGGATCCTACACATGACAACCATGAGAAGAGAAGTGAATATTAATACCAAGTTCACACAATTGGCCGATAGAGATCAAGTTGAGTGAGAGTTTAGGAACCAGGAAGGTGTTAGTTAAAGATAATGTAGATGTGAAAATGTTTCTTGTATGACTAACTCTCATATGTGAATTATCGGCAGTAAGAATATGAGGTGCACGTGAAGCGGAGGATTTAGATTGAAATAAGGTAAAGTTGGATGTAATGTGATTGCAACAAGCAGAATCAATAAGCCAAAAATAAGAAATACCTAGAGCAATAGACATAGCAGAAGTGCTAGGAATAGGAGGAGTAAAGGTACCAGATTCTTGGAGAACGGCACGAAGATCCTCTAGGGACACTAGTGTGAGGGACGATCCATGGGAAGAAGCTTCGACAGTGGCAGCATTGGTAAATGGATGACTAGAGGGACCACGGCTACAAGGTTGAGTGATCGATCCCGTGGGTTGCATAGGTCGTAGCCGATAACAATCTGATGCCAGATGACCATGTTAGTGACAGTATTTGCAAAATGGGTGGCGCATGGAGGAAGAACTCAAAGTGGTAAGTGCTACATCCGTAGGTGTGGATATGAACACAGTAGAACGTTACGTTTTTAAGGTAGCTAGCCGTGTCTCCTCATTCAGTAAATCTGATATAACTGTCTTAATATAAGGAAAAGGATCTCTATATAGAATGGAGGCTCTCATGGGTTCAAACTCATCATTTAGAGCCATTAAAAATTGCATGACACGAATACGATCACGATGTTTAGCAACTCTGTGAATATTTCCATCCCCTTCCAAGTGCGGTTCACACAAGGTTAACTAATTCCAAATAGCATGCATAGATGATAGAAAATCATTAATGAACTGACCTGGCTCCTGACGCATGTGATATATAGTCCCTAACAACCAATACTGATGGGCAACATTTAAACTAGAATAACGACGATCAAGAATATCCTAAGCTTCCTTTGCCGTATTAAAAAGGCCGAACTAGAGTCGTATAGATGGAATCGAAGTGTTTCGAAACCATGTGACAATCTGATGATTTCTGCTATCCCATTCATCCAAACAATCCACAAATTTATCATCAGTTTCTTCGGCAATTCTAGTAGGTACCTTGATTTCTCCAGTGACATAACGCCGAAGCCGGCATCCTTTCAAGAAACTTGATATTTCTTAAGACCATAAAATATAAGTATAACCTTTCAAAATAGTCTGAATTGGCATTGAGACTTCAATTCTATCCATGATAGGCACTTTACTAAAATAAAATCAGCAGAATCTAGTATACCAAGAGCAGATATGGGAAAAATAACACCAAAAATGAACTCAGGACGTTGGAATACCTTAAGAACCGATCGGAGAACACCGAAAACTAGTTAGGAAATCGTTGAACTAGCCAGAAAAGCGACGAAACCGGTCAACGGACGATCAATGCAGGTCAACTTTGGTCAATGCCAATCAAACTGATGACGTTGCGGTGACGTGGCAGATGACGTGTCGATTGACGTGGGTGATGACGAGGCAAAGTGACGTTAGCAACTCTAGAGCCATTGTTGCGTGCAGGCGCATACAACTGGGGGAGGCGCATGGATCTCACGCACAGAATGTCCGGTGGCGCGTGAGGGTGGGTCCAGAGGAGGAATACGGTGAAACTTGACTGGATGACTCGACTGAGGGCGACGAGTCGTGGGTTGGTGTTGGTTTTTGGAGAAACACGGCGGAGGATGTCCAAATCACCTCTGACTAGCGATGGGCTACCCAGGTTCGAGGTGCGGTGGCGCGTGGCGGTGCGTGTAGCGGCATCAGGTGGCTGTTGGTGATGAAATTTTAGGACGTGGGTCGTCTGAGGGCGGCGAGTCTACTGGTGGTCTCGATTTTTCGAAATGAGCAACTGAAGTATGTTGAGCAGTCATGAAAAGCTTCGGTCTTGTCGGAGAACCGAGGCAGCTCGGCCGGTGTGGCGGGCGTCGTGGCGGCCATGGTGTGGCAGACTCGATGAGTGCTACTTAGGTAATATTAGCTAGGGGTGAGCATGGTCCAGGTGGGCGGTTCCCACCACGGAACTGTGGACCGCCCGCTAAGGACCGGTTCCAAAAAATTAGAACCGAGAACTGCCCGTTGGTTCCATGGACCCACCCGAGAATCGGACTACTGGTCCGGTCCGGTTCCCGGGTGGGTCCATGGAACCGGTCCTACTAAGTTTTCTTGGACAAATCAAAAAATGAACTGGTCTAATTCTTGCCCGTTGATGGATTGTGTTCACCACATGCTACTTTGACTTACCTTAATGCACATGTGTGATATAACTTTAGTGTACATAGAACACTCCTACCTTAGCATTTGATTTCACTAGTTTGATACATAAGTCATACACTTCCATCTAAAATAGTCTGATGCAGAAGTGCCCTCTACAACTTTCCAAACTTCTACACAACCTGCTCAAGCCTCAAGAGTCAAGAGGCTCTCATTTAAACTAACAAATTGAATGAGCCTAAAACCCTCAGAAATAATGACAACAAGATTTCCCACAAAGTTCAATTACATATTACAACAAGATTCGTGACAAATTTCACAACTTCACAAGCTTCATATCAAATACATCCGTAGCCTATAGTATATATCACACATGGGAGTTTGCCACAAGTTCACAATAGTCAGCAAGCAAACAAAATAACAACTCTTATATTTTTTTATTTTTTTGGTCAGATTTTTTAAGTAAAAATTTAAAAAATAAATATATTATTATTATATTACCGGTCTGGTCCGGGTGGATGGGTAGGCGGCTCCACACTGAGAACCGAACCGGTACCCACTAGTTCCAAAAAATTGGAACCAGGAACCGGACCAGTTCCCTTGGAAACCCCAGGTTTCGGTCCGGTTCCGGGCAATCCCGAGTGGTTCGGGCGGGTCCCGGTTCTTTTGCTCACCTCTAATAATAGCTCTGATACCAGGTTGAGATATGTGAATTTATGTATTAATGTTGCTTGAATGAGAACTACAAGTCCCTTTATATAGGGCAAAGGTGAGTAGTAAAAAAGAATAGTAAACCCTATGAACAGTAAACCCTAAATTATGTATTATATCTAACACCACGAAAGTCCCAACTATTATTAACAAAATGAGTTAACTTAATATTCAGCTTTTCATGTTTTGTTCTTTTAGTTTACTGCAAAGGTAGATGTGACTGTTAGGTTTGAGTTTCGGCTCGCCAACGACCGGCAAATGTTTTGGCCTAGGAAAAAAACAAAAAGCTACCTTCGCATGCCAAAAATTTCCGTGTAAAACTACAGGGAAAATAACAAAGTAAATTCCGAATTTTCTAAGGATTTCAATTCTATCACAACCTTTTGATTCTATAAGAAAAAGTGTCAAATCTCTCAACAAAGATTCGCCAAGAGCAAAGCAAGAAGCTAAAACCAAAAAGACGGTGAGGAGCATCAATGGCTCCTGCTGAGAGCTGATCTAATCCAAGGGAGACAAAACCCTCGCGCTTAGTTAATTAAATATTTTTTTCAGGTAGTGCTAGAACACATGGAGCGTCTTTCGAAGAAAAATGACATAAATGACCCATGAATTTTGACCCAATGTCTTGTGTAATATTTGAATTTTTAATTTATTCAACGTGATCCCTCAATTTTTTATAATTATTCAAACTAGTTCCTAAATTATATAAAAATCTTTAATGTGGCCTATGAATTTTTAATTTGTTCAATATGGTCCCTGAACTTTTGATAGAACTATATGTAAATGTTATTATTTTAAGTTCGGGGATAATATTGAGTATTTTCATATAGTTCATGGACTAATTTGAACATATACCAAAAGTTCAGTGACCACATGAACACATTAAAAATTTAGGAATCACATTGCACATTGAGCTAAAGCTCATGGATCACATTAAACAAATTAAAAATTCGAAAATTATATTGCACAATAGACCAAAGTTTGAGAACTATTCGTGTCGTTATCCCTATTTAAAATGATAACCACATGCATGGTTTTCAAAGAGCACCGTTAATTATAAAAAGGACATTTGTCATATTTTTCATATATCAAAGTTTGATAATTCCTACGAATTAAAATTAGAAACAAAACATAAGCACAAAGAACCTAATAAAGCCATGTTTTGTTGGAACTTGGACGGTGAGATAGGTAGTTCAACTTGCCATTTTTCATGGAAATTGAAATCTCGAGGGAAGCAACAACAAGGAACAGAAGAAAGAAAAATAGCAAGTTGAACTACCTATCTTGTCCAAGGTATTAATTTAATTTCAAATATAGCACGTTGAACTATTGAATACTATAATTTCCAAGATATTAATTCCGTGTGATATGATGTCAATCAGCGTATTAAAACATATAAACTTTTTAATTAATTTATTATCAAATATTCATGGGACTTTTGTTAACAAGGTCTATTTAAAAAATAGTATACAAAAAGGAAAAAGAAAATCTAAGAAACCTTTCTTTGTACAGGTGCCTGTGAATGTGATGCACGCAGTGAGAGAGTTCTTGTTTATCTTTCCTTTTCTTCTTTCTTCGACCGGTGAAAACATCTTTCTCAGTCTTACCGCAGTATATGTCCGTACAAGAGTTTGGTCATCAAGTATGTCTACGACCTGAAATCTTTTATGTCATCTTTTTCTTGCCATCGCAAAGAAAATTGTTGGATATTCGGAAAGAATAAACAAAGTTGAGTAAGTTGATCGTTTATTTGAAAGTTCTTAATAATGCTTAGTTCTACAACAACAAAGGTTGAAATCGAATGACGACTCGCAAGAAAAATATACCCGATTACTCACATTTCACATGTTGCTTGTATGATGAATCGGAGCGGTTATTCGATCTTGACTTGGAATTCGAGCAAATTATGTCATCTACTGTTGTTGTTCAATCTAATTCCAATTTAATACGTTCCACGTAGGTTTTTAGTTTAATGTCTTGCTTCTCAGCTAATTATGTTGGGTCACACTCAGAGGAACTTCTTTACACTAGGCCTATCCATATCTCATAAAGGAGAGTTTGATTATTAGAGAGTCCTACAAGGAAAAAATACTAGATAAGAGCATCGCGGGTCATATCATCCTAATTAATAGACGCATATGGCAAGATCCGGAAAGACGCGTAATCAATTGAATGATCGAACGGTAACGTCATGAATGACTGTGCTGCATAATATTCTTGATTAATTCTTCTGGGAAGACGTTTCGGAATGAACCTGCTATGAGAGATGTATAGGGCGTGCTTGAGATGGGGACCCCTTGATTTACTCAGTTGAATTTACTCTATGGAGATGGGCACAAAAGTTATGTGATCAGCCAGAGGGAAAATCGTTAAAAAAATCCAAAACCTATCATAAGACGGCCAACTAATATTATGATCTTTTAATTGTGCTATATTAATCCTAAACCTTTTGACGGTTTGTCAATGTAGTTTTTCCAGCCAATTTATCCAGAGATTGCTTAAGTGAATGCCGGTTGTCCTATGTGACACAGCTGGCGTTGGAGAGACAATTTTTTAAAATTTTCAAATTTTCTAAATTATTTATTTATTTTATTTGGCAACACACCAAAAATTCCGAACTTTCTAATTTGTTTCAATTCTAGACCAAATCGTTCAACACTAGAAGGAATACTTTGTTAGATTTTTTTTTTCGGAATTCTGAATTTGCCCTTGAAAAGAAAGATCTATCGGGTCACAAGCGATTTCAATATCTAATTCCTATAAATGTCAGTACTATAATTGACTTGTTTAGGGCTTTCGAATTCTAGAATTGCAAATTAGATGCCCTGCTCAAGAATTTCATGCCTTTTGGATCGGGAACGAAACAATGTGCCTGATCGGACTGCACAAGAGTTTTCTTGGCGACTTTTCGGCACGTCTTGGTGATGAAATACGGGCACTTGTCTCCCCCTTTTAGACATCGACATCCTGAAAAAGATCACCGGTTCGATGGCCTAAAGCCATGTGGTTCGTAACATTTTCTTGTTGTTATCCTAGCATATCATACGTAATATGTTGAACACATACAATACGACATACGTACTTCAATAGTAGAAAACAAGAGAAGCCAACTAACCTGAGCGTACAACACAAGCAAGTGTGATCCGAGCCCAACGAAGAGACGTTGTGTCCTTAAGACAAATTTGCCCCCCTCTTTCGGTACCCAAGGTCGATGGACAATCGTCTCCCAGGATAGAACGGATCCTTCCCTCAAAGCCGGCACTTGCTCGGAGGAAAACGGCGAACGGAACGTCGCGGAATTGATCGCACAAAGAAGGAGAGATTATTTCGAAAATGCACGGCTAGCCTTTTGTTTGAAAACGAATGAGTTTTAAAATAGCAAATCCGAAGAGTCACGAGTCAACCAGTTGGACGGATTGACCATTCAAGTGAACCGACGCAATGAAGGAACCGGTTCGGTACCCCCGAACCGAACCGAGCCGGCCGGACGGCGGCGGCGCGCGCGCGCGGGGAATGGACCGAGCTTGACGTAAGTCCTCTCTCTTCCACAAAAGTGGGGTACCCCTTGGGGCCCAACCCTTCATGGAAGACACAAGCTAATATATCCAACTTCAAGCTCCCATCTTTCCTATGTGGGACTCTCTCCTTCATCTTTAATATCATTCAAACAATTTGATGGATTTTGGCTCCAAAATTTGCAATTTGGAGTTCCCTCCAATTTGCTCAAAATCCCAACATTTCTATCCATTGGAATATGATCAGATTTATAAAGGGCAAGAGGTCAAATTCGCCGAAGTCTGATCCTAGACATCGGGGAAGGCTTTCACGAGATCTCAACTTTCTTGGTTGTAATGATATGGTTCCAATGTTTTCTTTCTCGGCAAACTTCACTATTTATATGAAATTTATTCTTCATATATCAACCAGATCTTTTGATTTAGTTTCATTTTTTTCCTGCTACGCTATCAAGACTGTCGAGGCCGAATGTTTTTTTCAAATCACAATGGCCTCAAAAGTTTAATGGATGTATAATCCAATGCAAAATATTTATCTGGCTTCATTTCAGCCATTTTTTGTTTCCTTAAAATGATTTTTGAAATTTTTGGTATGAAAAAAAATGAAAATTAGGTTATTCCCCCAAA
Organism: Syzygium jambos; assembly: GCA_031216235.1. Lineage (NCBI taxonomy): Eukaryota > Viridiplantae > Streptophyta > Magnoliopsida > Myrtales > Myrtaceae > Syzygium > Syzygium jambos. The sequence continues at coordinate 17,358,178 of CM062225.1, read as the reverse complement.
TATGGCTCAACTGTAACGTTATAAGTAGTTAATGCTAAAGAGGGGGAAAATGTTTCGAAGTTGATGATTTATTTTGATGACCTAAAATGGTGGACATAAAATTAAAAAGAGGAGAAAAAGTTAGGACTCCATTACAATTTGGGCGACAACCACAACTTTGTATTGATATTGAAAATTGAGTGCTAAATACATAAACTTTTCTTTTGGGACCTAAATACAATCTCTAAACTTGAAAGTCATGATATAATGGGACACCTGGTCCCATGAAGTCGTGGTACATAGCGTCAAATCCCTTTGCATCGTATCTTGGAAAATATGTATAGCAGCATATGATATAGTCGTAAGCTGAATTTCTCACTAGTGGGACCCAAAATCGATGGATGTCTCTTTCCTCCAGAAAATACATGAAAGTGTCGCCACAACGTCACAGGGAATATGAGGGAATATGCACCTCCTTTGACCCTACCAATTGAATCGTCGTGCATGAGAATTGAGACCCAACTATTGAAATATGAGTATTTGATGTAAAAGATTTGTCGACATGTCACTCATCTAATTAAACTTTATCATTTGTAGTTTCTAAACGCAAATTATTAATGAAAACTTGATTGAAATGAATGATATTACGTCAGCATGTCACGTGATATAAATATCACATAATAAATTCCGAAAGAAAAGATTATACTTTATTAGATAGAACAATTTCTTGTTTGCATATACCAGAACATAATCCACATCTCATCTCTGATCCCAACAGCTTCCTCATAGCTTAAACTCTCAAGTAAAAAACTCTCATGAGCCCTTATTCAAGTACCTAAAAGAAACCCTAAATCTTCACTTCCCATGAGCAGCCACATACCTTTTTTTTAGGTGATTACAAGGAAACACAAGTGAGGAAGCTGACAGAAACTTAGCAATTATAAGGAGTGGGAATCAAGTAGAGATCATCTTTCCTCTTCACAGTCACAGCAAAAGCCTCAGTCATGTCCAGGTCCTCATTCCTCATCCCACCAGGGAGCGTCCAGTCAAAATGGTACAAAAGCATGGCAATCTGAAGCTCCACTTGGGCTAGCCCAAAAGTCATCCCTGGACAAATCCTCCTCCCAGCACCAAACGGTATGTACTCCAAGTAGTTCCCTTTATAATCCACGCTAGAGTCGTCACAGAACCTATCAGGATTGAACGCCTCGGGGTCTCTCCAGTATTTCGGGTCTCTTCCCAGAGCCCATGCATTGATGATGCCCTTGGTCTTCACTGGTATTGTGTAGCCATATACTTCACAGGCCTGTGAGCATTCCCTTGGGAGGAGGAGTGGGACTGGTGGGTGTAGCCTGAGGCCTTCTTTGACCACTGTTTTTAGGTATTTGAGCTCTGCAACTCCTGCTTCATCTGCTTTCCCTCTCTTGCCAAATACCTGCCTCACCTCTTTCTGTGCTTTGGACATGATCTTTGGGTTCTTGACCAGCTCTGACATGATCCAGTCCGCTGCTGTGGCTGGTGTCTCACTCCCTGCACTGAAAATGTCCTGCACAAATAAAAGATGTCGTCAACTAAATGTTGATTGCTGTACATGAACTGGTGACACGTTTCCTAAGGGTTTATCACACATAGGAAAACAGAGCACGGGTCATGTGTTTGGAGAAAAGAATGATATTGGAGAAGAATAAAGAATTTTGTGGAAATAAGACTGAATTAACTTGCCAAGATCACTGCTTTGATATTCTCAGTGGTCAGGGATAATTCCTGATCACCTTGCTTCTGGAACTTCAAGAGAACATCCACCAGATCTTCATCGCCATCTTCACGCTGATCACCACTCTTATTCTCTGATCTATTCTTCCTGTGTTCCCTGATGATATCCTCCAGCATCCTGTCAGACTCCTGGTGCAGCTTCTCAATCTTCGGCCTCATCCCGCTCATGACGTGCAGGAGCTTTGCTGAGGGGAAAAGGTCGGCGATCCCAAACCCACCCGCAAACTTGATTGCCTCCTTCACCACCCCAATGAACCTGTCCTGCTCCTTGCACTTCTTCCCGAACGCGGCCCTCGACGTCATGCCGTACTGGGATGAGTAGATCTTCTCGGTGAGGTTGATGGTCGTCCCGGCCCTGGCTGCGATCCACCTCACCAGGTTCAACATCTCATCCTCCCGGATGGACCGGTATGAGAGCACTCTCTTTGAACTCAGGAGCTCCAGGATGCAAATTTTCCTAAGTTGCCTCCAATATTCACCATAGGGTGCAAACGTGATGCTTGTGCAATCATAAGAGATGATGCTGGAGGCAAGGATCGGTGGCCTAGAGGCAAAGATCACATCATGGGCCTTCAAGACCTCCTTGGCCATCTCCGGCGACGAGAACACAACCGTCGAGACCTCACCCATCTTGAGGTGCATCAATGGGCCATACATCTTAGCCAATTCGCTCAGCGTCCGGTGCGGAAGTGGGCCGCTGAGCTGGTGCATGTTGCCTATGATGGGTAGCTTCCATGGACCTGGAGGGAGCTTCGTGGTTGAGCCTTTTGGGTCTGGTTTTCTCTTGACAATTTTAAGTGTCATGAAGACGAAGAGGAGGAAACACAACAGAACTGGGAAATTGAGCTGAAGATCCATGATGTACTGGTGGAGTAGTGTGATGAGATGAATGTAGAAGTTAAGTGTGTTTATGTTGAGATTTTTGGTGGAGCTAACCAGGTCACACTTATAGGCGTTTATGGGTGGTACTCTTATGGAAGAGCATGCACCGTATGTTATTAAAAAAATTTGGCCGTTGTTTTATTCTGTCCAGATATTGTCTGGCATAAATTTTTCTTAGATTTATAAAATTCCTGTACTCATTGAAGCTGACAAATCAGATGATGGACCCCACATTTGAGTGAAGTAAATTGCAAGACATTTAGAGGTGACCCCCTTACTCTTGTGTCAAATGACTGCAATTTTTCATGCGTGCATATATGTATGATGTATGCTAGAAACCAAGACAACAAGTTAGCATATCAAAGATCAAAGAAAAGACATCTGTCGTGAGAAAATGTTACCCATTTGAAACTAAATTAACATATCACCTCACGACCATTCTAGATGATTGTTTTAACTTTTTTTTTTTCTGGTCTAAGATTGTTTTAACTTATGTGCCATCAAAATGTGGGTTGTGCATGGTATATGTACTATCACTACAAGTGCTGGGCGATTGAAAAAAAATTGGTAGATGCGATGTGTGAATCAAGGTTTTCGATTTTGTGTTCAGGATTGAGGGCGAAGTCGCGAATGCGAGAGATCAAGCAAAGAACAGAAAGTTACGCACCATGCTCTTGCTCAGTCAAGAACCTTGTTATATTACCTAGTTATAACATATTAGAGTCATGAAGTAAGGCTTAATAATGCCACTGGCCGAACGCTCCAAAAGCGGCAAAAGGACAAGAGCTCCTGGTTGAAGCATATAAAATTGCAGAAATTATTGTCAGCGCTGACGTGAACAATTTTTGTAATTTTTTTTTATATTTTTTCTGAATTTCTTTTCTTTTTCCTGAAATTTTTCCATCTATTTTCTTTTTCTTTTCTTTTTTCCATGGACGGGTGAGGGCTCACGGGCCCTCGCTATGGCCGACAAGGCCGTCGCAGCCCTCGTTGGTCATTGATGTGGCTGTAGATTGGCTGAGGGAACTAAGAAAAAAAGAAAATATAAATAAAATTAAAAAAATTAAAAATTAAAAAATACAACAATTGTCCACATCAAAACCGACCTTGCCACGTAGGACGGCCGGCATCCGCGTCAGTGATTTCCCACCAAAATTGGTTGAAAGGTCTACGTTGGCAAATCATCAAAAAATTTAATATTAAATTGGCCAAATTAAAAGGATTTAGGACTAAATCGGCATCCATACCATAAATTTAAGATTTTTTTGGCAATTTTTCTCAAGTTTTATGGGTCATGTATTAATCATACCAAAATGCCAAGTGGTGAATAAGAATGAAAAGTCAAGTCTTCATTTGACTTGGAAACCTTTGCTGTCCCATTGGAACAACCAAACAATGCGTATCCAAGCATGACACGGTACAGGGCATTTTGGCTGCATTCTCTGAGTCCATGCATGCCTTCTTTTCCGCAGTCGGGTCTGACTTGTTTTCAGTTCTTTTTTGACTTATCTATTACATTTGTATTGTTGTCCTCAATATTCTAGCTCTAAACAATTTGGTCCTCTGTTGAAATCATCCACACCCACAATCAATAGTCATCACACAGTTCCTAACGAGTGTGTTTAAGTTCAAAATAGATCCGGAAGCAAAAAAGAGAACTACATCTTTTTTTCAGTTTCCTTACCTTCGCTAACGTCAAATTCACGAGCGAGGGAGTGCGCAAGAGCGCCCAAGAAATTCGTTTAAACACTAAATGAGCTTGTCCATATGCCAACTAAATGTTTTGCTTCTAGATATTCAAATGGAAAATCTTGAGAAAAGAAAGTCTGAGCAGGGTGATACATGGCTTGAACTTTGAAGATTCAACCCGACTGACTTGTAGTTGTGAATCACTTTTTCCAGCATTGGCAGCTCACCCTTTTGTTAAATCCACATGTTCCTTTCATTAAAGTTATTCCTACATCCTTGACCACACACACATACACAATAAACAAACAAACAACGAATGAATCGACATGAAGGTTCCGTTTGTTCCACGAAAAATGAATAATTTGAAAAATATATGATCGCTTGTATCGCTTATAAAAATGAACGAGTAAAAAATATATAAACAATTATCTTTAAGAAAATAATTTCTAAATTATTTATTTTTTGAGAAATAAACGGAGTCTACAACAATGATGACTATAAAATAATAATAATATTACCGAGATTATTCATCCCCAAACAATCATCACATTTTTTTCGAAAAAATTTATTCTTGGGATTTGGCTAATGGAGCCTTGAAAATGGGCCGAACTACGTGGGCTTCTAGCCCAAGTTGCTCCGCTTCTCATCAAAGGGTAGGACAATCCGAAGGAATTTATAATTCCAAACGAAAGTTTTTATTACACTTCCCTATTCTATCTAGGAACCTTAATTTTTAGTTCGCTGGCGATACCACTAGAACTTGTAACCTCATAAAAGACATTGTGTGCTTAACTATCCCACTCAGTTGTACTCTCACTCTAGTTTTATTCTTTTGAGGAAAGACAGTTCTTTTTTTTTTTGGTCAAAAGGAAAGACAGTTCAAGAATTAAAAAAGAGCTAAATGTACTAAAAGTCCTAAAACTTGTCACGAAAGTGCAATTGAGTCCTGAAACTTATCACGAAAATTTAATCGAGTCCTAAAACTTATCATGAAATTACAATTGAGTTCTACAACTTTCAAAAAGTGCATTCAAGTTCTAAAACTTGTAATAAAGTGCAATCGAATTCTAAAACTTATCACAAAAGTGCAATCAAGTCCTACAACTTTTAAAAATGCATTCAAGTTCTAAAACTTGTCACGAAAGTACAATCAAATCCTAAAACTTATCATAAAAGTGCAATCTAGTCCTACAACTTTCAAAAGTGCATTCAAGTTCTAAAACTTATCACGAAAGTGCAATCAAATCCTAAAACTTTTAAAAAGTGCAATTAATAGATGGACTTTTGATTGGACTATTTGTCAAATTTTAGGACTAAATTGCACCTTTTGAAAATTCTAAAACTCGATTGCACTTTCGTGAAAAGGTTAGGACTTAATTGCACTTTTTGAAAATTTTAGGACTTAATTACACTTTTATGATAAATTTTAGGACTTTCAATGCACTTATCCCGTTAAAAATAAAAGGAGCAAGTGACATAGAAAGATAAGTTCATATATTCTCCTACAATGCATTCTGTAAGTCATAAACTTCCTTTAGGATGCAATTGCATTATGTAGGTTTCTTCCCTAACAATAATAGCTGATGTTTGTATACTCAACAACTCTTGTACCAACTACTTCAGAATGTCTCAGCAGGTGAAGCCGGGCTGATAGGGCTTGGGAACGAGATACAGATCTCGCTTCCCCTCAGCTCTTCACTCTTCGTTCCCTCAGGAAGCTCCCAGTCAAAGAGGTACAACAACATTGCAAGTGGAAGCTCCACGTTCGCGAGCCCAAAGTTCATCCCTGGACATATCCTCCTTCCTGCACCAAAAGGTATGTACTCGAAGCTAGTCCCTTTGTAATTGACTGGACTGTCCTTAAACCTCTCCGGGTAAAAGGCCTTGGGGTTGTCCTAGTATTGAGAAAATGGTCCTAGTAGTTTTCAAAGTTGACAAAGTTATCCATGTATATTTTGTAAGTATGATAAAAGCCTTGAAGTATTTTGATTTAGGAATTTAATCTTGAAAGAGAAACATATGGCAATCTTAATCTGGTTCAAATTGTAAAGTTTATTTATAATAAAAGAGGTTTAGACTTTATACTGAAGATGAAGAACTTCAGACTGATCAGATAACTACTTATTCCCATCTTGGCACAAGTTCAGACATAAGTCCAGAACGTGTAAGGAATTGTGGTAGTATTAATCTATGTTGAAGATATTATTATTACCCGTGAAAATCTGCAAGAGATTGAAACTCTCCAAAGTTATTTGCGTGAGAAGTTCGATATCAAAGATTTTGGTCGATTGCAATACTTCTATGGAATTGAAGTTGCCACTTCCAGTAAAGGCTTATTTCGTTCTCTCTCAAAGAAATTATGCATTGGATCAGTTAAAGGAAACCGGAAATTTGGGGGCCAAACCTACGGAGTCTCCTATGGACTTTGGGAACAAAGTTATAAGAAATATTACTCGTCTCCAAGATTTTGGCCAGTTTTAAAGATTAGTTGGTCGGCTAATTTATCTAGACTATCACTCCACCAAACATTTCATATGCCGTTAGCTTTGTGAGTCAATTTATGCATGCTCCTACTAAAGGCCCCGTGGAGCTTGTCCACCGTATATTGAGGTATTTGAAGTCATGTCTAGGACGTGGCATTCTTATGAAAAAACATGGTCACACAGAGGTTGTAGGATATGTTGATGTTGATAAGGCCAGTAGTCCCATTGATAGGAGGTCCACCACCGGTTTTTGTACTCTTGTAGGAGGTAATCTTGTTACATGTAAAATCGAAAAACAAAGTGTGGTTGCTTATTCCAGCACCGAAGCAGAATACAAAGCTATGGCATCGGCCACATCTGAATTTGTTTGGCTTCGCTTGCTATTTAGTGACTTGGGTCTTAAAGGACTTTGTACTCCTATGAAGTTATTTTGTGATAACCAAGCAACAACTCACCTTGCATCAAATCGGGTCTTCCATGAAAGAACAAAACACATAAAAGTTAACTGTCATTTTGTTTGAGAGAAAGCTCAAGACAAAACTGTCAAGACTCCTAATGTTTGAAGCAAAGAACAACTTACCGATGTGTTTACCAAACCCTTTCTAAAGGAGTATTTCGGCAAATGTTGGCCAAGTTGACCTCAGAAGACATCTTCACCCCAACTTGGAAGGGGAGTGTTGGCATGATAAACTTGCCAAAACATGAGAAGATTGAGAATCAAGGTCCAATGTGTAATGGTTGTATTTACCATAAAAATCATAAGCTATGTTTAGCAATTATGATGTACTCTTCTTTATTTAAGGACAATGAATCTCCCCCAGGAAGCCAACAAATATGGGGATTTCTATTGTGGATATAGGCTTCCAAAGAATTTTTTCTTGGTTGGCTGAATAATGTAAAACTTTTGTTCATTTTTCCTTCTCTTTGTCTCTTTCTTCTTCTTATTAACGTGCTATAAAACTCCTTAAAGTTCAAGAAACAGTAGACATAGCTCACGCGAGCAAAGTCTCTCTACTATTCTCAAATCTTCCTTCACAGACTTGACAATTTCTTGTTTCTCTGTGAGTCGACCATGCAACAGCTCGTATAGAGTCCCACTAGGAAGGATCAAATTGTTAGAAATTTAACTATAGCGGAAGACCGAAGATTCCGATTATTCATGTATAAACAATAACCATGCATAATCGGAATCGAGTGCGTAAACGTGTACTAACCTCCAAGCATTGATGAAATCGAGAACTTGACACGCAGAGCTTTGACGATCGTCGATAGGTCCTTCTAGCCAATTGCCCTCTTAATGTCGATGACATGTTTTCCGATATCTCAGAATAATGAATGAGAGATTGATCTTCAGATTATGAGAGGTTTTGGCTTAGATGACCTATTTATATCCCAATTCATACTCCTATAGATAACTTCTCCCATCAAGATAGTTATCTTAATATTAGGTGATTATAGTTATCACGTATTTGAATGTGTTCAATAAACATCAACAAAATTAATTAATGTGGGCAATAATAAACTAATTGTGGGATCACATTATAGATAATATAATTATAACATTCTCCCACTTAATCATAACTTTTCATCAAACGAAATATTGAACAATCACAAAAACTTCATGCTGAAAATAAAACACATGAATCATGGCGATAAGTCCCCTTAGAACGAGTATTATCTTCCATGTATCACAATGCATCTTATTAGCTCATATGTGATAACATAACTTAATGAATAAACCTTATGTTTATTCTACGTAAAAAATGATTGTTACTCTCAAAATAACTAAATGTGTACACCATAATTGAGAATAACATCACAATGAATAAGAGTTTCACAAGTTCGTCCATACGAAGAAATTTTACATGATATGACCAATTCCCATCCTAAACATATGATCCTTATAACTCATTAATGGCATGCCTTTCGTTAAAGGATCAGCTAACATCAATTCGGTGCTAACGTGTTTAATGACCATTTTGTTATCTTTAATACGTTCCCTTATAACTAAATACTTAATGTCGATGTGCTTGCTTCGACAACCACTTTTGTGGTTTTTAGCCATGAAAACAACAACTAAATTGTCACAAAATATCCTTATTGGCTTAGTAATGGAATCAACAACTCTAAGCCCTAATATGAAACTTTTCAACCGCACACCATGTGAGATAGCCTCAAAACAGGAAACAAACTCAGCCTCCATAGTGGAAGTAGCAACCAAAGTCTGCTTCGCACTCCTCCAGAATACGGCTCCACCGGCTAACATAAAAATGTATCTAGATGTTAATTTTCGAGAATCAACGCAACCAGCAAAATCCGAATAACCAACTACCTCCAGGTTGTCAATTCGTCTATACATAAGCTTATAATCTTTTGTACCTTGAAGGTATCTCATTATCTTCTTTGCAGCTCTCCAGTGGTCCATTCCTGGATTACTCTGATATCTTTCCAATATTCCCACAGCAAAAGCAATGTCAGGTCGAGTGCAAACCTAAGCATATATCAAGCTTCCAACAGCATAAGTACATGCGATGTTATTCATCTATTCCCTTTCTAAATCGTTTTTCGGGCAATAGTTCAAATTGAACCTGTCACCCTTCACAATAGGTGGCGTACTTGGTGAACAATCTTTCACCCAAAATCTGTCTATGACTTTATTGATATAGGTTTCTTGAGACAATCTTAAAATGTCTTGAGGCCTATCCCTGTTGATCTTAATGTTAAGGACATAAGATGCCTCACCCATATCTTTCATGTTAAAACTCTTGGAGAGGAATTGTTTCATCTCATGCAACAACACCTTATTATTGGTTGCAAGTAAAATATCATCTACATATAGCATAAAGAAACAAGTTTTGCTCCCACTGACCTTTTGGGATATACATTAATCCATGACATTCTCAATAAAACCGAATAAAGAGATGACATCATGGAACCTTAAGTACCATTGGTGGGGATGCTTGTTTCAAGCCATATATAGATTTATTAAGCTTGCACACCAAATGCTCACCATTACTAGAGGAGAATCCTTCTGATTGTTTCATATAAACCTTCTCATCCAGTTCTCCATTGAGGAACGTTGTTTTCACATTCATTTGATGCAATTCCATGTCAAAATGGGCAATCAATGCCAAAACAATACGAAACGAATCTTTCATAGATACAGGAGAAAAGGTCTCTGTGTAATCGATTCCCTTCCTTTGAGTGAATCCTTTGACAACGAGTCTAGCTTTATATCTCTCAATGTTGTCTAATGAGTTCTTCTTAGTTTTGAAGACCCATTTACAATCAATGACCTTCGCACCATTAGGCAACTCAACCAAATCCCAGACTTTGTTAAATGCCATAGAACTCATCTCATCCTTCATGGCATTGTAGCACAAATTGGATTTATCACAACTCATGATTTGTGAAAATGTTTCAAGATCATTCTCAGCTCCAACATTATAGTTAGATTCTTGTAGATACACTATGTAATCACTAGATATTACCGATTTCTTCATTCTAGTAGAGCTTCTTAATGTTGCATCAACATTCTCATGAGCAACATGTTGTTCAACTGATTGTTCAACAGTTTCTGGTAATTGTTTAACAACTGGATCCACTATATCAACATCAGCAGGTTGTGGAACCTCAATGATTGGTTGTTCAATAGCCGGTTGAACTAAAGGGGCATTATGAACAACAACCAATTTATTACTCGAAGTGGAAAGTTGAGCATCTGAATGATCTTTCTCATAAACAAAATTCCAATATTGATCACTCCCACTGATCAATTCATTTTCAAGAAACTTAGCGTTTCTCGATTCCACGATCCTAGTGGTATGAGATACACAATAAAACCTGTATCCCTTGGACTTTTCGGCATATCCAATGAAATTCCCACTTATAGTCCTTAGGTCTAACTTCTTTTCTTGTGGATTATAAATTCTTACTTCAAACGGGCATCCCCAAATGCGTACATGTTGCAAACTCGGTTTCCAACCTTTAAATAACTCAAATGGCGTCTTTGGGACAGCCTTGGTCGGAACTCGATTCAATACGTATATGGTCATCATAAGAGCTTCAGTCCACAAAGATTTAGGAAGTTTGGAGTTGCTAAGCATACTCCGCACCATGTCCAATAAAGTTAGGTTTCTTCTTTTTGCTACACTATTTTGGTCCGGAGAACCAGGCATAGTATACTGAGTAACTATCCCACGCTCTTGAAGAAACTTCGCAAATGGACCAGGTGCTTGTCTATCTTCAATATATCTACCATAGTATTCACCTTCTCTATCTGATCTCATAAACTTAATTTGCTTACCGCATTATTTCTCTACTTCGGTTTTAAATACCTTAAAGGTATCTAACGCTTCCTTCTTATTATGAAACAAGTAGAGATACATGAAAAGTGAGTAATCATCTATGAAGAAGATAAAATACTTCAGATCACACGAGTCTATATTGGGACTATAAATATCTGTATGTATGATTTCTAATATATCTGTACTCCTCTTGGCACCTTTCTTTGTCTTGTTAATCTACTTTCCCTTTATGCAGTCCACACAAGTATCATAATCAGTAAAATTTAAAGTACTAAGTACTTCATCATTTCCTAATCGTTTAATTCTATCTATGGAGATATGTCCCAATCTCCGATGCCACAATATAGAGGAATCTTCATTCACAACACATTATTTTATACCAGCGTTATCATGAATATGCATCGCATTATAAAAGGCATTGTCTTGTAAATTAATTCGAAAAAGATCATTAGACAAAATACCGCTCCTAACAACTTCTGATTTAAATGATAAAGTGAAGTTTGAATCTGAAAAGTTAAAGGAGTAACCCAATGGTACAAGCCTTGAAACTGAAATTAGGTTTCTAGAGAAACTAGGAATAATAGGTCCTTTCCAAATCCAAAACAAGACCACTATTGGAAACTAATTTGCATGTTTCAATAGCTTCCACATGCGAACGCATCTTGTTTTATAAATAAATGCTTTGTTCACTTCCTACTGGTTTTTGGTGGTTTTGAAAATCCTGCATAGAATTTGAAATATGGATTGTAGATCCAGAATCAATCCATCAAGTGTTGTGACTTACATCAGGCATATTAGATTCATAATAGACACAAGAGGTTGGATTACCTTTCATTTCGAGCCAAGCCTTAAATCTGACATAATCCTTCCTTATATGTCCCTTCTTTTTACAAAAGAAGCATTTGGATTCCTTCTTAATGTCAGCTTGGGGAGGTATTTTACCCTTTCCCTTCTAGTTGCCTCACTTGTTATACTTTCCTTGTGTTGCCAAATGAGCACTCTCTCCCGATTCCATAAGCAACCTTTCTTCCTCTTGAACACACACGATCATGAGTTTATTAATTGACCATTTATTCTTATGTGTGTTATAAGAGGTCTTAAAATGTGCATACTATTGTGGAAGAGTGTTCATAATATAATACATAAGAAAAGACTCAGATATCTTAACCTCAAGGTTCTTCAGCTGAGCCACAATTTCCCTCATCTTCATGATGTGCTCATGCACACCTCTAATGTTGGTGAGCTTTAGTGATGAAAACTTCATAATTAGGGTCATGGCATGTGCCTTTTCTGATGTCTCAAATTGTGTATCAATGGCATCCAATAAAGCCTTAGCTTTGCTATGCTGAGCGATCAAACCATGGATACTATGAGATATTTTAGTTTTCATGAACATCACACTTAGACGGTTGGACTGTTCCCATTGTTCATAAAGGGCTACTCAGCTACAATACTCATGTCAGAAGGAGCTAGCGGTTCATCTTTTCTTATAGCATAGTCAATAGCCATGCACCCCAATTGAAGAAGGATTAATTCCTTCTAAACTTTATAGTTTTCACCATTCAGCACGAGAATATCATTCTTAAATTCAAAGAAATTCACAGGTTGTAAAACTGCATATCAAACATACATGCTCATGTCACAAAATTTGAGGCACATCAAACATATATCATGCTTTACCAATGTAAAACACGTCACAAATAAAAATCACATAAGATAAAAACTGCTAGTGGACTAAGTTTTTAATTTAAATAGATTTATAATTACTTTATGAAGAAACTACCATATTATATTCCTTTTCTTAATCCCTGTGGGTAAATTAAGAAAAATAATATGATATTTCATCCTAATTAATCATATTAATACAATGAAAATTCTTGTAGGATAAAATTCATTATATTCATGCGATTATTTACAATCAGTATATTTTTCTAATTGCTATCCGGATGCTCTTAATATATAATTTTAACTAATTAAAGATGATGTGGCTACTCTTTAATTAATTAAAACTGTATGGATCACTAGATGTTTAATTACATGCATAAAAAATCACCAAATTGCATGCAAAGGTAAAACTATACATTATGTACCCAAGGCCAAAACAGTAAATAAAAGCACCAAGGGGCAAAACTGTAAAAATCACACAGAGAAGGGCAAAATAACAGGAATTTTTTTTTATAACAAAGAAAGACAAAATAGTAAAATCAAACGGGAAGGGCAGAACAGCAATTAAGGTATTGGGACCCGTACAGGTGCGTGTAGCACACGTGCCCAGGCCACCACGTGGCCGCGTGCACAACACACGCGAGATCCACCACATTGGCGCATGGATCACACACGCCCGGCCTTGCACATACGCGTGTCACACGCCCCTGCCTTCATCACACGATCCTTCCTCCGCCCTAGTCTCCTCCGGCAGCCCACCATGGACTAAAATAATTTGTGGGTTTTTGAGAGCATGCCGGCGTGACTGCACGGGTCCAAGAATCGGTGAAAACGGCCAAGAAATTACCCTAAATCAATCAAAATTAAGCCAAAACGCAAACCCTAACCACGACTTTCACCACCCAATTCTCGTCCGGCAATCACCATAATGCCGAATTAACATAGGGCTTTTGTTGCCCATGGCGGTGCGACTGTCTTGGTCCAAAGCCGAGTAGTGGGTTGCCTGAATTTGGCCGAAATCGCCAAATTCTCTTTTGCCCATAAAAAGCTCCTATTTTTAATTTAATCAAAACCCCATGAAAAATCATCAAGTCGGAGATATAAATTTGCTCCGATATGAACTATTAGAAATTTAACTATAGCGGAAGATTGAAGATTCTGATTATTCACGTATAAATAATAACTATGCATAATTGGAATCGAGTGTTTAAACGTGGAAAAATCTATATTAACCTCCGGTTATTGATGAAATCGAGAACCTGATACTTAGAGTTTTGACGATCGTCGATAGATACTTCTAGCCAATTGCCCTCTCAATGTCGATGGTGTGTTTTTCGATATCTCATATCAATGAATGAGAGATTGATCTTCAGATTATGAGATAGTTTGGCTTAGATGACCTATTTATATCCCAATTCATACCCTTATAGATAATTTCTCCCATCAAGATAGTTATCTTAATATTGGGTGATCATAGTTATCACGTATTTGAATGCGTTCAATAAATATCAATGGAATTAATTAATGTGAGCAATAATAAACTAAATATAGGATTACATTATAGATAATATAATTATAACACAAATAGCTCAGCTTGATCGACAGGTGACTGGCCAACGCCCTCTTGAGCGAATCGTGCGAAAGTATGGACATTTCGTGGGGGATAGTATGGGCTCACGAGAAGCATCTGAGCGAGCCTGTTCTTGCATCCTGAACCATAAGTCTTCTTTGTCTTCGTCCCGGTTGTGGCGCCTGACAACCTTTCTAGTGTGCGTGATCTTTTCTTGGTTCTGCGAAATGGGTCTGCTCGAAACAGGGCTAGAAATTCTGGGTCGGCATAAATCGGTGAACTTGAGGCTGTATCTGCGCTCGCCAGACCTTGGGTCACGGGAAAATTTGTGACTCTTTGTTCGTGGAGTGTCGTCTTCGCAGGCGGCCATTTTAGAGTTATGAAGCGAGGGTGCCTCGAATCGAGATAAAGATGATAGTGGTTAAGTGAGTGGAAGAGATTCATGTAAAGGATCGAAGGGAAGATTTGCTACTATCACAAGGGTAGCAACACGTTTGTCCTTCTACTTGAAGGAGCCTCAAACAAAAACATAATATCAAAATAAATATGTCCAATTATGCATATGATATGTTGCGGAAGCCAAGCGATCGAATAATAAATTTGACAGAATAAGAAAATAAATCGGACACCAGATTTACCTGGTATGGTCGTAGAGACCTACATCCACAGGGAGAGCAGCACAGAATTCCACTATAGATCAAGCGATACAACGAAGATTACAAACCACACTTGAGTCACTCAAAGTGTTTTCCAAGCCCCAATGACACTCAATAACTCACGCAGTGTTTAGCCCCACAATTCCTCACAAAATAATATCTCAATCTCGCAAAGGAATCGTACACAAATTTTATCACAAGATTTAATCGCTACGAACACTTAAAC
Source organism: Syzygium jambos (assembly GCA_031216235.1). Classification (NCBI taxonomy): domain Eukaryota; kingdom Viridiplantae; phylum Streptophyta; class Magnoliopsida; order Myrtales; family Myrtaceae; genus Syzygium; species Syzygium jambos. The sequence continues at coordinate 17,342,948 of CM062225.1, read as the reverse complement.
TCTTGAATGTAATTTGCCGAAGAAAGACCCATGAAACTCTATGCCAAGCACTCTATTTCGGTGCTCCAAGTCTTCTTCTTAACCTCACGGAGCAACCCACAATATATATAGTTCGTATGTCCACCGCCTTTTTTGTGACCGACTCCAGTAGCATCTGATTTCCTTTTTCTTTTCTCTCATGCAATTGGCCGCACGTATTGGACAATGAAACAAAATCCCAGTGAGAAATTCGGTCAACAAGTTAACTTTCCACTTCTTCTTTTTTTCGTTGTTTTCTTTCTTTGTCTGACACATTGACCGAGTCAAAGTTCAACATAAAGTCCATGTGGACTTTTCAGTTTGAGAACAAGGATTCCAACGTGCATTGGGAAAGTGAATTTCAAATATTTCCTTTTTGCTCGGTTACAGAGATCCGCAAAATATCCAATTCGGAATATTTAGATTTCGCTTTGGGCTCAAACTCGAGACATATTTTCAATAATCTCCACCTTGGCTCGACGTTTGAGCCAAGTCACAATCGCTTTGATAGAATCCGAATTTCACTACTATTCTCCCATAGCCCCAATGGGCTCAACCGCCACAGACGTCTTTCAAGTCCAAGCCTCGCTTGAACTTCGCCATAGCCGTGGACCTCATCAGAATACCAACTCTACATGCACCTTTAACCACTCCACAAGGATTTTCTGACACAATTTCCTCAATGGCAGATAAAGCAAAACCATTGTTACATTCATATCTATCAGGAGATCGAATACGCACCTTGTCAATATCAGTAGTTATAGCAACCGTTGGCTCAATAGGCTCCACCTTGCTATAAGCATCATCCGTGTCAATTATTTCGCTAGAACCCACTACCTCAGGAGTTTCTGGTTGCAACTCCACCTCAAGTTGAATACCATCCAGATCCGTATGAACACTGCTATTAACACTCCTAGCCAGAAGTACTGGAAACTCGTCAAATATAACTTCTCTACTGATAATATGTGAATTTAATTCTGGGCACCACAACTTATACCCTCGTTCACCGTGTGCATAACCTAGGAACATGCATTTTCTTGTCCTTCCATCGAGCTTACCATCACTAACTTGAACACAATATGGACAACCAAACATTCTAAGAACAGAATAATCAGTAACGTTACCTGACTACACTTCTTTGGGAGTTTGACATCCAATCGCAGTCAATGAAGATCTATTCTTCAGGTAGCTCGCCATACTAAGCGCATCCACCAGGAATCTCTTAGCCATACCAGCACTAGAGAGCATTTTATGGGCCGTCTCTAGTAATATTCTGCTTGTCAACTCTGCAACCTGTTGTGGTTCAATGGCACTAGTGCGGCATTTCACTATGCCTTCCTTCATGCAGAATTGGTTTAACAGCTTCAAGCAAAACTCCATACTACTGTCAGTCCGCACCTGCTTGATCGTTTTACCAGTCTCCTTTTCGATCAAAGTTTTTAACTGCCTAATCTTGACAAAAGCATCAAACTTGTGCCTTAGCACAAACACCCAAGTCTTCCTCGAGTAGTCATCAATAACTGTTAGCATAAATCTTATACTCTTTCTTGAAGGAAATCGCGACAACCTACAAATATTCAAGTGAATCAATTCTGCAATTTCTATGGTTTCTCTGACAATCGTACTGAACTGCACTTTCCGCTGTTGATCTAAATCACAGCACATGCATACATTCAGTTCGTTTGCCACATAACCACATAGCAAATTTCTTTCACTTAGAACCTTCAGGCTTCTATCGCTAATGTGCCCCAAACGCATATGCCACAATTCAGACTCACGAACTGATGCATCCGACGTCTCTGCAGCAAATTCGGTCACTATCTCACCTTGAAGCTCGTACAGGCCATTATGCTTGATTCCTTTCATTATCACCAAGGCACCTTAACTCCACCTTCTGAATAATATCGATTGTCACGTCCCAAACCTTCCGACATGCGAGCATCCCACCCTTGGTCGATTATGTGCAACGCTCCTAGAACGCATCGCCGACCCAACACCCAAACAAAGATAAGGTACATGCGAAAGTAATAAATAAACACCCATACAATATGAACACATGAGACCAAAGATAGAACAACAAACCAAACAGGAATATACTTACAAATATACATTTTCATTTCTACAAGGAAACCTTTTTACAAAGTACTTTTTTTTTTTACAAACTAAAAGATAAGAACAAAACCAACATACAGCAGCCACCCGATTAAAAAGGGACAAATGGCTGGGAGAAGGTTAGGCCATCTACAGGGAAGTCAATATCAAAAAGGAACAAGATCCCCAACTAAGAGCTAGGACCTATACTAGGGCTCCCAGTCCGGATCAGACTTTAAGGACTCCTCTGAAGAACTCTCCTGAGACTCAGACACCTCGGAATCCATGTCTTCTGCTGTAGCCCTCTCATATTCGGAGTCCGGTTCTAACTCCGGATCAAGGTATAGTCCTATCTCTTTATCCGAGCCTAACTCTGCAACTTCCCCATCCTCATCTGAATCTAGGTCCATGGCCTCCGGTTCATCCTCTTCGTCCTCCATTTAATTTGGATCTTCAATTATCACCAGTGGCTCCCCATCCATGACTTCATTCTGGACATCCCAATCATGAACATCCTGAGGATTTATCACCTCACCATCCGCAACTATAGGCTCCATCAAGCCATTCTCGTCAAGTGGGGCATCGAAGGTCTTGAGAGGCGGGCCTATGTTCCCATCAACGTCTCGAAAACACCAAGTAATGTACTCCTGGGTCTGATAAAAGTATTCGCCCATGTTCATAAAAACTACTGATCGATACCTTACATAAGCTTCCCCATTGCCAGAGGGAAATATGCTAGTCGACTGCTGAATTTGTGTCAGAATCCCAAAAAGTGTAAGTAACTTCGGCATGATCAGGGACGGAGGTCTAAAAAGTTTTGGTTATACAACAATGAGAACGCGTCTCAGTGAGTAAAACCCCATAAACCTAGACTAGGCTAACATACATCTCCTGACAAACAGTATAACACTCCAAAGTCAAATCACAACAATCGACCTAGACCCTCAGGCCCAGATCACTCACCTCACTGATCATGCAGGTTAGGCATTTCAATATAATAATCAAGTCACGTACGTGAACACACTATCTATACGTACGCCATACGCATGCTCATGCTCAATAGTATTCGTTTCGCATGTCATTCATCGAGTCTCACACGCTCGCACACTGGCCCATGCATTCTTATGCATGCAAATGTCATCATCATGCCATGTTTCATTCTGGCTCACACTGCACACTGGCTCAATGCTCAATTATCAAATTAATACGACCCGTGTAAAACGCATCAGGTCCGACCCGCGTAAAATACATCAGGTCTCTTTCTTAAATCACAACACTTCGTGGCTCGCGTAAAATGCATTTTCGACCCAATGTCTCTAGCCTGCTTCAAAGTACATGAGGTGCAACACCGATCTTCTTATGAACCAGAGCCCGCGTAAAACGCATCAGGTTGGTCGTCATCCGGACGTACCAAGCATCGTCCCGCGTAACACGTATCAGGACGAAATGTGATCACACATACACACAGCCAGTTATTATCTGAACCCCGCGTAACACGTATCAGGACGATTAGGTAATTACATGCTCATGACAGGCACGCATTCTCGCACAATTTCATCACACGCCTCATTTTTGGCATACACAATGCGTGATCATATAATGCGGTACAATGCATCACGAGCATCACTATAACATAGGCACTCTATCAAATCAATATCACCACACTGTACCCAATTCACATACAATGTGCTCACTTGGCCAATTAATACCGTACGGCCTAACACACAATTCACCAATCGACACTCAATTTAGGCCATCAAATGACCAATCACACTCCGCACTATTTGACCCCACACACATGACATGGCAATTACAATTTATCTCAATTCAATCAACAATCAGTCACCCCGGACAATTCCGGCAATTCAGCCAATAAATTCCCCAAATGGCCTATTCTAGTCCAACAATTTATCAATGTGGACAGCCACAATTCAGTCCTTCCAAGGCCAGTATCCACCTCCAAATCAGCCCATAATTCCACCAAAATCACCACAAATTCAACCTCCATTTATCAGCCCGTCTATTTCATCATTTTGCCAAATTCTCAATTCGAATGCCTTAACCGTCTAACCCGTCTAGAAATGCAATACTAGCCTAATCTGGGTTTAGGAGTATGTACTCACCTAATCCAACTTAGGCGACGAAGAACGGGCAGCCAATTACCGATGAACGGCAAAATCGGCCGCGACGTTCCGACAAACGACGGCGCGGCTCACAACGATGACATGCGGCGGTACGAATGGCGGCTGAAGGTGGCGATGGTGGCGAACAAGGAAGAGAATGGGTCGGTCTGATGGTGGCCCACGGCATGGAATGGCGGACGGCGGCCTTGGCGACGAACGGCGGCGGCGGTCTCACGTGGCCGAGAAAGGAGGGGAACAAATGAGAGAGAGATAGAATGGGATGGTGATGCTAGTGAGGTGGTGGTGAGGCACGGCAGGAATGGCGGCTCGGCGCGGCGGCACGGCGGCTCCGGCGAGCGGTGGCCGATCACGAACGGCAGAGGAGGACCGGCGGAGGGGAGGACGATCGTGGGAGGGAGTTGGGCGGGAGAGGTGAGAGGGAAAATGAGGAGAGAGAGTAGGTCAAAGGGGTCAAATATGAGGAGCCTAGTGGAGGACAAGTGTCAACAATCCAAGACTTTTCCCATTTTACCCTTGATCCAATGGCCCATATTTGTTCCAATCCAATAATTGAGGAGCAAGATGGTCTTTTGGTCCAATAATTGAACTAAAAACCTTATTTTAATTAACGCAAAATATCTCCAAAATTCGGAACCCAAAATTAGGTTAGAGGCAAAATGATCATTTTTCTGGACTCGAGCCAAAATTCCATTTTTCGACCGTACCAACCCAAAATATGATTGGCTAGCATAATATGACGTCGGTTCCGTAAAAATAGTCTTTTAAGACCTCGAAAATTGACCTCGAAGTCCGAGCCCAATTACGCGATCAAAACTCGCTAGATTTCCAATTTCAGGGTCTCTCGCTAACGGGCGGCTGTTTAGGAGTTACGCGTATCGACCTAGGGTTATCCGAGTCGTGACGGTTCCGATCATAGAGAGAGAGGAATTATCATTAGTTTCAGAGGTCACGATCGTTCGGGTTAAGTTCGGGACTGGTTGGCCACGTGCACCTTCAGTCGTGCAGAATCACCTGCGATCTGATTGTATATCGTTAGCCTTGGCCAGCCCACATCCGTCACTTTTCCTAAGATCGGCCCACGTCAGCTCAAAATATTCCCTCCTCGTTTCTCGAGATTGGTGCCCAATTCGCGATCGGGTTCCTGGTCCACGTACCATTTTCCTAGTTAGCCATTCCCCATTGGTTAATATCCCAAGAATGATCAGCTCTGAGCGAGACTTGCTAAAATGAAATGCAAAATAATATCAATTTTATTGATCCCGGAATTACATCGAAATTCAAGCTGTTATATCGACACCTAGCTAAATTCAGGGCACTCAAGGAAATCAGATTTTTCTTCAACTCTGGAACATGCCTCACTCCAGTCAATGTCCACACAATACCATCATGCATTCTGATTCTGACATCACCAACACCTACAACATCGCATTTAGCGTTGTTCCCCAACTGCACTTTACTACTATCCGTGCACTGATAAGTAGTAAACCAGTTCCTGTTTAGTGTAGCGTGAAAAGAACAACCAGAATCCATAATCCATCTATCAAACGATGAATCATAAGTGACAGACAAGACATAATCGGTATTATCCGAATTACCATCAGCTATAGCTGCAACATCATCTATATGATCAACTCTAATTCCCTTACCCTTGTCGTTTTTCAGCTTAAGGCAATCTCTTCTAAAATGCCCCCTCTTGCCACAACTCCAACAAACAACACCACCAGTCCTAGACTGACTTCGTCTATTTGAGTTCATACTACTTCTGCTAACACGTGTACCAGCTCTTCCTCTATTTTCACCTACTAAAGCAGCAGATACATGTTCTCCAGATTCTCTTCTACGGATGTCTTCACTTTGAATTAAATCTCGAACACCATCAAACGTCAAACTTGTTGACCCAGAGGAATTACTAACAGCAGTAATAGTAGTATTCTAACTATCAGGCAATGAGGATAATAAAATCAAAGCACGCACCTCATCTTCAAAGTCAATCTCAACTGAACTCAATTGACTAATGATCACATTGAATTCATTAACATGATCAGCAACTGATGCACCTTTGCTCATCTTCAAATTAAACAAACGTCGCATCAAATAGACTTTGTTAATCGCAGAGGGCTTCTCATATATGTCTGACAGGGCTTTCATCAAACTCGCAGTGGTCTTCTTGTTCATGATGTTAAACTCGACGTTATGAGCCAACGTCAAACGAATAACACCCAAAGCTCATCTATCCAGTAATTCCCAATCAGCTTGCTTCATCGTCTCTGGCTTCTCCCCAGACAAGGGCAAATGCAGTTTCATCTGATATAGATGATCTTCAATCAGCATCTTTCAGAAACCAAAATCTTTCCCATCAAATCTATCGATTTTCACTTTTCCTTCTTCTATCGCCATCGATTCGCTTCAACTCAGCCAAGTTAGGCTCTGATACCAATTGTTGCGGAAACCAAGTGATCGAACAATAAATTTGACAGAATAAGAAAATAAATCGGACACCAGATTTACGTGGTTCGGTCGTAAAGACCTACATCCACGGGGAGAGCAGCACAGAATTCCACTATAAATCAAGCGATACAACGGAGATTACAAACTACACTCGAGTCACTCAAACATTCTAAGTGTTTTCCAAGCCCCAATTACATCCAATAACTCACGCAGTGTTTAACTCCACAATTTCTCACAAAATAATATCTCAATCTCGCAAAGGAATCGTACACAAATCTTATCACAAGATTTAATCGCTACGAACACTTAAACTTTTAAATGTAATTTGCCAAAGAAAGAACCACGAAACTCTCTACCAAGCACTCTATTTCGACGCTTCAAGTCTTCTTCTTCTTAACCTCACAGAGCAACCCACAATATATATAGCTCATATGTCTACCGCCTCTTTTGTGACCGACTCCAGTAGCATCTAATTTCCTTTTTCTTTTCTCTCATGCAATTGGCCGCACGTATTGGACAAAGAAACAAAATCCCAGTGAGAAATTCGGTCAACAAGTCAACTTTCCACTTCTTTTTTTCGTTGCTTTCTTTCTTTGTCTGACACATTGACCGAGTCAAAGTTCAACATAAAGTCCATGTGGACTTTCCAGTTTGAGAACAAGGACTCCAACGTGCATTAGGAAAGTGAATTTCAAATATGTCCTTTTTGCTCGGTTTCGGAGATCCGCAAAATATCCAATTCAGAATATTTAGATTTTACTTTGGGCTCAAACTCGAGAAATATTTTCAACAAGATAAAACAGAGAGTTGATTATAGAATAAGAGTGCGAAAATCCACCAAGACAATATATATTTCCAAACTCAACTAAACCTAACAAACATTTTCAAATATATTTAACTATCTCAACTCAATGTATATGCAAAACGCAGCTATTAAAAGCACCCCGCATTAGACCATAAAAAAAAAAAAAAACTACCCGGCGATAGTGCTTTTATCTTGCTTGTTGCTAGTTAAAAAACTTGAAAAGATTTGGAAAGAATGGTATAAGTAACATAGCTCAATAAGTAGTACATCTCTCCTAAGTAGATTGAAGATGTACTATGTATCTTTATAAAACGATATCATAACTCATCAATCCCAAATCTATGTAAATTATCGAAAATTGGTTATATCTTTTTTAAAAAAATTAATATTAGATCAATCAACAATAACAAATCAACCATCAATGATTTATTCCATTGATTAATCTCTATCGAATCTAACATCGATGGTCCATTCTATCGACTAAGCTAACGCTCACTATTCAACTATGGTCATGTTTAATGCTTGTGACAAAGGTGATTAAGTTTCCCTCTTCGTTAGGTCTCCACCTATTCAATCGGTATTTCGGCCCAAGAGAACGTCTAGATAACAATATGGATACTTATCCCCTAATGAGTTTCAATCATAGCGATATGAGCATAATCCACCAACTTCAATCTCTAATAACCCACATTCTCAAATCTCAGGTTTACCAACCAAATCATACAACTTTTCACAATTCAATATATATCAAAGTACCTAAACCCTATTAATAAATCATGAACCTTTCATAAAAGGTTTTGCAATCAACTCAAATTATAATCTAAAGATATCTTGCCATTTCAAATAAATAAAATGATAGTAAATGCTTGATCTAGATTTTATGCAATAAAAAAGCCATTTCATAACTCATAGTATATCTAATTCATATCACTTTCGAAATATAAGTTTACAATACCAATCACCTGATAAAGTTGAAAACCAATGTTTTTTGGCCGACACACTCAAATTCTATTAATCAATCGAAAACAATAACAAAATTTGAGTGATGCACTATACTAACAAATGGCTCGACTACCTTACCAAAAAAAAAAAAAAAAACAAATGGCTCGACTAAACTACAATTATTCATTGACCAATCGACTCCTATGCATTAACAAAAAAAACTCGTTTAAAACGAACGTTCATCTTTGTCCATTACATGTATTGTCCATTATATATAACTCGCATGTGAAGCTTCATATATTTATTCAGATCAAACCGTACTTTAGAACCAATCTTCGTCAAACCCTACGGATCTACAATGCTCTAAATTATCTTCCATATAAATCCTTAGCTTGATAACTCAACATTCAAATCTTGGAGTTCAAAATTGACATACTTTGGATTTACGACTTAATTTCGATAATTACTCCGATTAGATAAATAATAGGCATGAATGATTACTAAATGTTGCAATTCAATGTTGATTCAGTTTCTCGGGACGTCCGACCGGCTACGCACATAAAGTTTCTCTCTTTTTTTTTTTCTTTTCCTCCTCTCCTTCACGGACGAGCTCACTATCTTTTTTTCCTTGTTTTTGTCACCGCTTCACTTGACTTCATGCACTTATTAGGTGAAGGAAATTTGTAGGTGCGCTGAATTGTGGCTATTGAAACATGGGCTTGGACTTTGGGCCCATCTATTACCAGATTAGAGGCTTCATCATCTACCCCTAAAAAGGGAATCGATGCATTTTGTGCAAGTTATCGCGTGATTGGTATCCTACAATCCTGAACATTATATGTTGCTTATGGGGCTATTCATGAAAGGGCATTTTTTATACCCGAGAGAGAAGATTAGCCACTTCTATTCCGAAATTCATGTCGTAATTGGCTGAGTTTTCTTTGTTTTAGTGTTGGCCTTTCCGGAGAGAGATCATCGGTTGTTCATGTTTATGATTGTTGTAATGCTCGGTGATCAAACCAAAAGTATTAGATTGAGCATGTGCATGTATGCATTCCTTGACGCGAAAGAGTATCTCGGAATAACATCTCGTGTGCGTGTGGGATATACATCAATCGGTTTGGTACAAACAAACATTTTGAGAGAGAGAGAGAGAGAGTTCAGGTTGGGTGTCTGGTCTTGATCCATTTCGAGACCAAGCTCTAAATTTAAAATGGTCCAAATGGACAATGCCCCTTTTGAACTTCTGTTTCATTCGCGAGGAACTGGCCGATAGAAAATCAGGTAGACGGCGAAAGAAAGCAAAGCAAACAAAAGTGAGATTAAAAAAATTTGAAAATGGCATGAAAAGAGAAGTGGGCGTGGCGCAGCATGAGAAGGCGAATATGTTTGGTCCGACAGAAGAAGAGCAGCATAGGTTTTCAATTTTCCATTTCGCCGAAATGAAAGCAATGTTGGAAGCTCTCACAATCCAATTCAGAGAAACAGGAGAATTCTGCAGAAGTCAAAGTTAAAACCAAATGGAAAAATCAATATCCCCAACTTTACAAGTTTTTAGACTTAGAAATCATGCAACTCTTGCATAAACATGAAAGCTACTTGCACAGTCCCTCAACGATTAGTTCCCCAACATCCTCTGCGGTTGGATCATCAACGATCCAATCGCATCCGTCTATTTTAACTTCACACATTCATCTCGGGGCCGGGACAGTTGCAAACTAGTCACCCTGGATCTAATTACCAGTGGGCTGTATAAATCTCAGGATTATATGGAGACAATGAAAAAATTACAACAAAACTTCTAATAATAAATAAAACAAATGATAAATATATTTGAAGTCTTAAAACTTGTCACAAAAGTGCAATTGATTCATAAGTCTTTCAAAAAGTGCAATTGGGTCTTAAAATTTGTCATATTGATTTAATCAAGTTCTTCCATTAACTCCGTTCTACTAGATTAATGAAAAATGATGACATAACTTATTTAATTATTTTATTAAGACATGTGGCGATGATGCGGCTCCCACCCAACGTCGTGTCGGAAAAAATATTCAAAGATTAAAAAAGATGCAAACTAAATTAGATTTTAAAAAATAAAACAGCTAAAAGTTAAAAAAAAATAATCACAAACTCATGGCTATGGCCAAGCCCTTGTTGGTGGCCGCCACCACAGCTGCCGGGAATGATGAACTCTTAAAAGAGATATTGTTTTTCTCATTGCGGGCTTAATGTATATGAGGAGAAAATATTCAGTGCTAACTAAGCACCACGTCATTGTCCTACGTGGCACGCATGTTCCATTCAAAGGCCGACACGTGTCGGCTTGGCTAGAAAATAGAAAATTAAAAAAGCTTTCTTTTCTCTCTCTTCGCGGGTAGGAAATTCTCTCTCTCCTCTTTTTAATTTTCGACTTTACCTGCTCTAGAAGGATAACGAAGAGACTCTCTCTCTCTCTCTCTCTCTCTCTCTCTCTCTCTCTCTCTCTCTCTCTCTCTCTCTCTCTCTCTCTCTCTCTCTCTCTCTCTCTCTCTCTCTCTCCAGCTCTCTGATCCTAAGCCCCCCCTCACTTCGCTTTCGCCTCCGTCGTCGCCTCCGGAGCCCCATCGAAGGCTCTCTCTCTCTCTCTTTCTCTAGCACTCCCCCACCGCCTCCGCCTCTCCCAAAAGCCCCACCGGTCGCTCCAAGCTCAGATTTGCCTCTGGCACTTTGCCTCCCCCAAAAGTCCCACTGGTTGCAGCTGCTGGAAATCGAGCCCCTTCTGCCTCCGCTTCAACCATGAGAGAAGCTTTTTGCTTTTCATTTCTGGTCAACCACCATGATGCAAGCTTCATATGAGAGGACTGGCTGAGATTTTCCCCATCAGAGTTTATAGTTCTAGGTCCCTTAAGTGAGTCTCTCTAGTGTTTTCCTTTAGCTTGCTTTGTTAGTTTTGCAGTACATGGCGTTGGTTTTGCAGTAGATGGCTTGTTACATATGCTCTGAACAAAATATAATGGATGTTCTCAAAACTATCTCCAATGAAATTTCCTTTGTTTTTTGTTTCTTTTCTCCACTATTAGACTGTTAGTTTTGCAATAGATGGCTTGTTACAGATGCCAATATTGTTTCGTATACCGGTGATCATTTTGCCATTGCTGCTTGATAGGTCTTCTTTGTTGCAGCAAGAGTTGCTGGCTAAGGTGAACGAACAATCTCAGTCCAAACATAAAATGTGGCCCTTTTACTCCCGAGGAGGAGAAGCATGTCAATCAGTTTTGTGGAATAGGTGTTCTGAAGCATTTATGGGGGAGATGAATATGCTTGATTGAGAAAGTGGAATTAACTTCAATTGGTCTTTATCTTTGTACTTGGTATTGAGAAAGCAATATATTGAAGGAAGAAGGCTTTGTCTATGTTATACTTGTGAACTGAAATTTGTTTACCTTGCTAAGCTTGATGATAAACAGCCAAGATTTGGCTCCGTCTTGTTGTAAGGAGATAGGGATATTGCAAGGTTGCTTCCATGGAGCGCCATAATTTCCTTTTGGAGCTTCCTAGTAAACTTTTAGTGGTAAAAACCATACCAGAGCTTAAACCGAGTTATGAATATGAGTGGCGCAAATACAATAGGTTTAACATCATGGTGAAGCTTCCTAGTAAACTTTTAGTGGTAAAAACCATACTAGAGCTTAAATCGAGTTATGAATATGAGTGGTGCAAATACAATAGGTTTAATATCATGGTGGTTGACCTGAAATGAAAAGCAAAAAGCTTCTCTCACGGTTGACGCGGAGGTAGAAGGGACTCGGGATCCAACAGTCGCGACCGGCGGGACTTTTGGGGGAGGCGACGTGCCAGAGGCAAATTTAAGCTTGGAGCGACCGGTGGGACTTTTGGGAGAGGCAGAGGCAGTGGGGGAGTGCTAGAGAAAGAGAGAGAGACAGAGCCTTCGATGGGACATTGGAGGCAATGACGGAGGCGGAAGCGGAGCAGGGGGGCTCGAGATCGGAGTACTGGAGAGAGAGAGAGAGAGAGAGAGAGAGAGAGAGAGAGAGAGAGAGAGAGAGAGTCTCTTTGTTATCCTTCTAGAACAAGTAAAGTCGAAAATTGACAAGAGGAGAGAGAGAATTGAAGCGGGATTTTAATTTTTAGCATCTATTGTTGCTCAATCCTTTCCAGCTCATGAAGAGAGAGAAAAGAAAGCTTTTTTAATTTTCTATTTTCCAGCCAAGCTGACACGTGTCGGCCTTTGAATGGAACATGCACGCCACGTAGGATGATGACGTGGTGCTTAGTTAGCACTGAATATTTTCTCATAAATGATAGATCTAAAGTAACTCTCTTTGCCAGTCAATTGCTAGCTCCTTCAAGAGATGAACCCTATCTTAATTGGCAACTTCTGCACGGCCTGAACAATAAAAGCATTTTATAGTTTGAACCAAAATTTCTTCCCATCATTAGACAAACTGTTGTGGACTCATCATCACTCACGACAACACTCAAATTGGTAACCTCATAAAAGACAATATGACACGTTTCCCTCTAACCTATAACGCTCGGTTGTTCTCTCACTCTAGTTATATTCCTTTGATGAATTACAGAGTTCATGAGTTAAAAAAGACAAGGATCAAGTGGCACAGAATGATAAGTCGATTATTCTCCTATAGTGCATTCTTTAGTACATGAACATCCTTTTCCTCCTTACAACTATATAATTTCACTCTTTATGTTTCTTACCCAACATTATTGTTGATAAACAACTGTACCCTCGACAACCCTTGTACCTGCTACTTGAGGTCTTAACAGGTGAAGGTAGGCTGATAGGGCTTGGGAACCAGGTACAGATCACGCTTCCTCCTCTGAGTCACACCCAGTGCCGCACTCATGTCCATTTCTTCACTCTTTATTCCCTCAGGAAGCTCCCAGTCAAAGTGGTACAGCAACATTGCAAGTGGAAGCTCCACATTGGCAAGCCCGAAGTTCATCCCTGGACATATACTCCTTCCCGCACCAAATGGTATGTACTCAAAGCTGTTCCCTTTGTAATCGATTGGGTTGTCCTTAAACCTCTCCGGGTAAAAATTCTCAGGGTCATCCCAGTACTCGGGGTCTCTCCCGATGGCCCACGCATTCACGAGCACTTTGGTCTTGACTGGGATCTCATACCCGTTTATCTCGCACCTCTCTCCGCATTCCCTCGGCAGCAGCAGGGGGAGCAGCAGGGTGCATCCTTAGGGACTCTTTTATCACCAACTTCAGGTACTCTAGTTCGGGTAATCCTGTCTCGTCGGCTTTGGCTCTCCTGTCAAAGACCTCCCTCACCTCGGCCTGCGCCTTTTTGAGGATTCTCGGGTTCCTCATCATCTCAGCCAATGCCCAATCCACCTGCGTGGCTGAAGTCTCGCTCCCAGCGGCGAAAATGTCCTGCATGCACATTTTTGTGTTCCAATTCTCGTTAGAATGACTCGATTTTTAACTGTTAGCCTTGACAAAGACAAGACCTTGGTTCAAACTATTTAACATGTTAAAGCATCGAAGATACATTGACTCGTATCCGTCTTGGGGTTCACGCTAATTCAATTTGTACCATGCTTTTGTCGATATACTTCTATCACATCAATATCAAATTGACAAGTGAAAGTCGACCAGCGCTAAACTTTGACTTTGTTCTGAAGTCAAAATCCAACTGATTTGGGAAACTAAGAGCGCGTTTGGTAACATTTCTACTTTTAGGAATAATTTCTTTTTAGAAATAGTTTTTTCTATTTCTATTTCTTGGATGAGTTTTTGAGCAAAATAATGCGTTTGGTAACTGCACAAAATTTCTATTTCTGGAATAGAAAAAGAACAGAAATGTGTTTGGTAACTGCACGAAATTTCTATTTCTGGAATAGAAAAAGAACAGAAATGCGTTTGGTAACTGCACGAAATTTCTATTCCTGGAATAGAAAAAGAAAATAAACGTGTTTGGTACAACCAAAAAAATTTCTATTCCTAATTTTTTTTCATTCTAGTCTATATATTTATTTAACTATAAGTACAAGTTATAAGTGAAAAAAATCAATAAGCATTGTTTATTGGTTTATCTAATCCTTTTTAACTCACATATATATATATATATATATATATCTTTAGCATGCTCTTCATGGATAAAATTAATTTTCTTAATCTTTTTATTATTTTGAATACCATATTTATCTATTTCAAAAGTTTCTTCACAACCGCTATTATAAATACTATTTATTCTCATATTAAATTACCAAAACATAAAAAGAATGCTTACATCTTAACCATGTGTTAGTTGTTTTTATTACCAATAAATAAACAAAACAAGAACTCATTCTTGTTGTTAGACTTACAAAATTTAGTGCATGAGTTCCAAAAAGAACTGATGTGAACAGCAATCAAAATGTTTGGTCCTGGTTATACGCCATCCTAATTCTGCATATGATTACTTTAACATTGCTTGCAACTAGATATGGGATGTGGGCACTGCTCAAGGATTTTCACAACATATGGAGCACCAGAAGAGGGCTTGGTCTGTTGACTTCTCTCGAGCAAACCCTACGAAGTTTGCGAGCGGCAGTGATGGTTGTTCTTCGAAGCTGTGGGCAATCAATGAGGCATGCCATCTCTTGTATCTATTTTAACATTCTTTTTTCCATACAGTAGTACAATATCTTCCTGAAAAAGGGACATAATCTTCTCCCTAGTTACAATTTATGCATGATTGAAATCTTCCATAGAAAAGAAGTTTGGACTGAGTCACATTAGGGGAATCAGACTAGCAAGGAAATTCAGTATACTTTATGAACTCAGTTGATCATTCTTGGCCTTTGAAAGCCCCGTTAATATTTATTTAAGCTGTAACCATAAGTTCAAGCAGCGTAGACACAGATTCTTGCTTTGACTTTTGGTTAATTTATCGTCGTGGAATTTTATGTGAGGATTTTCTAATTCAAAAAGGAAGAATGAGGTCATTAATGTGATTTTCTGCAGAAAAACTCGGTCGGCACCATTTGGAACCTAGCCAATGTCTGCTGTGTTCATTTTTCTGCTCACTCGACTAATCTGTTGGTTTTCGGATGTGCTGATAACAAAATCTATTGCTATGATCTTCGGCACACTCAGATTCCTTGGTGCAGTTTAGCTACATAGGCTTTGGATTTGAAAAATACAACAATAATAATACCCGCTAATTAACAAAATGTTGCCAAATATTTATAAACAACATTACATAAGTCATAAACACAAAGTCATGGAATCTCAGGCATATTGTGATCCCTTGCCATTTTATTTGCAATATTTTTCTTAAGCATGTTCATCTCAACGGCCTCCTCATGCCACTCATCTGCATCCTCCACTTGTGTAGGTCCAAATGGATACTCCGGATCTCCATATAGGAAAAGTTTTTGTCCATCTTGTCTTGATCACGAATATAATTATGGGTAGCACAACATGCAATTACAATACATGTTTGCTTTCGAATTGTAAATGGAGGCATGTGTCTTAAAATGAAAAAGCGATTTTTTAATTCCCCAAATGACCTCTCAATGACATTCCTTAATGAAGAATGCCTATGGTTGAACAATTCTCTTGCTGTTCTGGGCCGTCTCTCCCTATTCTGGGTCATCTCTCCCTACCCCTATAATCATTCAGATGATACCGTTCACATTTAAACGGAGTTAAAAATCCTTAAAGTGCTGGATAACCAGAATCTACCACGTAGTATTTTCCTATAACAAGGTATATATATATTTGTTATGACATCAACACAATATAATCATACAGAAAATTACTCATTATAGACAAAGTAAATACCCGATGGTGGTCGAGGAAATTGCAGTTGAGGAGTCTTGAGTGCTGCTAAGAGCACCCGACAATCGTTGGCAGATCCTTCCCACCCAGTACATACGAAAGTAAATTTCATATCAAATGAACAAACACACAAGACATTCTGGGTGGTAGTCCCTTTCCTGCCTCTAAATGGGATTTGCTTCGACACAGGCACGGAAGCATTAATGTGGGTGCCATCAATAGCACCTACGTAGCCCTGTCATTTTAAAACATCCTAGTGTTATACAAAATTATCAATACATGTATTTGATAAAATAAAATCGACATGAAAATCATACCTTGAAGTAGCGTTTATGGTTAGGATCCATAAGAATCTCTTCTGGGATAACATCAAAAGAAGGTGGCTTGATAACCTCTTTCGACAGTTTCATAACGGCTTTCAACACTATGGTAAAATACTTACTGATTGTTTCTCCTGAACGTTGGAATCTCTCACATAAATCTCTATTAGAGTTCTTGTGACCAACCAAAGATAAGAAGATCCCAACTTGTTCATCTATCCTAACATACCGACTATCTTTCAACTAACCTCTTGCCCTCATTAAATCACATAGATTTAGAAAAACAGACATTCTAAATGCTTCATATATTCTATCTGAATGTCCATGAACAATCTCTCTTACCCATTCGGGTCCTGACAATTTGCTGTCCCTAAAAGATTCTCTCGAATGCAAGGACGTGTCCACTGAAAAAGTGGACAACCATCCTATTATTATGTCAATATCAAACTCATCCAAATACTGTTCAACCGGCGCTCCCTCCCCATTAGACGCACTATTTGTTCCCCCTTCCATAGTACCTATGCCATCACACAAATAAAAGAACATCAATATGGACATCTAGAAAAAAAAATTAACTACTAATAACATAAGTCGTAGAGTGAAAGCAAACCAAATATAAAAATCACACGCAATCCATCGCACCCATGCCACCACACAAATACAATAGTCTCAACATGAATATCTTTAAAAACCAAAAAACAAGCTATACCATAAGTCAGAGTAAAATGAAACACAAAGTCATGAAAATCCTACGCAATCCACGGTACAATTCCCAACATCAGATAAGAGATTGGAGAAGTCCATTTCTCCTTTCAGTTGGGGTTTTAACGAAAGCTTCACTCCATCTGGTACTAGCGCATGCTCGTTCCACTGCTTTGTTGTAAAGATTCTAGTCCAAGTCAGGTATGCTAACTAGGATATCAATCACAGCAGATACAGAGAAGGGGTCTATAGGAGGTGGTGCGACCTGTGAAGTGATAGAGCCAGTCACAAATTGACTAGCCCTAGCTTTGATCATCTCCTATATGGCTTTGCAGGTGTTGGCAACATGGAATGAGTTACTCCCTCTTCTCCTCTTCGTATTTGGAGTCCTATCCAACTTGTGCTTGTCATGAACTGGAGTAGCTGTCTTATCAGATGTAAACACTCCCTCATTGAGGTGGTGTTCACTACTGTCTTCTGGATCACCGTTTGCACCACCACCGCCATTGAATAATCCCGGGTCATCATCTGACAACATCAAGTCTTCAGCATTTCAAACAGCATACTCCTCAGTAGCATATGTATCACCAAATACAATACACAGGTTGGGATAATGAGGAAACCCATCCTTCTTGAATTTTGCCCACTCACTATTATCCTGCAATTCTTACAATGATGACATACGTTAGCAATATAATTAAACATCTTAAAAATTACGTCTACAATGATCTCAAAAGGACGAAAAGTTAAATGATACCTTGATGTGAGATTTCCATATGCTTGGATCATCGACAACAACTGCTTTATTCACATATCCCAGCCAAATCCGGATTGTGAAAGAAGCTTTTTAAAACTACCATACTGTATTTTCAGTTTGTTCACTTTGTTCTTCAATTGTACTTGGCTATATTGGAGCCCTGTTTGATTATTGAATTCAGTCTGTCTGTTATTTCACCCTGCTTTGTTGTAAGTAGAAGAGGTACGATTTCCCTTTTTGACCTCTTCTACCAACAAATTTATAAACAGGTTGATTAAAGGCTCGGTCCACTTTGCATTGAATACCTCTTTCTGTGATGCCATTTAACCTTCACTGGTTGAGCATCATATAACCCATGCATTAAATCATACCATAGTTACATAGGAATTACATGCAATACAACATTAAATCATAACATAATCATAACATTGTAATCACTTAACATTGGCTACCACAATTGCCCTTAGAAAGGAATTAAAATGGAAGTGAATTTCATCAATAGGATTTCTATTATTGGCAGCCAGAAAATCTAAGTGCCACAAAAAGTTGATACATGTATTTAGGCATTACTCGAAAATAAAATACTAACCTTAAGACAGTGCAATTCGATCCCCTCCCTATCATCGATATAAGGGTACCTGCCAAGTTAACGGAAGATACATATGAGGATCCACGCCTTCATAAAATTGAAACCAATTAAACAATAGATTGCTTCTGGGGTAGCTTCTGCAAATTGAGTACTGCAAGAACACAAGAGATAAGATATTAACTATAAATCCTACGGAATACCGATGGCTTAAAGCCATGACTTCACATACTGCCGTATTTTCAGCATTGTAATAAGATCCTGTTGTCACTTCATATTCTTCATCCAGCAACATACATATTAACTATAAATCCTATGGAATACCGATGGCTTTAAAAAGATTTCTGTCGGCCGTTAAGCGTGTTGTTTTTTTCCAATAAGAACAAGAAGCTCCATTCCTAAACCTAAAAGAGCACATGGACTGTTCATCTCTAGAGGTCAGGACCTCATTGAATGTTCAACCCACTAAGTACATGAGGGACAACGTTCCTTTAATATGGGGTCATGAGTGAACTCATGAACCCACAAAAACCATTTACAGGCAAATGAAAGTGAATGACAAGGTAACACAAGCTTCAACCGAAAGATTACTCAATCCTAGAATATGATACACCAACAACAGTGAAGACGTGCTGAGTATTACAAAATTTAGAACATGACAAAACTAGTGAGAGGACCACTATAGCAATGATCAAATAACATAATATCAAGCAGTTATATCTAGAACTAGGAAGTTCAGTGGGGTTTAGCAACAGCTCGCCCAAGTTTCCTTGAGACATGTTTTGCATCTGCCACCTAGGCATAACGCGATTTAAATCATAGGATACTGCAAGAAGCAAACCAAAGAGATAGCACCATGTCATACAAACTCAACCCCTTGCGTTTCCAAAGAAATTCCCTCTACTTTGTCCTCTATCACTTCATATTGAATTGGCAGTATATGCTTGTACATGAGCTCATAGAAAATCTTCCCTACGTTACACTACCTAAGTTTTTATCAGATGAACTATCATTCTCACAGAAGTTTCAGATAAAATTGACTATGTATACAAACTAGAAAATGCTTTGGCTGGTTAGGTCGACCTAATATTTCCCGATTCTTTGAAGCATTGCTTCTCGTGGGCTTCGTTTCATGCCCTGAGGAAATGGGTTTTCGCTTAACACACAAGCGAAACCAAACTCTGAAAATTTTATCTATTCTCACACAGAAGAAGTTGCAATGACATCCATCCATCCATCCATCCGAATCTGGACACACATTCCACATATCAACTAAAACATCAACATTGATCAATGACCGAATAGCCAGACAACCCACACAAGCAGAAAAACAAGACTATTCCATCTAAAAGGGTTCACCAAACCAACTTCACGACACACAAAAAACCCCCGAGCAGCAGAATCCGACTCCAACCCAATCCACACCAACAAGAGCCCTAGCTCGAAAGGCCAAGCACCATCTAAACAAGCACACGCGAGAGGCTCAGAAGGGAAAGAAAAGCATCCAATCAGTGAAGCGGAAGGTACAACCACGATGAGTACCTTCCAGATCTGGGTGCGAGGGCCGCTGTCGAGCGAGGGTCACCCCCGCCGATCTAGGCGAGGGCCGCGGTTGAGGGATGCTCACGCCCAGATCTGGGCACGAGGGCTGCCGTCGAGGGCTACTCGCACCTACATCTGGGTGCGAGGGCCGCCCTCGCTCAATGGCGTCCCTATAGAATCGCCACACTATCAAACAAAGACAAGAACAGAAAGACGTACTGGCGGCTTTCGACTGGCCGGGGCTTCGCCGCGAGTGACAGGGTGGCGGCCGGTGCTTTGAGACGGTCTGCAGACAACGGAGGAGGAGCTAAAGCCGCGGCTTGAAAGGGAAGAAGACGGTCTGCAGATGACAGTCCTCTGTTTCTCTTCCTTTTCACCTTCTGTTTTTGTTTTTGTTTCTTTGATTCTATTTCTATTTTTATTTTTAGAAACAAAGAAGTAGATTTTTCTACTTTTTATTTCTGCTCCAAATCTATTTCTTAGCCACTTTTCTATTCCGAGAAGTAGAAAAATCAACTGACGTTACCAAACGGATTTTTATTTTTTTTTTGTTCCAAGGAACAAAAGAACAGAAAAATAAAGAAATAAGAGTGTTACCAAACGGAGCCTAAAGTTGCAGTTCTTTTTTCTGAGGAAAATTGAGCATGATGAAAACAGAAAAACTTCCTCACCAATATTACTGCTTTGATGTTGTCAGTGGTGAGGCGAAATTCAGGACCATCGGGATCAGCAAACCTCAAGAGAACATCGATCAAATCATCACGTGTCGTTTCATCACCGCTTCTCTTAGCCCTCTCGTCTCTCTTTTCTGTAATGATGTTGTTCATAATCCGATCCGCTTGCTGATGCAACTTTTCCAATCGCGGCCTCATCCAGCTAATCACATGAAGCCACTTCGACGAAGGAAACACGTCCCCAACCTCAAAGCCAGCAGACAATTTAATTGCTTTGGTGACAACTGATATGAACTCCTCCTGCTCTTTGCATTTCTTCCCAAAAGCCGCAATCGAAGTTACTCCATAATTAGACGAGAATAGTCTCTTAGTAAGATTGATAGGAGACCCAGCATTAGAAGCGACCCATTTGACAAGATTTGAAACCTCTTCTTCCCTTATATGCCTAAACGACTGGACCCTCTTGGTACTCAAGAGCTCCGAAGTGCAGATTTTTCTAAGTTGCCTCCAATATTCGCCGTAAGGTGCGAATGCAATGTCCACAGATCCATATGATATTACATCGGCAGCAAGAAGCCGAGGCCTAGTTGCGAAAGTAAGGTCGTGGGTCTTCATTACCTCTTTTGCCATTTTGGCCAAAGAAACGACAACATGAGGAACTTCCCCAAGCTGCAAATGCATCAACGGCCCGTATTTCTTGGCCAAGTTACACAATGCACGAGGAGGCGGTGACCCAAGAAGCTGGTGCAAGTTCCCTATGACAGGGAGCTTCCTCGGACCGGGAGGAAGCTTGGAAGGGCCTTTTGCATTGGATTTGTGACCGAGTGTTAGTATAGTGAAGATGATGATGAAGAAGGAGAGTATGATTGGAAAGGCAGAAACTTGGAAATCCATTTAGTGGAAAATGGAAGGAAAATGACAAAGCTGCCTTTCCGGAACAAATTTCGCGGATGATTAGCTTTTAAACTCTTCATTCTGACCAAAAAAAAAAACTCTTCTGGAGGGCTAAAAGCTGCTTCTAAGAAAACTAGCCTATAAAAGTTGAAACTGTCGCTTAGCGAGTTGGGATCTTTGTGCAATGATGCTATGAGATTCTAACAGATTTGTCGCCAATGTAATGCAAGCATCTGATGAATGCCCCTAGTCTATTGGAGGCATCTTTGGTTGGTTAATTAAAATAAAGAGTAGGAGGGGAGATGGTATTATTGTGTAAAGTTGAGTGGACCATCTTGCCCTGACCAACGTCCCCATCGTCCAGAAAGTATAGAAAATGCAAGAACTGCTTTTCAAACGAGATATTTGATCGTCTGCCGGCAAAATGAGAATCGATGCATCTTGTCTGAGTTACTTGTGTGATGATATCCTACAGTCCTGAACATTCTATGTAGCTTGTGGCATGCTCACTGAACATTCTTACATGTAGTACCCGAATTGATATTATTTGTTTATATGTTTTCTTTTCCAAAGGGAGATCATCATCAGATAATTCACGCGGATATGGCCGTGGTTTCATCTATTGCGTAGCGCACTGGAATCCTTTGAAAATCGAGCATCTCCCGAGGTGAAATCTTTGGTGATCAACCCAAATTATCAAAATGAGCATGCGCATGCATGCAGCATTCTTTAAGGCGGAAGAGTATCTCCTTCTGTGTTTGCGCTGTGGTTGAGGCGTTGTACAATTTACGGAATAATATCTCATGTGTGGGAGATATACATGAGTTGGTTTGGCACAAACAAAATTTATAAGAGCAAGAAACCTACTTCAACAGTCCATTGAGGATTAGTTCCCCAACTTCCTCAAGCAATTAGATCATCGCATCCGTCCATATCATCTTCACACATTCACCACTTCACACGGGCCGGGTAGTTGCAAGCCGGTCACCCCAGATTTAATCCTGGTGGATTTTCGCAATCCACAAAAATTTTGATAAGAATTCTAGAAAGTGAAAAAGAAGACCAAGTTGTTGAAATCGAGTAGTGGGTCACTCCTCCTCACGCATTGGCTGGACTTTGATCTAACCATGTGAGAATTTGGTGGGATTATCGCCAATTATTCTAAAAGCTTAAGCTGATAAATGAAAGTATAATTTAATATTTAATTATTCTAATAGATTACATCACTCCAATACAACAATCTAATGATTATAAACCGAACAAAACCACCCCCTCAAAGAAACTCTGTTGCATATGATGGGTTGCTTCCATGGACCTTCAGGGAGCTTTGTGGTTGAGTCTTTTGGGTTTGGTTTTTCTGGACAATCTTAGAGTGACATGAAGATGAAGAGGAGAAAAGAGAAGAGAACTGGGAAGAGCTGAAGATCCTTGCGGGACTAGTGGAGCACTGTGACGCGATGAATGTGGAAGTAAAGTGTGTGCGCGTCTGTGTATATTTTTGGTGGAGCCAACCAGCTCACACCTTTTTAGGAAGTTTCTCGTTTAGGAATTTGGCAATGGGACTCTTGTGTCAGAGAACGCAACACATTGTAATTAAAAATGTTCTTTTTATGGCGGATGTGAGATTCTGTCCAGATATCGTGGCATAAATTTATATTAGATACGGGTGAATTCTCTAAAAGAATCCAAACATTAGATTAAATTTCAAATTTATCCCGAATTTTTTTTGTCTCAGAAAAATTTTCAAACTTTAGGTCCAATCCCAAATCTGCCCCGAACTTTTTTTAGCACAAAAAAAGCCATGAACTTTAAGTTCAGTCTCAAATCTGGCCCGAATTTTGTTTTATGTAAAAAAAATCAGCAAATTTCAATTTATTTTAAAAAATATACCCCCGTGATCCAGTACCAACTTGACGTGGCATTTCCACGTCGATAACAAATCCTCATTAGCAAAGCAATGAGGTAATAGGTATATACCGACGTCGCATTTCCACTTCGATAACAAATCAAACCAAATAAAAATTGTTGAAATTCTTTAAAATAAAACTATTTTAGGATATGAAAGTTAGGGATGATAACAAATCCACCAAAAAATTGTAATTAAAAAAAACATAACTTTTAGGTTCAGTCCAAATTTCTTCCGAACTTTTTTGTCTAAAAAAAGCCCCATTACTTTGTTGATATGGATTTGTTATCGACGTGGAAGTGTCACGTCAAGTTGGGACTAGATCACAGGTATATTTCTGAAAATAAATTGAGTTTTGATGATATTTTTTACCCAAAATAAAATTCGGGGCATATTTGGAACTGGATTTAAAGGTTGAGATTTTTTTTTTAGACAAAAAAAAATTCGAGGCAAATTTGAGATAGAACCTAAAGTTTGGAGTTTTTTCTGAGACAAAAATAAGTTCGGAGTAGATTTGAGATTTGACCTAAAGTTGGGAGTTTTTTATAGAATTAGGCCGATTTTATAATTGCAGTGGGTGGGCATGCATATCTCATATGGTATCATGTGATAAGTCTGGCTGCATTCTCTCAGTCCTTGCGTGCCTTCTCTTTCCCAATTTAGTTTTATTCCTTTCAGAAAAGACAGAGTTCATGAGTCAAAAAAGATAAGGAGCAAGTGGCATGGAGAGATAAGTTAATTGATTCTCCTGTAATGCATTATTTAGTGCATACGCCTCCTTTTCTTCCTAACAGGCTTATAATTGCATTCTTTATCTTTCGTCCCCAACATTATTGTTCGTAAGTGTAACCTTAACAACCCCTGTACCAACTACATAAGAATCTCTCAACAAGTGAAGTTTGGGTCATAGAGCTTGGGAACCAAGCATAGATCAGGCTTCCGCCTCTGAGTCATACCTAGAGACTCGTTCATGTCCAGCTCTTCACTCTTCATTCCCTCAGGAAGCTCCCTGTCAAAGTGGTACAGCAACATTGCAAGTGGAAGCTCCACATTGGCAAGCCCAAAATTGATCCCTGGACATATCCTCCTTCCCGCACCAAATGGTATGTACTCAAGCTAGTCCCTTTGTAATCGACTGGGCTGTCCTTGAACCTCTCTGGGTAAAAAGCCTCAGGATCGTCCCAGTACTCGGGGTCTCTCCCGATCGCCCACACATTCACGAGCACTTTAGTCTTGACCGGGATCTCATACCCGTTTATCTCGCACCTGTCTCCGCATTCCCTCGGCAGCGGCAAGGGAGCGGGAGGGTGTATCCTCAGGCACTCTTTTATCACCAACTTCAGGTATTCTAGTTCTGGCAATCCCGTCTCGTCCGCTTTGCCTCTCCTGTCGAAGACCTCCCTCACCTCGGCCTGCGTCTTCTTGAGGATTCTCGGGTTCTTCATCATCTCAGCCAATGCCCAATCCACCAGCGTGGCAGGACTCTCACTCCCGGCAGCAAAATGTCCTGCATGCACAGTTCGTGTTCCATTTTTTGTTGGAATACCTCGAATTTTAATTTTTAGCCTTAGACAAAGAAAAGCTTGGCTCAAAGTAATAAAATGTTAAAGCATCAAAGTTATATTGGATCACATTCGAGTTGGGGTTTGTAATAATTTTATTTGGGCTATACTTTTTTCGATCGACTTTGGAATAAGACCACCACAAGTATCTTAACGTTCGTACCACACACACTTGAGTGCCATAATTTTTTCCGACAACTTTATTACCATAACTTCTAAAAATCATTAACTTGAATGACATAACTTTTCAAAAACGTTCACCCAAGTGCACGAAATCTGACGTGGCATGGCAATTGTGTTGAATTGTTTTTAAAAAATTATGGCATTCAAGTTATTGATGGGAAAGTTATATGGCATTCAAGTGATCCAAAAAAATGTTTTTGCACTCAAGTAAGCGACATATACGAGTTATGACCCTCATGTGATCCAAAAAAAAAATTATAGCACTTAAATGAGTGCCATACAAAAGTTATGGCATTTGTGGTTGTGTCCTTTTCCCGATATACTTCTAACATCATTGTCATTTTCGACAAGTGAAAGTCGACTAACACCGAAGTTTGGTCGACTTTGTTCTGAAGTCAAAGTCCAACAGATTTGGAAACGCAAAGATGCAGTTCATTTTTCTGAGAAAAATTGAGCATGATGAAAATAGAGAAATTTCCCTACCAGTATTAGTGCCTTGATGTTGTCAGTGGCCAGGGCAAATCTCAAGAGAACATCGATCAAATCATCCTGTGTCGTTTCATCACCGCTTCTCTTAGCCCTCCCTTCTCTCTTTTCTCTAATGATGTTGCTCATAATCTGGTCCGCTTGCTGATGCAACTTTTCCAATCGTGGCCTCATCCCGCTGATCACATGAAGCCACTTGTGTAATATTTGCTCTTCTTTTGACCAGGTCAAAAGACTTAGGCTGATGGAGAAAAACAAAAAAAAGAAAAGAAAAGAAAATTCAAAAAGGTGAAGATAAAAGGAAAGAAGCAGAAGCTGGTCGGGGAAGACAGAAGAAAAAACAGAGGAGAAGAAAAGGAAAAGGGAGAGGAGAAAGGGAAGAAGAGAAAGGGAGGGTTTGTGCGTACGGGTCCTCGCCGAGCCGTTCCGACTACGTAACGCAACGACTAGTAAGTACTTGCAACCCTCGTTAGTCCTATCGGAATAATTTTTCGATTAGGACTCGGAAATAAGAGTTATTTGGATTTGAGCTGCGTAGTCCAATTTTTTAGATTGTCAAGTCTTAAATATCTATGAAAATGAAAGATTATGGTGTTGTGGGGCTGTGCGTTTTGACGGATATCGATTCGGAGTTACGGTTTGTCCGGAATCAAATTTTCAAGTTGAGTGCATAATCTGGAATTTCGTGAACAGTACTTTCCAGGGCTTTTATTGTCGTTTTTGGGCTGTTGTTTAGGTTGGCTATGTTGGGACATCCATAGTATGCTAGATGAGCTTCGTTTTGACTATAAGAGC